>JAUMHI010000058.1:5131106-5158404 GCA_032359435.1 Enteromius unitaeniatus | reverse complement strand
TCAGTTGTGTGTAATGAATCTAAAATATATGAAAGTCTAATGTTTATCAGTACATTACAGAAAATATTGAACTTTATTACAATATGCTATTTATTATTTTTTTAAAAGGACCTGGATCTCGCTATCTGCGTGTAGTTGGACGCTTGAACATGTTGAGTTTACGTCGGTTTCACGCTGCGCGAATCAGCAGTACTTCTGATATTTGCAACTAGTCTATGAGATAAGGCTATAATTTGTTTTGGGTAAATCTAACAGGCAATCTTTGGTCTTTATTCTATTAATCTATTTCTATGTTAAAGGTGACAATGTGACATCTCCAGGTTTTAAGTGCTATAATCTACCAACCAAGGAAACATGAAAATTAACCAAGTAACATTGTTTTAGTAAGCCATTTTCTGCAAGTGTCTTAAAAAATAAGTGTGTCTGATTCTGCTCCCCTTGTGATGTTGCAAAGGGATCTTAAAATAATACTTCCCCTTAATCTGTAAATTTCCACCTGCTGCACCATCATTTTGATTTTTAGAAGCGACAACAGAAGCTTTATAACTTTTGCAGTTTACTCTGGCATGCTGGATATTAGTTTCTGGGCCAAATCCTGAATCATGGCGATTGATTCTTGTCATATTCTTTTTTTAGAGTTTATTACAATTTGTGGGCTTCTGCTTGTCCACTTGCCTTTTGAGGACTGGCTGTGGGTTCTTAGTGCAGTTGAGGTCCATGGAGTTGCCTGGCCGTGAATCCAAAATTTCAGTGTAATGATCTTCAAGGCTCATAGTATTTACCTTTTCTTCTCCAGACAATAGATTTTCCAGATGTCCCAAACATTCAGAAAGGAGCTTCATCAGAGAAAATAGTCTTCTGTCTATTCCTTTAACTTAATACAGAATTTAATTTTGTCCTTGATGTTTTTCTTGGAGAGAAAAGGATTCTGCTGCCTGTCTTCACACCAGGCCAACTTCTTAACTGCAGTTGAACCTCTCTCCGTTTTTTTTTAAGATTCAGTAAATATTCTGACGTGTGGTTGATATGATTAGTTAATTGTTATTAGATGATTATTTTGTGTCAAGATCAAAAAATCTATTTATTTGGCTTTATTTACTTGTTTTTATTTACTTTATTTACTGATCAATATTTTATGGTTTATTTCAAGGATTCACTCATAAAATATCTTCAGACTACAGAGGAAAATGAGAATCTTAAGCTGGAGAATGCCAAGACACTCATTCTGTAAGTTCAACTTGGTCTGTTATAGTCATAATAAACTGTGCTGCTGTGTTAATAAATTTTTGCTTCGATATGTTGGTTATGTTTTCTATAAACACACTGTGCTGTGGCCCGTTCTTTGTACCTTGCTTAATACATCTCAGATGATTTGATTGATGCAAGATCATAGACATATATAGAGATAGATACCGCATTGGCTGCTGGAAACGAGAAATGCGGCCGCCATCTTGGACCGGTCACTTTCTCCACTCAGTGTAATCTGTTTGGCAGGTGTAATGAGCTGTCAACGCATTTAATCAGGCATGAAAATCCCTCGCCTTTCGGCGAAATTCGCCGTTTTGAAGCCAAAACTGGTGACCCACGTGAATCGTGTAGATCCGATGAGATTATGATCTCTGTGATTTGCGCGCGCAAGGTCTTTATTTTCAATAGAGCCATGCAGTTTAAAATTCCAAGCACTGACAGGGCCTTTATGGTTGCTTGGTTGCAGACACTAGTACAGAAGCGCGAGCGCACACTAACTTTGAAATTGGTGGAGGAAGCGGCGCGCCTCGCATTTTCCATGCGTTTTAGACGCTTTATGCGAACGTACCCTTAAGAGAGTAAGTTACATTTAATGCTAAACTATTGTTAACGCTAATACAAACGTTATTTTAGTGTGTTTGGGGAGAACAATGTAGCTCTGGTTAAACGGCTTAATGCTGGGTTGATATACAGCTGGATTTGGTCATGGCTTTAACTGGAGAGCAAGGTCTCAGTTAAAAGGCAAGAGGTGTCCTTTTATTTTAGGGATGTACATATGTCTTTAGACAAATGTCAATAGTTTTTTTTTCTTTCTTTTTCATAACCTGTGACTGGTTTATTATTCCATTAAATTTATTTGGCTACTGTAAAAAACTGGCAAAGGGAAACTATTATCAAACATGTAATTTTTCTGGTTTGCTTTGTCTGCAATAGCAAATAGCATTTGTAGTTGACTGTATGTTTTTCGATAATGGTAGAAAATACTTATGTTGATTTCTTTGCCAAAAAAAGACAAACCTGGCGGTCAATCATGATGGAAGAATAAACAAAAGTTACAGAATGTCCACTAATCAGACGATAATATTTATTCTGTGGGAGTCTGCCCACCTCCCGGCCCATCAGAGGCCACATCACCCCTCGAGCACCCTTCTCACCTTTTTCACCCCTGACCCATTTTCATGCCTGATTTAAGTAATCATACCTCACGGAATACCTCACTGATTTTCACGCAGGGTTTTTTTTTTTGCTGTAAAGGTCATAAATGTAACTGTGATGCATGACACATGGTTTGGCTTATTTTAATATTGATAGTGAGCTTAACAGTAATATAATGAATATTTCCGTTCCTGTGATAGTATTGGGTCTTTTAAGAGGGACTAAAGACTTGCGACATGGACTTCTATTCTCTTCTACACTTCTATTTTCATTTGGCTGTTTATTTGACATTGTTATTCATTACATGCATTGATATTCTCCTTAATGTAGTCTTACCATGCTGTTATTATATTTTGCTTGAATTGACATTGTTTATTATTGCTGTTTAGCCTTATTTTCATTGTTTATTTGATCATGCTATTGACTGAATTGACGTTTTTCATTTTTGCTATTCCCCCTTATTAGCTATAATCTGACCAGCATCTTAATCTGTTCCCTGTTAAATTTAAGTATTATATTGTTTTGTATTTATGTCACCATAGGCGGAGGGTGAACCAACTCCAGGGTAAGGCTAAAAAACAGCCAAATGTATTAAACATTGTATACCTTGTCTTTTTAGGCAAGAACCAAACATAGGTGTCATGTAGGCTAATAAAACACGTTTAATGGGACAGAATTTGTAATGAACGTGATTGCAAATATAAATTGATGCTCCACTGATTAACCCTTAACTAACAAGATTATTATTAGGAATAATAAAGGAAAGGAGAAGCAAAAATTTCTAATATGTTTTTCATGGACTCATTTTACAAAAACTAGCAAACAGGATTCACATGATCTTATATCACATCACACAGCTAAAAAACATAATAAAGGATAAATATAGGCCTAAATGAAAATTATAATTTTACTTGAATCATAAATCAATAACCAAAACTGAAAGAACAAGTAGCCTAATATGCAGAGTTTCGGTTCATTTTTGCTGTACATAAGGAGTCCAACGAGAAAGCGACCTCATCTTTAAAAGGAGTAGCCTTGTTGTTTCTAATGTTAGAATAATAGAGAATGAGAAAAAAGCTCTGCAAAATTTTTTCAGGGTTTTTAGTGTGTGTGTGTGTGTGAGAGCGAGAGAGAATTAAATACTCCAATTAGAGTATTCAGAAAATATTAGTGTTTCTGAAAATACCTTTACCGTCATATTTATAGTGTGTGATTTGCAAAATTCCTATCATAACCTACTGTAACATATTTTAAGCTCAATAAGGGAAATATATATATAAATAATTACTATTAATTATGATTAATTGCAATTATCTATATTAGCTGCCAGTAGTAACAGAGTAGCAGTAGTAGTAAGTAGCAGAGTTATCATCAACTAATCTGTTCATTCAGCGAACACAGTGTAATTAAAATGATATTTCTTGGCCACAGAAATATGCCTTCTTACAGTATCACTGTATTAGAGCATGTAGCACGGGCCGAGATCGTAAAGGGACACTTATTTGCAAGGCAGAATCATAAACTCATGTAATTTGTGCAAAAGTTTTATTAACTCTACATTAACTCACGTGTGTAAATACAGTCACATCAAGGGGAAAGTGCAAAGCAAGGCTTAAGGGTGAACCATTAAGAAAGTGCTAGAATTGAAGTTATGAAAAAAGAGTCAGTTGAACACCTGTAAAATCATCAGTGCCATAACTAATATTAAACCTCTGTTATGTTTAGTTATATGTACGATACTTGCATTGCCTCGTTGGTGAGGGGCCGATGCAGTCTCGAAGTCCTGATGGTTCCAAGTTTTTGGTTTGGCAATCATGTCTTCCTGGTTCGAAGAGTAATAAATTCCAAAAGAGGTCCTGACTCTGGTGCTCGGTCGATGAAAAGACAGCTGAGAGAGAGATCTGTTGCAACCCATGGATCATGAAGGCTTAGGCCTGGTGTAGAACTTAGTTTTGCCTGGAGTTTGATCATCATCTTAGTCTCTCAAAGGACGGCAGCCTGTGCTGTAGTGCAAGCCCTCCTTCGATGTGTGTGCATCGGGCCTGTGTGCTTAGGAGACCGTAGAGAGATGGTTTTGGTTCCAGATTCTTACAACACTGAATGTTGCAAAGATATCAACACATAACATACACTCTCAATTAGATCATCTGAAGACGAGTCCTTAGGTACCAAACACGACATGTGTTGATCTGATGAGGTGGAATAAGCTGATGATCTATCAAAAACATGCAAGGACAATAACAATATAAACAAAGACCTGAAGGATATGTATTCACTCAAAGTTTTCCTGTGAATTAATTTAGGCAAAAGTCCATTGTATTTGAAAAAGGGAGAACAGTTGCTCTGTTCCGCTTGCATTCCTTCGAGCCCTGAACTGATCTTTTCAGTTGAGTTGCCATGGAAATGGAAGGCCTGGCCTGCCCTCCTGGGGTGGTTAGTCGGGGGATGTCTCCAATGTGAGTTGCCTCTTGGGTTGGTGAAAGCGGCATTAATTTTTGTTAAATGTAACAAATAGTTTGTGACTAATTGGTTCAAATGCTACACCTACACCTCATATGGTTATGGTTGCGCTTTTGTCCAAAGTGTCATAAATACAAAACAATATAATACTTACATTTAACAGTGAACAGATTGAGATGTTGGTCAGATTATAGCTAATAAGGAGAATAGCAAAAAATGAACAACGTCAATTCAGTCAATAGCATAATGAAATAAACAATGAAAATGAGGGAAAACAGCAATGATAAACAATGTAAATTCTAGCAAAATATAATAACCGCATGGTAAGACTACATTAAGGAGAATATCAATAATGAACAACAATGTCAAATTAATAAATGGCCACTATCATAACTATAATAATGATAGTGTATACTATAATAATCACTATCAATATTAAAATACTCCAATCCATGTGGCATGTATCACAGCTACATTTATGACCTTTGCAGAAAAAAAAAAGCGTGAAAATCAGTTCAGTATTCCGTGAGGTATGATTAATTAAATGTGTTGACAGCTCATTACACCTGCCAAACAGATTACACTGTACACAGTGGAGCGGGTGACCAGTCCAAGATGGCGGCTGCATTTCTTGTCAGCGCCAGTAGGGAGTATCGGTCGATGCGGCGTCTACTCTCTGTATATGTCTATGTGCAAGATCATCTAAATGTGATAACTGATCTCTAGCTAATTTGGTTTATAAGTTTATTCAAAATAACTCCATATTCTTGTGTGCATTGGAAAGGGCAGACATATTGATACTTAAGATCATGATCAGCAATGCAGTGCATTGGCTGGAGTCAAGACAGCAACATAATGATGACATCATCATTAAAAAAAGAACTGCACATATCTGATAACCTTATAAGGAAACAGCCAAGCAACTAAAATGGCAGAAACATTATTATAGATAAACAAAATGTGTATTTTTTTAAATTTACATTATTAAATTATAATTTACAACATTTATGTCTTTTTTTGTTGTTGATGTACAGTATACTTGATGTAAGGTTATTTTTTTTCACTCTGGAATTGAAATTTTAATGCATGTTGTGTTTTTCTGTCAGGAAAGGAAACCTCGAGAATGACATTTTGGTGCTGAAAGGTTTGTGTTAGTTATGTTAATCAAATTACAGTGCATAAATGAAAAACTCTATATGGACTATTGCACATATTAAACATTGGACTCTCCAGCAGCTGGTTTTATGCACCATACAAGTTGGAAATGAAATCTAAATTGAAATGTAGTTGTCTATTTGTACACAGAGGTGAATTTTCAACAGAACAATGAAATCATTGTTCTAAAAAATGAGAAGAGACGACTTGAAGTAATGCTCTACACAACACAGGTTTAAATTTTGCTTAGACGTATCATCTGGTAAAATAAAAATAAAAAAATGGCTACAATTTTAAAGTGATTTACTGTTTTTGCTGATTTTTTTTTTAATTAGCAAAGACTCAACAAACTAGAGGAGTTGTTCAACAAAGGTATGAGATGTGCATTCTTGTACCTAGAAACTCGGTTCTCTAATTTGATGCATTGTTTTCTGTCATTAAACAAAATAATTTATATCTTAGAAAAAAGGAGTATGTCTTGCCAAACAGATGCTGAGCCGCCACTAATTGACAAAGGTATGTTTTGTCTAAAACTGTTAGAGTTTCGATTACATAAAGAAATGCTTAACTACTTAAAATTGTTTGATTTGCATGAAACTTAATTAGGTTTTCTTTAATTGATAATGTTTACTTTAGGCAAAGTCAGAATGCTACTTGAAGAGCTCTGGCATTGTGTGGAAAGTTCCCAATCGCAAGAAAATGTGTTTCTTGCTGGTAATCATTCTTACATTGTTTGACCTTTTATTTTTCTAAAATGTATTTATTATCAGGCAACAAATGTTAATTCTGATCAAGGCAATGCATATTTATTTTGTAGGAGAAGAAGCAACACCCTTGGAAAACCAACTTCAAAGAACTTCTCAACCACAGGCTAACAGTCCTTTAAAAAGACAGATTTCTTATCCATCTGCAGAAAATCCCAGTCCAGAAACAGTATTGCAATCTTCAAAACACTCCACGCCTGAAACACCTCCTGAAGTCAATAGACCTAAATCATCTCAGAAACCGATAAAGCCGAATAGTGATCAAGATTTCAGTATATCAAGTAGAAAGAGGAAAGTAAATTCAGATGAGCTGGAACATGTGAACACTTGGACTGAAGATGCTACTAAATATTTACTTAAGGATATGACAATTGGAGCTGATGATGACTTGTTATATAGAGATTACTCTGTGGATTTGCATGACATTAAAGAGTGGTTCAAGCCTTTGCCTGCAGCTTTATCTCCTCTCCATAGCCCCTCAACAGAGCTGGTGAGTAAGAATTTGTTTAAATTACACTGCAATGATCAAGTGATTAAATTTCAAAGACAGTCCTACTAAATCAATTTAAATCATGATGATAGAAGGCCAGTGCCGGTACTATGATGTCGTGTCGAAAACAAGACTTAACATTTGAGGTGCTTCTTATTACTTTTTTTTTTTTTTCCTCGTTTCCTTTCCTCATGTGTTAGCAGCAACAAGAATGTCTCCTTAGTGAATGAGGTATTTTGTTGTTGGATGTAATGATAATCACAGCAGTCATCTTTAAAGCAAGTTGTCCTGTTGAAAAATGAGAGAGATGCTTTATTTAAACTGCAAAGATAAAACATAAATTAAAACTTTTATAAGAGATATAAAGAAGGAAGAGAATTTATACATGTCAGGTTTTTTACAAGTTCCCTTTTACAAGAGACTTGGTGTCCTTCAAGATGGCTAACATTGATCAGTTTCCAGGTCACAGGCTAGTGGAGTGATGAGCGAGGAAATTAGGAAGCATCAGTTTAAGTATTAAGAAGCATAACTGGTCTTTAACTTTGTTACATCGATTTAGTAGTGACTTTGCTTAGACTTTAGTTAATAATTAAAGATTATAATAATTCCTTAACCTTTTTGCTGAGATCAGTGTAGATAAATTAATTTTTTTTTCCAGAAATGCATTTAATTTCTTTAATTATGTTTCATCAGAAGACCTTCTATGCATTTGTTTTTAGCCCTTAGAACTTGTGAAAGAAATTCTTAAAGACACTTTTCTGTTTCTCTTTTAGGCCAGTGTGAGTGACGACCAAATAATGCCCAGTACTACAGAGAAGTATCAATCACATAATGAAAAACAAAAAGCACTATCAAGCTTACATAAAGCTATTCTTCAAAACAACACACAATTTGAACCTTCAGATATTGAGGATCTGAAGTCGTTGCTTAAAGTCGGGGTGGAAAAATCTTCTATACTCTTGTCTCCAGACACACATTCAAAAATAGTTGTATCTGCAGAAAGCATTGAAAATACATTATCTGACAGCAAACACATGGAGGTAGAGGAAGTGTTTGATGTCATGCATGGCTGTATGGACAGTACCCAAAGTGGAATTCCAAGGTCAGGTAAAGAAGATGGACAGAGTGTGGAAAGTTCTTTAGAAAATGGCACACAAACTGCAGTAGAGATTCCACTGATGAATCAAAATGGTGACAGAACAGAGTTGGAGGATGTAAAAACTGCTAATAATGTTAAAAATCTGTTGGTAAGCACAGATCTGCAGCAGCATGTTGAATCTGAACTAGTACATGCCACTTCTGTTCAGTCTACAGAATGTGAAACTTCTCAGGCACAGAACAATGTTTCATTGCCATCTAATGTCAAGGAAACTTCAACACTTTATTTGAACTGTAGTAAATCAGACAGTGTTGAAAATGCAAAATTAAAGAGTTGTGAACCACTAGAAATGAGGACTGTAGCAGATATATCATTGCATGACATTCAGAGCAGACTGGCAGACAAGGCGGATCAGTCTGAAGAGGATAATAATCCAAAGCCTACAGAATGTCAGAAAAGTTTGGATGTAAGAAAAAATGGAGGTGTTTTCTCTTCAAGACTCTCAAAGGATGAAGAGTCATCATCAGAAGATGAAGCAGTCTTTGGTTTGATGAGAAAGGTTAGGGGTGTTTACTCAAGGTCTGAGGAAAGGATACCATCAAAAGAGTTGGAGCATGTTTCTAGGAATAAGCAGTGCTCCACTGTAAAGCAGATGTCCAAAGATGAACCTGAGGAATTTTTCTCTGAGAACAGGGCATCATCTCGCTCTGTACTTTCCACAGTAATCATGGAGTCTGAGAATGAAAAAAATTCTGAATGCCCAGAAAATATCAAAACTGTTCAAAATGCTTGCAACCTACTGATGCATGAAATCAAGTTTAAGGATACTAAAGAAAATGAGTCTGACAGCCAAATTAAAAAAAAAGTGCAAATGAAAAATGAACCTTATCAACAGGTAGATGGCATGTCAGCAGATACCCATCGCCCCGGTGCTGAAAATATTGTTAGTGATATTTACAACAAGGAAATATCAGGAGATTCTGCAGCGGATAGTCTTGAGGTTACCAGAAGACTAGGTGAAGAGACTCTGGATCCAGAATATCCTATTTTTGAAAAAGGTGGCAGTATTTCACTTGTTCCAGGTCTTAACACAAAAAACAATATTACACCAATCTCTTGTGCATCTCTTGGAAGGGTTCGAACAGAGATGGGTCCACCCCTACCTCCTGTTGTTATGCCACTGACTGCTACTCCTCCGAGGTTTGGAAAACATCACACTCCTTTAAAGCCTACTTCAGTATCCTCAAGATTACCAACTGACGAAACAACGATGCCATCTGTGCCTATTTTTGATTCCGCTCTCCCAGATGCATCAAAAATGTCTCTGTGCTTGACCACTCCATCACCATCATGTGGCGTTCCCTCCTCACCACTGCAGTTTGGATCAGCAACTCCAAAACATGCTGTTCCAGTCCCAGGAAGGCTCCCATCATCTGCCTTATCCTCTTCCCCTCCTGCTGCTTCTCAGGAAAATTCCATGCAGATGCTAGATACTATGTATCCTGAACTCTCTGCACGAGCCCGCACTTTAAACATACTCCGTGGGAATGTTAACCTGACCCGAGCTGGAAATGAGAATGGTGCCTCCCCACCGCCTGTTAACCAGATATCAGGAAATAAAACTATAAGTTCTTCATCAACTGCCTTCACCAAAACAGAGCAGAAACCAAAAAGGACAGGTGTAAACATTCTATTGCCAAAGAGTGCTAAAAGACTCAGACTTGACAATTGTTCACCTGCTCCTCTTGGTATTGCTTCTCCTGCAGAACAAGTACTGGATCATCAGACTGTTATTAAAATGGAGTCCATCATATCTAACAAAGAAATACTAAGCCATCAAGAAGAACAGAGAAATAAGACGGACAAGACAAGTGACATAAATTGTCAGATCTCAGAAGTGCTGGCCAAAGTTGGATTGTCCTGTTTTGACGTATTACCTGTTGTTAAAAGCCATGTATTCCTTGGGAAAATATCCCAAGTGCCAATTTTGATTGATGAAGAAAAGGCTATAATCGCTGATTTCTGTGTGAATCAGGTATGTGTTTATGCTTTGCACAATTCAGAAGACTTTTGTAGTTAATGCAGCCATAAGGATATTGATGCAAACTCTTTTCTGTTTTTTTTTTTAGTCTTCAGCAGAACAACTCATATCTGCCATCTTGACTAAATTAAAGACAGAGAAGAGCATTCTGAGTCTTGATAATGTACAGGCTCTCTGTAGAGTCTACACAGGGATATGTCGCCAGATAGGAGACTTTCAGAAAGCCCATGCCTTGGCATACAATATTCTTAAAGAGGGTGAGTTTACAGTAACTTCTTTCATGATATTTATACAATATGCTCATACATGTTTATTTTTAGTTCTTTACCCATTTTAAACATTTTAATTAACTTTTGAATTTTAGAGACAGAACATGTATTCTATATTGAGTTGTTCTATATTGATTCTATATGGATTCTTACAGATTTTCCTGATGCCTCCAAGATAATTTTGTTCATGGTCACAACATGGCCAAGTGTGCTCTTCCATGAGACCTCTTTGTGCAAAGCCATTCATACAGTCACCAAGCTTAAAGCAGAAGATGACATTTTGGAATACCTGACTAAATATCTACACTGGGTTAAGGTATGCATGTTTAGGACTTGTTATTTTTGCTTGCGTTCTCTGATGGCTGGAGCTAACAACACTACCATGATTTATTCTTTTATCAGTAACCATTACAAACCTAAGAAATGCTATAATTTCCATCTTGACCATGTTAATTTTCGTCTGGGCAACATGTATAAAGATTGGCCACATTTTACTTTTAAATCAGCACATGGAACTAATGTTTTTATGTTTTTGCATTACAAGTTCAAGCATTTTGTCAGTTGTCCCTTAATATTTTCTAGAGTCCACCTGATGACATTCATAAATTGATCAGCATCACACTGAAAGCACTTCAAGAAGACAAAGATTTAACATTCCAGAAGCATGATCGTCATGGTCATGACCTTTGCCCGACTGCATGGGAGTACATATATACTTTGGATCTTTTGTGTGCACATATGAAGTGGAAATGGACACATGATTATGTTATTGGGTATATTTATCTTCTGCAAATAGAATTTTAACTCATTTTGCATCAAGCATACATAATGTATATTTAAAAAATAATAAATATCCTTGCCATAATCTTTTTTAAAATATTTTTTTTAAAGCAAAGAACTGTGGCCCATCATGAACACTTGGGTGACACAATCAAGGCTTCAGCAATCCCCAGTCCGTGATGTTTCTGTAGCAGCTGTTCTACGATTGATTGGTACGTCAAGTTTGCATGAAGTGATTAATACTGTTTTAGAATTAAAGTCATTTAGAAGTTTTATATATATTTTCATTTTACATAAAGAATTAATCTGTGAAGGTAAATTATATATATATTTTTATACATTATGCTAATTATTCATGTTATTGTCTGTAGCTAAATGGTGCATTGCAGCACTAAGAGTCAGAATGTCATGAAAAACAATGTTCTAAAAATCCCACAAATAATATAAAACAGCATTTTTTTGACAGATTTAAAAATGTTCTTTTGTTTGTATTCCAGGACGACTCGGACAGTTGGGAATGAAACAAATGCTATGTAAATCAGTGCAAAATGTTGCAAAAGCTGTAAACCTCTTTGGAAAACATGGTATTACAGAAGGTACTGCACCTCTACTAATATAACAAACTGTAATAGCAATTTAAACATATTTTAATACATTATTATGCTTAGTTGATTTTGTTTTATTTACCCTATATAAACCCACAATGAGTCACATTACAACCATTTGTTGTATGTTTGTAGGTGTTCCCAGTGAAGTGCAGTTGTCTGCTGTCTATGCCATTTATGACCTGGCACCCTGCAACCCCAAAGATGCCCTGGAGGCTCTAGCATCATGGCGAAGTGAAACTACACACCCAGTACCCTCTGCTGTGACCAGCTGCATTACTCAAATTGGCTCACTTTGTCGTCAAATTAAATCCTGAACCTTTTATTTTTCTTTTTTTTTTTTTATCAGTTCAGATGGTCTTTTTGTGATCATTGGGTGCTGAACATCAACGATATTGTGACGTTCTTGTACATTTATGTATGTTATGTAGATTAAAGAGAATAACTTTATACCATAAAGATAATTTGTATTGAACTAAAAAAATGTTTGTTTTTGCCTGCAGCATCAACATTCAGAACTATAAAAGTGGTATTTGGTTCTATTTGAAATTAAAATTGTGAAGGGGAAAAAAATCAGTTGTGACTGAGAAAGCAACTCTTGTTATGTTTTGCAGGCTTGACTTTTAATCTGTCTCAGCTGCAGTTTATTTGTGAGCAGTAAGCTATGACAAGGAATGTTAGTTTGATCCAACAGTAAGTTCAAATGATCTGTGTTGGTAAGGCATTTCATTGTTTAATAACTGAGTTTTCCAGTTGCAGTTCCACTCAAATTATGTTGCAAGCTGAACCACCATTAGGTGTTTGGTATTATAATTGTGGCATGCGAGGTTGCTTTAATTTTATTATTTAGGGAACGTTTTTATAACATTAAAATAAAACCAAGCTTTTGGCAAAATTATTGGCAAATTACCTTTTTAAAGTTAAAAAAGTGATAGTTTAAAAATAATCTACCAAATAAAAAATATAATAAACCTGGAAATTTCGCTGTAAATTCGCGCATCACATTTTTATTGGATTGAATAAATGGGTGTGGAAATTGGAGGGGGTGTGTTACTCTTCCAGAGAGAATTTAAATTCTCAGAGGCATGCGCACACTAGTCGAGATTCACTGCACGCCATATTGGAATGCTCTGGATTCAATAATTCGCTGAAAACTAGCTCACGTAGAGGATTACCTGTTTATTTATTCTTCCCGGGATTTTTAAATTTATATTCAACGGCTTGCAAATTCACGTGAGTCTTGGAACTCTTAAGAACGCCTGTCTAGACTAGAGAGTGTTTGTGAGCTTTGTAACGATAAAGTTGGATGGATCCTCGGGTGGCTTGGATTCAGCCAGAGCAGAAAGGACCTGCCAACGCTTTATGGATGCGCGTATGGGAAACCTCGCAAAGGCGAAACCACTGTCACTCGCTGCGGGTAAAAACACCTGCATTGACGGCCAGTTTTATGAAGCAGTTTACGCTGGTTCCCACCAACACAGCTGGAAAGCCTTTAAACAGTTACTCCAATCAGCCTTATAATGATAGTTGTGCCATGAGGTCTCCAAGCGCATGTTCTGACCCTGCATTTCCGCATGTCACCCCTATTAGAGTCGACGTTAGTGCTCTTTCATCACCTTTATCTTCAGGTGATTCCGAGAGTGACAGTCCGACATTAGATTTATCTAATAATGTTGGGGCAAATCCAGCCAAACTTCACTTTAACTTTACTGAACATATGCACAATTTCAGTAACAGTTTGCAGCAACACTATCCGCGGCTGCAGGCACAAATAATGATGAATAACCAACTTAAACATTCAGTAAGAAAGAGAAGCGACAATAAAGAGAGCACATATGGAATGAACTACATTTTGTCCCACTCTAATGACAGTCATTTACGTGGGGCTCCTTGGGCAACTAGAAGATACAGTCCAGGTGTCAACGGGTAAGAGCATTTTCCCTTTCTTGAGTTGGTTAACTGTGCAGGTCCAAAAAACAAGCAAGCTTCTTTCAATTCAGAAATAAATGCTTTTAGAAGCATAATTAGAGTTATTACCAGGAAAACCGTCGACTGAGGAAATTAAAATAAATCCGGTATACCACCGCAGTAAAGATAAGTTTGCCGTTTGATATTCGGATTTTGGCTATAAATACACAACGCGCTGTCATAAACATGCAAATAATCCCGAATGTAGTTCTCCATGATTTGTGAATTCTGGTGATGCTGTGCCTTTTGGCCTTAATCTGTTTTTTTTATTTTGATGCAGCTCTTAATTTTATAATGCTTATAGCTCCGAAAGTTGGAAACGTAGCAGACTGAAACCAGTATCATCTTAACCAGCTTGATCTGCGAATTTTTTTCACCGCAAAGCTCTTGTCCATAACCCCCTTGGTGTAAGTCCGCTATAGTAAGGAATGTAAAAAGAAGGCGCTCTTCGTGTTTAACGTGTTACCATTAAACACACAGGCTGCTCGAATACAAAAACATTGTTTTTTAGTCACTCGAACAGCACCATGTGAGATTATGATAGAAGAAAAAGCGCCTTCTTTTCACTATGACTATGTGTGTGTACACGCTATACAGATAAGTTACAGCGTGTCATATAACAGATTGTGTTACAACAATTTATGCTGCCTGACGTTATAATTTGAATTCCTCATCTGTGTATTTAAAGAATGTTCTGCCGAAGCCGCGAACGTGAAGTTATGTAAGAAGGAAAGGTTTCATATTTTGATTTAAATATTTAATTTGACTAGTCAAATAATTGTGCACAAGCATAAAGTCATTAAAACTTTTAAACATTAAAGCATTACAGTAAAATGTACAAACACTTTGCACAAGCATTGTACTCTGAAAGCACTTATGTATTCAGCCTGTTGATTAAGCAGCTTTCATCACACCTTTGCATTACTTCCGTTATCTGGTCTGTAGACTAGATAAGAATGTCTATTTCTGTGACATTTCCTGTATTTGGCTGTTTAAGTAAACACCAGAATGTAGCCTATGTGCATTTAAAAGCTTTTAGTAACACAATGGTACACACTTGAAAAATTCTGTAAAAACATGTATTTTTACAAGACTACTTAAATAGTTCATTTTAAAAAGCAAAGAATTAAATCTAAATATCAAATAGAGGTAACCAACGACACAAATGTTTATCCTTCCCAGGCTCCATGAGGAGATAGTGGATTTTTATCATTTCATGTCACCACGGCCAGAAGAGGAAGAAATGAGGAGAGATGTTGTCAGTCGTATTGAGGCTGTAATCAAAGATCTGTGGCCTATGGCAAAGGTGAGTCCAGCACACAGAGCTCTTGCTGTTTAACAATGGAGGCAAAAAAAACTATATTCATTCTGATCTAGCAAGAAGATATTTGTATTTTGGTTATCAAAATCAGTATTAGTTTGATGTTGGTGTGTCTGTTCATCTTAAGTAGAACAGACATTTAATTTAATTTTTTTTTTTTTCATTTAAAAAGTTATTTTCTTCTTTTGAGTTTTCTAGTTGAGTTTGGCTTTAGTTTTTGTGAACAATATCAGAAAAAGATTGCAATTTAAAGTGCCTGTGCAGTCAATTACCAGGTCTTTTTCTTTTATCAAGTACTTTTTTCTGTTTCCAGGTTGAAATATTTGGCAGTTTTACTACAGGACTTTATCTTCCTACCAGGTATTGTATCTGTTTTTGCAGTGGTAAATTATTTTATTTATTTATTTTTTTTTTGTGCGTGGTTTTGTTCTTAATTGCATTATGCAGTGATATTGACCTGGTGGTGTATGGAAAATGGGAACAACCACCTCTGCAGCAGCTGGACCAGGCACTCAGGCAGAATAAAGTAGCTGAGCCGTTCTCCATTAAACTGCTTGACAAGGCTACGGTTAGTCATTGTTTGTTCTTCATTGAGCACCTATAGGTCGTAATCCCCATCTCTTTATAGCAGTGCTTTTAGAAGTGTGTGTGTTCCCTTATTATTATTATTATTATTATTATTATTATTTTATTTTCCATTATAAAAAGTGAAAAGGTTAAGTTCAGACTAAAATGATCAGGGGATCTATTTTATTATTATTATTATTTATTATATATTATTATAGTGTGTGTGTGTGTATGTATGTGTGTATGTATGTGTGTATGTATGTGTATATATATATATATATATATATATATATATTATGACACACAGAGTGGGAAGGGAAAGTATTCAGAACCCCTTAAATTTTTCACTGTTATATTGCAGCCATTTGCTAAACATTTTTGCATACATTTTTGCAGATTTCATTAATAAAAAAAACCAAACAAAAAACCTGAAATATCACATGTTCGCTTTGCTCTGACACTCATATATTTAATTCAGGTGCTGTTGGTTTCTTCTGGTCATCCTTGAGATGGTTCTACACCTTCATTTGAGTCCAGCTGTGTTTGATTATACTGATTGAACTTGATTAGGAAAGCCACACACCTGTCCATATAAGACCTTACAGCTCACAATGCACATTGGAGCAAACGAGAATCATGAGGTCAAAAGAATTGCCTGAAGAGCTAAGAGACAGAATTGTGGAAAAGCACAGACCTGGCCAAGTTTACAAAAAAATGTCTGCTATAATATATAATACTGCTTCAATGGAAGATGTCTGGGATGACCAGAACCCTTCGTAGAGCTGGTCGTCCGGGCAAAACTGAGCTATTGGGCGAGAAGAGCCTTGGTGAGAGGTAAAGAAAAACCCAAAGATCATTATATTATGGAGCTGTGCTCCAGAGATCCAGTCGGGAGGTGGAAGAAAGTTGTAGAAAGTCAACCATCACTGCAGCCCTCCACCAGTTGGGGCTTTATGGCAGGGTGGCCAGACGGAAGCCTCTCCTCAGTGTAAGACGAAGGAAAGAGTGCATGGAGTTTGCAAAAAAAAAACACCTGAAGGACTCCAAGATGGTGAGAAATAAGAATCTCTGATCTGATGAGACCAAGATGGAACATTTTGGCTTTAATTCTAAGCTGTATATGTGGAGAAAACCAGGCACTGCCCATCACCTGTTCAATGCAGTCCCAAAAGTGATTGGATGGTGGTGGCAGCATCATGCTGTCAGGGTGTTTTTCATCTTTCCCGAAAAGACTCATGGCTGTATTAGATCAAAAGGGTGCTTCTACTAAATAAAGAGCAAAGGGTCTGAATACTTAGGACCATGTGATATTTCAGTTTTTCTTTTTTAATAAATCTGCAAATGTCAATTCTGGAATTGGTTTATCTGTTATCAGAGCCTCCCCCCCCTCCCTTTACAGGTACCAATAATTAAACTGACTGACAGAGAGACAGATGTGAAGGTGGACATTAGTTTTAATGTTGAAGCTGGTGTCAAAGCAGCACGGTTTATTAAGGATCATCTTAAGGTGAGAAATTCATTGGTAATTTATTTGATTGAGCAAACTAAGCCCAGATTAAGTGCTTGATTTGGTGTGGTACAACTGGAAACATTCTGGATTGTCTATACATTAAGGTTTGGCATGACATAAGGGTTGACAGAATTTTCATTTTTGAGTGAACTGTCCCTCTAATGTATCCGTAACCTGATATTTGATGTAAATCATATAAAAAATAAAATTTTCATGTGCATGCCTTTTTTGCCTTTTTTAATTCTCCGTATGTAGAGATATTCTGTGCTGCCATACTTGATCTTTGCACTGAAGCAGTTTCTGCTTCAGAGAGATTTGAACGAGGTGTTTACTGGCGGTATCAGTTCCTACAGCCTCATTTTAATGGTCATCAGCTTCCTGCAGGTGAGGCATTAATAAAAGGTATTTTATTTATTTATTTTTTTTTTAAAGATTTTCAGACGGTCTTTTCCTACTGCAAACTGATGCTAATTGTTTTAATTTTGTCTTTTGTCTGTGATCTATATGTTTATTTATTATTTTTATTTTAATAATTAAAATCCTTCTTTTCTTTTGGTGTTTTATTTCAGCTCCATCCCAGAATAGACTGCAGAGCTTCAAATATTAATTTGGGCATCCTGCTCATCGAATTCTTTGAATTGTATGGGCGCCATTTTAATTATCTGAAAACGGGCATCCGTGTGAAAGATGGAGGAGCTTATCTTGCTAAAGAGGAGATCATGAAGGTCTTGGAGAATAGATCTAGACCCTCAATGCTCTGTATTGAGGACCCAAACTTGCCAGGTATGGGACAAAAATCATGAAACCGAATGCAAAGAGACACCTGGATTATTCGAGTTAAAAACCTGACATTAGTACAAATTCAAGAAAAACTAAAACCCTCAATTTATGTCTGACACAATCAAAAATGCGGATATGTGCTTGAAATGACACTGTGTAAAGTTGCAGAGTGGCAAAAAGACAGACAGACAAACAAAAATAGATCTCTTCTGAAGTTTGTAAAGCTGTATTAATGGCTACATTGTTGAAATTTAATTGATCAATTTCTTTTCATGTTAGGAAATGATGTTGGCCGGAGTTCTTACGGTGCCATGCAAGTGAAGGAGGTATTTAACTATGCATACCTCGTCTTGAGTAATGCTGTGTCTCCACTATCCCGCTCCTACCCAAATAGAAATATGGAAAGGTTAGTTCCATTCAAGTCCACAACCACTGATCATTAAAGAAAGTGCCAGCCACAAAAATCTTGAATACTCTGGTTTTCTGGCAATAAGATGCAAGTGAAGTCTTAAAGGGTTAGTTAAACACAAAATGGAATTGTCAGTATTTCTATTTTTTTTACTCTCATATTGTTTATCAGAGTTCAAAACAGAAATGAAAATGTTTTTAATGAAACCTGAGACATGACCCTCCATTGTCCATTTAACTAATGAATTGAAAAAGCTTATTCACACAAACATTGAATTTGGTGTAACCTTTTTTTTTTTTTTTTAAATAAATATACAATTATTTCATTCTTTATCTTAAGCACGTTGGGACGCATCATTAAAGTGACCCAGGAAGTGATTCACTACAGAGAGTGGATTATTCAGCAATGGAGAAACGGACACAATGCCATGATGATTAACCGTAAAAGTGAGTTATGCTTATAAACGTTAATTTGATTTAATATATATTTTTATATTGCAGTTTTTATGCTTTGTGAATGAGATTGGATTTTTCTGGTCACTTTAAGTTCAGAATGTTGAAGGAGACCCAGAGGAGCATACCTCAAATGAGGACCAGCAGAGAGATTCCTCATCACCACACAGTGCAGGCTGCCCTTTATCTCCGTCCTGCTTTCAGCAGCACTCTTCAGTTTCCTCATCTTCCTCTGTGTCTTCGCTGTCTGGGAGTGACATAGTAAGCTCGTGGTGTAGTTTGTTGTAATGCAAGAGAAGTCACTAAAGGCACATGCCAGCACGCTACTGCATTAAAGCCATTGATTCAGCAACTAAAAAAATCATTAAGTGTGCTGTCATTATATTGGCTTTGTCATTTTACTACATTAAATTTAAAATTAAATTTGTCATAGTTTTTTTTTTTTTTCCTCTTAAAGGAATCAGACACACCATGCAAAGCTTCAGTTCTTTACAAGATCTTTCCAGTGTCCGGCATGACCGAAAACCGTAAGAAACCACAGAGAAAAGTGAAAGCATCTGGAACTTTCCTCCACTCCAGAAGTCAGGTAATCCCTCCAAACTGTTAATTATTTTGCACATTCATTAAAGAATAAGGAGTTGGTATACAGTGGGTACGGAAAGTATTCAGGCAGTCTTAAATTTTTCACTCTGTTATATTGCAACCATTGCAAAAATGACTCAAGTCATTTTTTTTTCCTTCATTGTACACACAGCAACCCCATATTGACAGAAAAACACAGAATTGGTGACATTATTGAAGATTTATTAAAAAAGAAAAACTGAAATATCACGTGGTCCTAAGTATTCAGACCCTTTGCTGTGAAACTCCTATTTAACTGTTAGCAGTCCATTTCTTTTCATCCACCTTGAGATGGTTCTACACCTTCATTTGAGTCCAGCTGTGTTTGATTGTACTGATTGGGTTTGATTTAAGAAAGCCACACACCTTTCTATACAAGACCTTACAGCTCACAATGCATGTCAGAGCAAATGAGAATCATGAGGTCAAAAGAACTGCCTGAAGAGCTCAAGTTTGCTAAAAAAGACCTGAAGGACTCCAAGATGTTGAGAAATAAGATTCTCTGATCTGATGAGACCAAGATGGAACTTCTTAATTCTAAGCAGTATGTGTGGAGAAAACCAGGCAAGGAGAAATTGCAGAGGATTCTGAAATCCAGGCGTGAAAAACTTGTTGCATTTTTGCCAAAAAAGACTCATGGCTGTATTCGATGAAAAGGGTGTCAATTCAGTGTTTTGATTGTGTTTTGATTTTGATTCAGTCAATATATATTTATTTATTTATTTATTTATTTTTTATTATTTTTATAAATTTTTTGGTCAATATGGGGTGCTGTGTGTACATTTGAGGAAAATAAATAAACTTAAATGATTTTAGCTAATGGTTGCAATATAACAAAGGGTGAAAAATTTAAGGGGGTCTGAATACTTTCCGTACCCACTGTATTTCTCAGCTAGCAAAACCGTGCTATGTTGATACTCTCTGTACATCCACCCTGTTTAAAAATGTGTTTCTGGCGAGTCATTTACACGCGGTGGTGGCAGAACATATTGTTCTCTATTGATGGCCAATCAAAGGTTTCAATGTGTTCTTAGAAATGTGTATTTTTTTTATTTTTTTTATTTTTTGCTTCCATTTGTGGTTGTAATTACTTGAGTACGTTTTTATTTTTCCTGCCGTTTCAGTCGCAACCTTTACCAAGCAAACCATGTATAAATGGGTTGAGTGGTGTGAATGGATTAGTCCACATGTATCCTCTTTACTCCAGTTCAACACCCAGCCCCAGTCACTATACCAATGTAAGAGACTAGTGTGATTTACCTGGTTTTAACCCAGTTTTATTTACCCCCCCCCCCCCCTTTTAAAATGCTTGTGCCATTGTTCTGTCAAGGGGAATAAATATGTATACAGGTATCTAGTCTTTTAATATTTTTTTATTTTTTTTGTTTCAGAATGGCCAGGGATTTGAAGGGCCTCCACAAACCTGTTGTTTAGACTGTAACACTGTGCCTGTCCCCAGAGGGCATCATCTTCAATATGGCCGTAACAGCTTGCGGCGCTGGCGAAGAGAAACCACCCCCATGTGTCTCAACAGATAGTGTTAATGATATCTTCTGTCCAATGTGGGCGACAGTCCTTTTGGCTCCATAGATCAAAGGTAACTCTTGCTCTCAATGTCTGAAATTGCACTTTGATTTTTGTTTTGCTTTGTAACTACACTTTTGGATGTGCCTACTTTCATCTGTGCACTTTTCTACCTCTTGTTTTGTGTTGTCTTCAAATTTTTTATTTTTTTTTTTTTTTTATATTATTATTTTGATTTTATTTCCTAGTATGTTTAGTTAGTAGTTCATCTTTAATTGTTTTCAGAGTATTTTTGATAATTGAAGTCTTGTCACAGCATCGCTTGGCTGTGATTGCCTTTGTACTGGAAACCTTTATGTAAATTACCATCAGTTCAATATGACTTTAATTTAATTAATTTTTAAAATTTTATTTCAAATTTTCTTTAATGCAAGTTGACATTATGCAATACAATATGGATTCAAAGTATCTGGTGGATGTCTTTTTAATAGGCACTATTAACAAGTTAGTATTCTTTGTCCATTTGCACAAGTGATCTTCTGATTAAGGATATGCTATTTTTACTAGCTGTAGGAATGCCCTTCTTAATCAGTTGTCTAATTTGCTTTTGATGCGTTTTCTCCACCCACGCTCATGCATGTAATGTTCTAAATGTTGCTGTCCTGGACTATTTAATGTTGTGTTTTTTATTTTATTTATTATTATTTAACTAATAATAATAATAATAAAATAATGTTTGCTAGTTAACCATTCTTTAACAAACTATTTTACATGTTTATGTTTTCCCGAAACACCTTTTGACAAAATTTGGTATTTCATACCTTGCACAGAAACCTGATTGTAGTTTCTAGTGCCTACTAGAGGAACACTGCTGCTTTGACCATAAGTTTGTTTCATGTCTTGAAGGAGGACCGTTTTGTGCCAATACAGTGATTTAGTTCCACAAATTAAAGTGCCTTTTATTTTATTTATTTATTTTTCTCCCCACCTTCATGTAGGTTCTGTTTAAATGTAGTGTATGGTGTCTTTAAGTTTAAGACGTCTCAGATACACATTTTTATGTTTTGTATTCATTTTTAAAATAAACATTTTAAATTGCTGCTATTACTTGTCTTTACTGTTTCTTTAACTTATGTATTTTGTCTTCTTTCTCATGGTCATGGTCAGCATACGTTATTGTAGCATGGCGTTGTATATTTATTTTTTATAATATAATATAATATAATGTGTTTGTGTGTAGGAAGCAAAAAGTATTGAATAAGAGTATTAAAAATATTCCTTTCATAATGTGATTTCCCCATAATGTGATCATAAAATTTACAAAAGCGGTAACAATGCAGATTTATTTTTATAGACGTCTATGACCAATTTTAGTTGAAAACAATACAAAACATTTGATAAAACACTTTAAATTCAAATAGATGATTAAATACATTAACAGTTATGCTAACCCTGCACATTGTCTAAGAACCACACAGAGGCGCTCTTGCTATACATTCTCTAGTACTGCTTAATTCCATGCTATTTTACATCAGTTTGATCACACTGTATGTTTTAAAACACTTTAAATGTTCTCCTTTACACAAATCCTTAAATATAAGCTACAGTATGAGCTGGGCTGATTTTATTTACGTTATTCTTAATTATCAGTCATTGTGAAATTACCTAAATAAAGCTTAAAGCGTTGTCCTTTCTTTTACATTTGCTTACCTATTTGAGTCTTGTGGTGAATTTTCCTTTATTCTATAGTATACTATATAATATTATAGATTATATAATATCAGGATAATATTGTCCTATCTCCATCTCTGTCTATCTCTTTAAGCCATACTTTTAATTGAAACAATATGTTGCCTTTAAAATTTCATCCCATATCGAAGAGAAAATATTGTAACCAAACATCAGTCAGACCAAAGCACACGGCCAGGCTTTAATTCCATAGTTCTGTCTGATCTGCTGGGAAGCATTGATTTCAAGTCTATCGTTAGCTCTCTCTTTATTTATTTATTATTATTTTTTTTTTTAGGAACGTGCTTTCTGTGAATAAGGGAAATAACACTGTCAGGGTACCAATGATCTTCAAGCTTTGAACCGAATAATGTAGGTAATTACATTATCATTGCTCACACATCCCCAAACCAAACCAAAAATGTGGTCAAGTTGTATGTAATAAGTGCTGCTTCAAACTGCATCGCCAGAGTGTGATTCTCAGACAATACGGTTACCATGACTATAAATGTATATAATAATCTATTTAAAATGTAATTTACTTCTGTAAAGCCAATCCTTCATCTTAATGCTGAAGCATGCCTGTTGTTTTGTCTTGTGCAATATAGTTAAATATTTGTTATGCAAATAAAAAAACACTATTTATAATATATAAAATCAATTAAAATAATTATCTATTAATGCAGGATCTAAATGCAAAGGGGTCATTCCATGAAATCCTTTTTGCATCCATAAGACAAATATAGAATTAATATAAAAACAAATAGGTTTGCGATTTAAAAACATAATGTATTCTTTAATCAATATTACAGTTAAAAAGTCAGTTAAATATTATTTTAAACAATTTAAAGAACATTGAAGAGGGCAAGGTTTTGGCCTGCCCTTCACTGATTTTCAGCAGGACTTTTAATTTTTGAAAATATTGCAAAATTATATAAAAATCTAATTTGTGTATTATTCTGAATATAGTCTCAATGTTTCTGGCACAAGTATGTATGTGTGTGTGTGTGTGTGTATATATATATATATATATATATATATATATATACACACATTATTTTGTTGGTGTTTTTTTACATTTTGGAGTAACAGGTCTTGACATGTGGATAGTGCAACAGGGAAGACATAGATTAGGTGTCAACTTATTTTTAAAGAAAATTAAAACGTTTTAAAGGTTACCCTGAATATATTATTGAGCTAATGCCTATATCATATGACATATGAGCATCAGTTACATTTTTGGTTAGTAACGTTGCTACTGTTGCTATTACTATTGCTAGTATTGTTGTTTTTAATGATCAGTCTCAGCAATATTCTATGCAATTAATAATACAATTTATATACTGTTTTTTTCATAAATCATTGTCAATAATGTCCAAGAAAGTGAAATCAGCATCAAGATCTTGGTCTGGTTTGAGATAATCATGGAAAGACCAAGATCTGATCATCTTCCTTGCCTAATAATTGAGCCAGTTCAGTATAAGTTCTGTTAGGGAACACAAACAGAAGGATGCATTCTACAATACCCTTAAGAGATACTTTACATAGTTCTAATTAAACTATAGTATCTAACAACACTGGTGCCGGTAACATGGTTGACAAATGATATTGAAACATTAGGTTGAAAAATAATAGAATACAATAATAGTCTAAGATGGCATAATACAATTTCTTCTGTCTTCATTTAATGGCTGTTTCAAAAATTAGTATTACACTCATTTTATTTTTCTTACTTACCAATTGGCAACGTAACCACAACATCGTATGCATGTAATTCCATTACCATCCTATTACCAGTTCACGACGTCGTCAGTACATTCTCCTTACGTAACAAGTGACTCCTGAGAAAGGGCAGGTGACAGCCATGAAAGTCTTGCTTGAAAGTCGTGAGGTTAGTCGAAAGGGACAAACAGCCCCAAGGATAGGCTGCGAAGAGTGGAAAGGATCAGGAGAGGAGAAGTGAAGGAAAGAACTAGCTTTCTCAGAGATCCCTAAAGTTTGCCAGAGAGATGAGAAGAGGAGTGGGAAGTTGGATATTAGTAAAGAGGAGCTGGAGGAATGCATCAGGAGCCAGTACAGTGGCAACAGAAGAGCAAAACTTTTTGACTCTCCTAGTTATGTACCACAGGCAGCCCTACCGACAGTGCCATTTGATACATCCCCACCAAAAATGACGAGAAGTGGAGGAGGTTTTCAAGAAGGTAAGGTCAGTGTCAGCCCCTGGGCCAAATGGGCTTCCTTACTGTATAAGAACTGCCCCCATGTGGCTAAAGTGCTATGATAATTCATGAAAACAGCTTAGAAAAAAGAGCAAGAACAAGCTGTTGGTGTTTACATTCCCAAAGAGCTGAATTCCCATACCATCAGTTCAGTTTAGAAACATTGCAGTGTTGAACGTGGCGGGGAATATTAAGATTTTCATCTCTATTCTGACAAGGAGAATGAGCAACTTCATCATGAGGAATAGATACATGGATACAAGCTGCCAGAACGGTGACACGATTACAACATAGCGAAGGTCGGCACAGCCTACTTTGAGCTCCAAAAACACTCTTCAGAAACCTACGGGTGACGTCATGGACACTACATCCATGTTTTTTACAGTCTATGCTTTGGAAGCTTGATACACGTTCTGGTTCAAAATAAATAGTTTATGAAAAGCTCACAAGAGGCCTTAGGTAGTATTATTTTTCCATTGACTTAATTACATCAAAGCATACAGTGTCCATGCAAAATTATGTTATCTGCCTCTGTATATATATATATATATTTAGTTTTTGTAAGAAATACATTTCTTTTGAGTTGCCACTATATGTTCTGTTTTTTGGCTGCAACCATCACACAGAGCAAAACAAATGCAATATCAATCATGGCCCACAGCTACAACCTGCACTGGGATAATGCATACCCCAGCTACCACCCTGAGGGTATATATGCATGTATAGATGATATGACCATCTACTTTTAACCTGTTGAGCAGTACGATCCCACATATGGGATTTTTCTTTCCGTGCATCTGGGTGTACAGTCCTACATAAGAGATTTAGAATGTTTGGTGATGTCACATAACTGCCAAATTCAAACTGAGCTTTCATGCATTTGCTGGCGCTGAGCCAGAAGGAGACGTGCACTGTGCTTGTCGTATTATCACAACTATACAGTGTTCTTAACCACATAAAGCATATTTTAGGTTTCAGACATTTAAATACACATAAGCACTAGTGAAACAATATATTTAGAGCTTGTAAAAAACAAACAGATGTCTATGGAATCAACAATAACAATCCATTCAAATTGAATTTGCCAATGTGTTTTATTCATATCAGATACACATAGTGTAGGTAGCTATAAAGTTCACTCTATTCTTCACCCAGTTCACCGGCCACTTATTATCATGTATATCAGGAGAAATTGATGAATTTGAATGCTGTAAATCCGACTGATGGCACTGTCTGAACTGCGGCACCAACAAACAATGACGGCGCTAATCTCATGTTACAGATCACGATCATATGCCCTTTTAGAGGTCAGCCAAGAAGCTGGGAATCTCGAATATGAATAGAGATGTTGGCTGAATTTTAAGAATAAATTAGATTTAGAATAGATTTTTTTCTTGACAAACCCATTGATCTGCTTCAGAAGACATGTGTTACCACTGGAGGGATATATAGATTAGTTTTACGATGGATATATACAATTTATGGAGCTTCAAAATAATGGCCACATCCACCATCTACAGTATACCAAATTTAGAAGGGCCAGGAACATTTTTTTTCTGGGTGAACTCTTCCTTTAACCAACAGCCTAACATTAGAGTGTCCAGGCCTTTAAAAGAATGCAACATAAAACAGAAGTTAAAGTGGACCACAGACCACAGAAGTTAAAGAACACAGACGACAAGACAGCAGGTTTGACGAATGAGTGGTATGGCTTTGCTACTTAGGCTCCTAAAAAGCACTGCCTTAAAGGGGTCATCTGGTGCCACATGCACTTTTACAAGCTGTTTGGACTGAAATGTGTGTTGGGAGTGTGTGTACACACCACCCTGCAATAATAAAGATCCACAAGGAGTTTTCTTTTCATTTAAAATAAGTTGCCCCTTCTGAAATCAAACCATTCTCAAATGCATGTCGGTTGGACAAGGCCACACCCACAATAGTTGACTGACAGCAGCTTGTCACACAGATTGAACTGGTGTCTTAACTCAGACCTGCCCTGAGTGAGCCGTCATCAGACCGAGATGCAGAGACAAGCAAGACTCCTAAGCGATTAAGGTGTTCCCTTTCAGTCGGTCACTTCGACGTCACGTCGAGACCGACGAATAGGAATCTCGCTTCGAGATGCCAAACAAA
>JAUMHI010000058.1:5114892-5131006 GCA_032359435.1 Enteromius unitaeniatus | reverse complement strand
AATTTCAGAGGCTCCTGGGGTATATGGCAGCGGCTTCGGCGGTAGTTCCGTTGGGGCTGCTCCATATGAGACCGCTTCAGCATTGGCTTCATGATGTAATGATGTAAGATCTGACATTTTTAAGTAGGCCATATTAACAAATCACACATAGAGTGCTTGATTTATTAGTAAAACTCAAAATTCAAGGTATTTTTAAATTGTAGATGGCAAAAATTCTTGTTGTATGCTTTTTTAATGTATATAATTTAATATCTTCTGTCTATGTATATTACACAAAGAGTGGCCTTTTACTGCAGATATCAGCATGAACATGGTTAATAACACTTTTACGAGTTTAGTAAAGCAACCAGTAACTCAATTTTACCAACAAACATAGTTCCAATCTAAACGCAGCACTGTTTTGCCTCTCTGAGCAATAGATGGTGTTTACTTATTAATGAATCAACTTTTTCGAATTAATTGGTTGAATGAATGATTCAGTGATTCACGGTTTAACAAAGTCAAATGCTTTGTTTCTGAATGAGTCGTTTGAGTGAATCGATTGAATCTTAATTACTCACTCATTAACTGTTTTTTGCTTTCACCTACTGGTGGTTTTAATTTCACATTTTGATTAATTTGATTATTCATGTTTTAAAATATTTAAAATATCAGTATTTAACAACAAAAAACAAAACATTAAAAACAAAACATTAGACCTATTTATGCATCTGTAACTGCAATTCAAAGGCATGCATGTCCTCTCTGAGATACTTAAACTGTAAAATTATCTAAATGCTATTTCAGATGCAAATTCCAGAAATGTTTTCTAATGTTGGAATTAAGTTTCACTTACTTCTACTTGCACTTTTACTTTCAATAATTGAACATGTTTAAGATAAATAAAATCTTTTCATACTGAAGTAAAATTAATATTGCATACTTTAACTTTTACTCAAATAAAAATCTAAAAGGTGACTTAATCTCCTACCAAAGTAATTTTCTGGCGAGATATCTGCTTTCAGGTACTTTGTATACCACTGTAGTTAACTGAATACCTATCTGAATACTATGGAATGCGTCATTCTGTATTCAGCAATTTTATATTCCTCAATAAGACATCTATAATTTTAGCAAAGCTGTTTACAGACTCTCCATGTCATATTTTGGGTCAGTGAACTTAATTATATCTTCTGTTTATGTGGGTTGATATCTATGTGAACTGTCCAAATCCTTTTTGTCATTAAGCAGAGGCCATTCAAACAAATGAGGGTTGATGAATGTTACACAGAATCAAACTAGCAGCTTCCAGCTATGCTACAATCACAGTGATTAAATGTCATTAGTACATGTCAGGGTTTCTAAACCATGACATTTCAGCATCATTCAAACAGTTATTTCCATGCTCCATAGTTACACAAATTACTTGGGTGCATAAAACAATATCTCACCAGATTTACTAGTTTACCATTTACATAACTTTGTAGTCAATATCAGAGAACTGC
This sequence comes from Enteromius unitaeniatus, assembly GCA_032359435.1. Lineage (NCBI taxonomy): Eukaryota > Metazoa > Chordata > Actinopteri > Cypriniformes > Cyprinidae > Enteromius > Enteromius unitaeniatus. Next base: position 5,129,522 of record JAUMHI010000058.1, on the reverse strand, counting down.
ATTAAAGTCTTCCAGTATGTATATCTACTTATATGAGGAAAGTCCTTCAAGAAGAAGTTCCATTCAAAAAGAACGAAACAACAATAAATTAGCTGTGAAGCTGTGATTCAAATAAAATTATCTGTTAGTTTGTCAGAATAAGATAATTTGAGTAAATTTCGTTCATGTTCAATTTTCAGATATCAGGAGAAAAATGTAATGCTTGGTATTTTATTGTGACTTGTTATGTCAAGAATTATACCACGTCACCACGTCGACAGCTATATCATCTTGTAGCCTAAGACTGGTCACCCACTGAAACTAATCAGAATTGAGCCAGGTCAGTACCTGGATGAGAGACCAGGGAAATCTAGGTAGCTGATGCAAGAGCTGTTAGTGAGGCTAGCAGATGGTGCTCACTCTGTGGTCTGTCGGGGTACTAGTGCTTCAATATAATGACGTGGACACTATACTATCAAAAAAAGCACTGCACGTCTGATGAGATGTTAAACCCAAGTCTTGACTCTCTGTGGTCATTAAAATCCCAGGATGTATTTTGAAAAGAGTAGAGGTGTGACATTGGCATCCTAGCCAAGTTTGGCCTTTGACCATCATGGCCTCCTAACAACCCCCATATATCTACTAATTTCCGTCATAACTCCTTTCCACCAATAAGCTTGTGTGTGATGGGCATTCTGAGGCAATATGGCTGCCACCGCATTATACAGGTGGATGCTGCACACTGGTGGTGGATGAGGAGACACCCCCCAGCCTTCCCATAATTCATAATTCAAAGGATCACTTGGTGTAGAATAAGGTGGATACTTTTAAAAAAGGATTTCAGAAACATTCATCCAAAGAGATCATTATAACAGGCTTCTATTTGAAATCCTCTACTTGTGCTATTTAACCACTAGATTACAAAACATTACTACATATATTTAATTTGTATTATAAATCAGCTAATAAGGTAAAACAGGTCTTAAAGTGGGTCTTAAAGTGCTTCATGCTTTAAGCTATTTATGTTGTGGGTTTTATACAGACTAGTTCAAAAAGGTTGTCTTGGAAGAAGAAAATGGTTACTGATGGCAACGTATGTGTGGTATTCTTTCTCTTGTACTTGTTGCAAAACTCACCAGTATCTGACAGCCACCTTAACGGCTAAACAAAGAAGCTGGGCAAGGGAAGAAAGCTATCCTGACATTTGGAAAAAAGCTGAATCTAAAAGCTGTCTAGGGAGATAGGAGTGGAGGTAGTACAGAGGAAGGAGAAGGGGAAGTACTGCATTGAAAAGACAATCTTAATTAGAGTTAATCTAAACCTGTAATGTAAAAGTGCTCATAGCTGTGGTCAGTGTTATTCTGGTTACCAAAACAAACAAACAAACAAAAAAAAACTACCTGGTCTCATGTCATGTATCTTGGTGCACTTTTTTAGCGAGACATGAAATACCTACGTATAAGTACTAGGGCTGAAACGATTCCTCGAGTAACTTGAGTAACTCGATTACCAAAAATTATCGAGGCAAAATCCTCTGCCTAAAAGCCTCTATTAATTAATTTTAAAGTTTGTCACGTTTCTTTTGCAATGATTTTTGCATTACTGTGACAATGCACTTACTCTTACATCACCCACGAAGCGGAAGGAGACGGCGGTGTTTTGATGTGAGGGTGCAAGCGCGGACTAGTGCGGGCTGCGTAATGGAAGGGAGCAATAACAATGAAAATGAGCAAAGAGACCAAATAAACAGGAGAAAATGACAAAAATGTTCTACTCCGACCAGTTGAATTTAGTGTAGAGTTAAATCAATGCGATTGTTAATCGAGATGGGGGTTGTTAAATAATGTACGTTAATTATGGAACGGATAAAGCACAATGCTCAGTGCAATACTGCACGATGGATGTGGAGGGGCCATTACCGCGCGTTCACACCACTGCCGGCGAGAGCGTCTAAGTAGCAGTTATTCATTTTAAATGTAAGCTAGCGTCGAGAGGCGGCGTGTCATGGACGGCGAGAGTGTTGAGGAGAGTTTAAATCACAAATCACAATAACTTTATGGTAATGAGCTATGACACGGTTCAGCGGCAACCAGTAAGAATGCAGAATTCCACCGCTGGGCAGGGTGGCAAGAGCGAATTTTGACACTCTCGCCGGCAGCGGTGTGAACGCACACTTTACCGGAATATTTATTAGCTTGTATCATGGCTACTTATCAAAGGAATGAGTTTACTGTCCAAAAAGTTTTGCATGGCTTTTACGATTAAACATACATAATACTTTTTCAATACCATGGCTTGGATGAATACTTGATACTTTAGTTTGAATACTGAACGTTGAATAAATTGTTGTAATCATGTCCCTAAGTCTAATGGGCTCAATACAACAGGTGTGGTAATTTTAGATTGATTGGAATGAAAAGGGTTTATAAATGCACAGCCATGAATTTACTGTATATAATAATATTTTACCTAAGATTAATATTAAAAATGTAATAAATATCATCAATAAATATATTTATTATTTATTTAATAAAAAAATGTTGATAAAAAAAAGAAAACAATTAGTTATTAATTTTAAGAGACATGTCTTATTTTCTCTAGCATATTTAATATTGCTCTTTAATTAAGCAAAAATGGTTTATCCTATTACTCGATTAATCAATTAAATTTTCAGTAGAATACTCGATTACTAAAATATTCGATAGCTGCAGCCCTAATAAGTACATCAGTGCAGTTTCCAAAGGAAATGAACACTAGAGGCAGTAAAACTCTGACACCTTTTTTTTTTTTTTTGCTTTTCACACAAACATATAGAGTTTTGATTAATGAAATGTAATTTTCACACAATTACTTAAATAATGTTATGCTATGACTTCAAAACTATATTAATATGCTGGGAAATTTGAAAACAGATTGAACAGATGTACATATTTTTATGAGAACAGATTGAAAAATACAGCTGTGGATAATCAATGGAACAACACAGTATTAAGAATCAAGCATATTCAAACTTTTTACATATTCAGTTATTTTCTCTTGTGGACTATATGTAAATGTAATGTAATGAGAAATATCTTATTCAGGTCAGTACTAAATAAAAAATAAAAAGTATGACTAGCAAGACCTTGATTGGCTGCTTCTGGTGAGTTTGATTAGAGTTGATGCTAAACTGTGCAGAACGCCGCCCCTCCAAGACCAAACTTGTTGACTCCTGCTCTATACATACTACATACATTTTTGAGACCCATCAACGATCCAGAATGGTGTTGGTTTAACTAACCCAAGAGTGTTTATTATACCTCTCTTGGTCTTGCTTTACTGGCTGGAGGTGGCTCAAGTTCAAGTCACAGATGCTTGTGTACAGACCATCCACAGGTTCCTTACCCTCCTATCTCCTCTCACTTGCAAATCTACATTGCCTCCAGAAATCTGCAACCACTGTGGAGTGGTGCCTAATGGTATTAAAACAATTTGGCACAAAATTACTAAAATTGTAATATTTATTGTTTATATTTTATATTTTTATTTATATTGTATATATATTATATTACATTTGTTTTTTTAATTCCAGGTTCTGCAAGACTATATATGGCCACACTATTGTCCTAATGGACCACTTGCTCTTTGTCTTGTTTGATGCACATCTACTGTGTGCATGACTGCTTGCTTTATAATGCTACTGTATGTGTCTGTGTTGTTTTTAATCATGTACATATTTACTGTCTACAAATCAAAGAAGTACTGCCCATTTCCTGAACCATAAGAAATGTAATTAGGTCCCATGAGAATGCAGGGATTATAAATCACATTGTGGTTTTGTTTAATTAACAAAACAAACAAGAACAAACAAAAATCTTTAGACATATTGGGCCAGGTGCGACATTGCTGACTCCTTTTATGTGTTCCTTGATCATGACAAACACAACAGCAAAAATGAGATTTGAAGGTTTCAGCACAAAAGAAGGACAGACTGTGATACTATTATGGTGCTTTTTCAAGCTTGGTGGTATAAACTACAAACCATTTTCTTGTTTGGAAAATGAAAGCTTCTACTTTCACAGAAGAAAGAAAATAATGCAGGACTGAAACATCTGAAAGAATTATAAGGATCAGTATAGGATGAAGATTTTTTGATGTACCAACAAAATCTGGCTCATCATATTCCATCCTTATCTGTCTGGCCTTTCTCTTTATGTTTCTCACTCAAATTGGCTTTCTCCCTCGCTCCTTGCCTCAATCAAGACCCTCCCTCTCCCCCTTTCCTCTCTCTCTTTCTCTCCCTCACACATACATACTCACAGACATGCACACTGCTTCTTTTCACTCTCACTCTGACAGTCTGCAGTTCAACATGTTGCCTGAGCGATGCTGCACACCACAGTGGAAGCCATCCTGCCGGTGTACCGGCCACGCACCCCAGTCCGAGCATCAGTGCTAAATTTAAAGGACCTGTGTGAAGAGGAGTGCGACCCTCACAAACCCCAGCCACCGCCCAACAGAGAGGAACACAACGCCAGCTCCATGTGGAGGGAGGCCATGCGTAAGAGGAGCTACTTGCTGGATAGGACAGGAGATGTAACTGGAGGAGGTGTGCATGGCCGGAGACAGAGATCCCCAGATTGGCTGTACGATTCCTACTATCTTATGAGCCAACAGCACCCACTTATTGTTTTTCTGCTTCTCATTGTGATGGGTGCCTGCCTGGCTCTATTGGCTGTTTTCTTCGCCTCTGGGCTGGTGAGTGTTTGGAAACTGGGGGGAAGGTTACTGGGGAAAAAGCAGAAAGGGATGAGAAACAGTGTTTGGGTTGGTTGAGGGAGAAAGCTCTGTCGTCAAGCAAGAGTAAATGTAACAGTTTTAGAGCTTATTTGTTTAAGGGTTTCTAAGATAGTTAACAAACCATCAACAAGCCCACAGCTGGATTTTTCTTGCACTATGTGTATCAAAAAAATAATTTCCTGTGCTCAAAAACCTCACACTTTAGAGGAAGTTTCTGCCAGTTGGCACTGTTTGTACTGATTGCAGCAACCATATGTCTTAGTTTACTTTATGCTTTATGCAATGCCTCTCTTTAAAGCATAATATATGTGATTCATGTTAAAGTGATAAAGCAGCAGTGGGGAATAATTAATGTATGGAAGGAAAGGAAACGCATTTGGAAAAACAACATACATAGTCATGGGTAATTAAGCATAATGGATTTAGTAGAAACTATTAACCTGACAACTTTATTTATTTTTTTTATTAATTTGTTTTTACATATTCAATTCATCTCAGTGGAGCAGAATGAAAATCCTTGTGAATTCAAAATTATTGTTAAATTAGCCCCATTAGCTGTGAAATTTGTATTATATGCTAAACAATAGAATGTAATAAACTAAAATCTAATAATTTATATAAAAGACTTCTTTTGATGCCAGTTTATGCATGTATGTATGTATTTTTTGCAGAAGTTAGTGTCTGTTGGTATTTTCATCATCAATTGCATAAAAGCAGAAGTCACATTGACAGGATACATGAGCAGGTTGCTGCCATGCTGTCTGCAGTTTGTTTGCTTTTCCCCTAATTTAAAGCCAGTCATGTTAAAAATATCTGGAAGGGAAATTTGAGTCTATATATTTCACCTGATTAAATCAGCTCTAATGCATTAGGGTGATCATGGCATGAATAAGTAAGTGAGATTTCACAATATAACATTAAGCCCTGTGTAGATACTCTCAATGCGTGCGCTACTTTCTTTCTTGTCTTTTGACTGCCTGACCTAAATCTCACATCACAGTGGCTGTTGAGCCTGCCTTGGGTTGCCGCAATGCTCTCTGTGACTCCCATGGTTGCACATTGATTGTGAAAAAAGCCTTGGAGCACGATTGCACTCTCAGGGCATTTTTTTTATGATCGTACTCTGCAATCCCTGACAATTTGCTCCCCCCATGACCTGTTTTTACTCAGCCTCACACATCTGATAAGTGCCTGTAGGACTAACGTCCCCCCTACATGCTTTGTGGAATTTAGTAAAAGACTGCGCGTGTGGGTTTTGCCAGTTGCAGGCTTGCTCTGCGCTTCCTATGACAAAATAGATAGAACAGTGCTACGAGGGATCAGGGATTCCATTTCTAATGTGTTCCTAAAGTTGTACAGCATCAATTATGAATTAAGTTATCAGTTAGGTCTTCAGTGATGTTCCAGCAATGACTTCTTCAATGCTGAATTAGGCGACAGCAATGAAGAATACAGAAAAGTGAACCAAATGTTATGCCATCAAAATCGTTACCATTGTGTGACACAATGACTTTTAACAATGCATTTTGTAGCATTTTTTAGAAGAGTGTGGATAGAGAGGTGACAGTTATTACACATAATTATCCTGTGTCTTGCTGTCTTACTTTGTGGCTGTAATTATAGTGCTATGGGGTGACAATGCTTTTTTATAGGCATCCTGGACTCTTTAAACACTGAAACCATAAGAGGTACCTGATTAGAGCTTGAATCATTTTGGATGCCCCTGTTTGGAGTCTCATGTGTATTATGGGCTCATTTTGAGAATGTTGAGTTAGTTTGGTGCACCAATCAATAGCTCTTTTTCAAAACCTGAGCTTTCTATAAAGAGAGCATTGTATTGCATGACACACTTTATCTACATGCTGCAAATATATATATTGCATATATATACATATGTTAATTATCTATATATAATAATAATATATATTTGTATTATTATTGTTTATTAATGTTTTTTTTTTTAAACAACAAAGATTGTCTAAATGTCTGTAGAATTAGCACATACTGTGGTCTTGTCAGGTCCACATCTTTCTATGAAAGTGTATTTGCAAAGCCTGCATTGCTTTGCAATAGCTTGACATGAATGGAGCAAACAAACAATGCTTAGCTGAGATATTTACATGGCTGAAAACAACAGGCACTTTCCTAAGATTCAAATTCTTTTGGAAGTTGTTATTTTTAGTCCAGATCTTCTTTGTACTATTTATTCTGTCAGTCCATTTAACAGATGACTGAGCAAGGCTAAGGAGGCAATGATGAAAAAGTAAGCAATGATCTGTTTCTGTGCAGGCAATCTTATGTTGATGCATTCATAATTAGTATCAGTATTAAACTTGTCATTAGAAAAAAAAATTATATTAGGTAGCCTTAGCTACTAAGTACTGTACTTACCTTTAAATTAATAATTTGATACAATTAAGTTATTGTGTACATACATAGATAGAACAGTACTTTTATTAAAAAAATACCTGCAAGTAATTACATCTGTTTGACCCAAGCCAGATTATGTTGCACATAAAAAAAAAAAAAAGAGCATGAATTGCCGTTCCCAATACCTAAGTCTTCTCACCGTGATAAAGGAGAAAAAAATACTGAAAGGGTGGGGTGGTGAATGGATGCTGAATCAAGAGATACCAAGGGACATTCGGGATATTTTATAGGAGACTTCACATGCATTGGCTAACAATGTAATCACAAATGATGAACCTGCTGTGTTAATTAGCTACACGGGCTAAACCTAAAAACCAAATAGAGAAAATGCTCTGTTTACTGATGTAACCTTGGTTAGATAAGGAAACAAGGGTTGTGTACAAATCTCAATAATAGAAATCTCGCTGGATCGCTCCCAGGAGGAAGGCATTCCTCTGGTGGAGTGGACCATCACCAATGCATTGTAAGCATTCTAAGGCATAAACCAAGGCTATGGCATCAATTATCCGGAGAAAAGCCTATGCTTTGTAACTGGCAGCCCTTTAGATCAGCCTCCAAAACAAACGAAAAGCTGAACCAGCTGGAGAACTCAAAATACACTATCAAAAGTCCTTACAGGACCCTGCTCACCCTCTGTGATTGGGAGTGCTAAATGGGTGATAACCTGGCCATACAAGTCTAGAGCACCTTAGGAATATAACCAGGTTTAGACTTAAAGACAACTTTTACAGTCGTTAGACCCAAACTCAAGACAGCACTGACCAACAGGGTTTCTGAGTCACCCACTTGCTTGGCTGATGCTAATGACAATAGCAGGGCAGTCTTAAGTGACAAGGGCCACAGTTTGGCTTAAAGTGATTCCACGTAGTGGACTACTGACAAGTCCCAGATTGGCACTAGTTAACAAGTTATAAGCAGAGTCAAATACTGGCTATCTGGAGCAAAAGAGGCTTGGCAAAGGCAAGGTAAGTGTCCAGGCTAATGTCGAGATCATAAGCAAGGTTCAGAGTCGATAATCCAGGCAATAGGTCAGGGTATCCAGCAAGGGATAACAAGGCAGTCCAAGGTCAGTATCAGGTAAACCAAAAAGTTCGGGAAATAATGCTCAGGATTGTCGCCGGGGCAGAACAAAACTTCCCTCTTATGATGGTCAGAGAGAGCCCCCCCGTGAGCAGCTCCTGAAGCGAACAGGGCGACGTCGTCTGGGCCTACCACGAGGTCTAGGAGCTGGACGGTCCGGGTGGTCGCGATGATGGAAGATGACTGTTAGTGAGGGGTCCAGGATGTCGAGGGCATTGACCCACGACCTCTCCTCCGGACTGTATTCCTCCCAGTCGATCAGATACTCTAGTACTCGCCCCCGACATCGGGAATCCAGGATTTTGTTCACCTGGTAGTTCTCCTCATCCTCGAGGACCAGAGGGGGGTGCTCTTGGGGTTCAACCTCGTCCTGGTCCCTCTCTCCTCCCGGAGCATCAGCGGGCTTAAGCAGGGAGATGTATTGGTGAGATGCGGTACTGGGCAGGTAAGTCAAGACGGTAAGAGTGAGACTGGTGTTTTTTTTCTTATAATTTGAAAAGGACCCACGTACCTTTGACTCAGCTTTCAGCAGGGTTGTCGCAGTCGGAGATCTCTGGTGGATAACCACACCCATTGACCTGGCTCATATGCGGGATGGGGTCGTTGGTGTCGGTCTGCCTTTTCTGTGTAGCATCGAACAGCTCGCTGGAGTTTGTGGGTTCCCCTGACCAGGGGAATAGTGGTGGTGGTTCAAGTGAAGAACAGCGGCAACCTGGACTGTCTGGAGTTGAGGCGTTTGGCCGATTGGATGTACTCCAGGTTTCGGTGATCTGTTAGGACCAGAAAGGGAAGTTTTAAACCCTCAAGCCAATGCCTCCACTCCTCTAGTGCACACTTCATGGCGAGGAGTTCTTTGTCACCTACGTTGTAGTTCTGTTCTGCTGAGGTAAGTTTGCATGAATAAGATGTAAAGCGTTCCATGAGTGCCAGAAAGGCCTGGTCTTTTGGGCTTTTGCGGGTCATGGAGGTGAGTGGTCCGGCCAGCTGACTGAAGCCTCAGATGAAGCGGCGGTAAAAGTTGGCGAAACCCAGAAATCGCTGCAGGTCTTTGATTGTACAGGGTTTGGGCCAGTTGAGGACTGCATCTACCTTTTGCTCATCCATCATCACACCCTCCGCTCTGATTATGTACCCCTGGTAAGAGATGCTGGTTTGGTGGAACTTGCAGTTTGGCGTCAGGCAGTGCGGCGGGCTCTGGGACTGGACGAGGAAGTGGCTTTACCGGCTGGATTACCGGAACCTGAGACAGATACGTTACTCCTTGCCATAATTCAATCACATCGTCAGAACTCAACAAACTGGTATCTCGGGGAAACTGAAACTCTGGAGCGAGGACGGGCGGAGCAGAATCCGCAAGCAACAGGATGAGATACTCAGGCTTCGTTTCATCAGCTGAATTTGAATCAGGCGAAGGGTAGTCAATGAAGGGTTTTCTCCGATCAGGCACACTGGCTGCTCTTTCAGGTTTTTCGTGGTGTGGGAGTGGGAGGAAATTTTCGGGGTGCAGGAACGGGTTGATGTAGAGGCCGTGCGGGGCTTGATTGGCGTTCTTGCCGTGCAGGAATTATACGGCGCCTTTGAATCGCCAATCGTGAACCGGCCAGTTTAGGTGCGAGTTTTAGCAGACTTTCGGAGGACATGTACCGCGGCCACTGCTCGCATGGTCCGGGGAACGGAGGAAGGCCTTAAGCGAGGCGGTGGAGAATCTCCTCGGCCCAATACATCCTGTCTCTTCTGTTAAGTTGGTCAGTCAATCTGTAATGCTGGGTGTTGGTGGAGCAGAGAGAAGGAGATCGCAAGAGATGTGAGCTCAAATAAACTTAAAGTCTCTTTTAATAATAAACTCAAAAGCAAAGATTCCAACAACAAAACATAACATCCACACGTAACACTTACATTGACTGACAAACTAGAACTCAAAAGACTGGGGAAAACACAGGTGGAAAAAGCTGGGGAAACACAGGTGGAAGGGAATCAACTAATAATCACATCACAGGAAAAACCATATATATGGGCAAACAGGAACTGAACTCAAAAACAACACTAAAACAGGGAGACATGAAAACTAAACTAAACCAAAAATACAAAAACACAGAGAATAAACAGAACTAAACAGACATAGAACGATACAACGGTAGACGTGCGCAGGATTTTGTTTTTATTTATTTTTATTATTAATGGGATATATATTTCATTTAGGACTATTGATTTTATTCCTTTTATATAGGCCTATATGGTTTAATTGTGTTCTTCTTCCTACACAAAAGAGCTGCAGGTGCGTGAGGTGAGGATATATCTCTGAATCCTTATTTTTGTGCTGCTATATTTATGCGACTCGCGCTGCTCGTGTCCGCTACTCCGTGTTATTCCTGCCTTCCTCCTAAGTTAAAATTCTGCAGGCCACTCTTATCTTAAATCAGGGGTAGGCAAGTGCAGTCCTAGCCACAGTTCTGCAGAGCTCAGCTTAAAACATAATCAAACAAAACTGAACAAGCTAATGTTTTCAGAATTACTAAGGCCTATGACTGAAAAATCGCTCCCCATGACATGAATAATTGACCAAAATTGCACCCCCTGTACCTTTAAATTAATTCATTCACTCATTTTCATTTACTTTTGAGTTCATTGGCAGTCAATAGCTTATCTGGTAAATTGTTGTCCAGTGGCTGTTGTACAGGTGCAATAAAAGTTTTTTTTGGTAACACTGCAATCTCTCTGCAGGATATCGAGGATCACGTCGCCTTTGTAATCACTGTCCCCACTGCGCTGGCTATTTTCCTCACTATCTTTGTTCTGGTCTGCATCGAGTCCATCTTCAAGAAGCTGCTCCGAGTTTTCTCCTTGGTGATCTGGGCCTGCCTGGTTGCTATGGGTTACCTCTTTATGTTTTTTGGAGGAATCATCTGTCCCTGGGATCAGGTAAGACAAGTGCGTTATGAGATTATTGTTTTTATTGCTCTAAAACGGCAATGTGAGAAGCTTGATAAATACAGGCCCTGATGTTTATTTTCTTTGTATTTTCAACTTGTCCAAACACATGATAAAATGTAATTGTTATGTCAGATTTAAAGATGTAACAATCTTACTTCACAAAAGTATTAAACAGTCTTCTGCTATAAAATTTAAATTATCCAGCTTTCCCTTTATCATGTTGATTATATAAAGTATATGTGTGCTACATATATAAAATATATTCCCATGGCAGCTGAGCCACCCCATGTTTGACCTGCAAGTCCAGTGAGGATAATTACGTTGAACATTAATTAAAATGCTGCAAATGTGTGACTAGATCTGGGAATTCAGATAGTAATCAAAAGTCTGGTCTAGCTATTCTGCACATTCCTATTACAGATGAATAATTTACTCATCAAGAAAAGAAAAGAAAAAAAAAGTAAATAAACAAACAAACAAACATCTTCCATTAACACTTCATTCAAATCTACAAACGGAGAATATTAAGAGCTAATGATTTGCTTTGTTAAAATAAGACTCAATGTTTGTCGCTGACATATTGTATCTCTAGAGTAGGTGACATATGGTGAAAGAAAAACAAGGCTAATGTCAGAAGTGTAAGGAGGGATGACTTCCTGTGTTAGTCAATATCTCTGCTTGGTTCCAGATTAAGGGCAGATAAAGAAGTTCTCAGTACATAGACCCCATTTGAATACTCCATATAGCAAATGCTCCACTTTTTTCACAATATATTTCAGTAAAACTGTGTCATTCACTAACTACTTGTAATCCAGTTTAGCTATCACTGATGTAGCCTTGGGAGTATGGAAAATTCTTTGCGCAAATTAGGCTTATTATAAAATCCTGTATAAACCCTAAAGTTTGTTCACAGAAATATTCCCACAATTGTGAAGTCCACACTACATCTATAATGATAACGACACAGAAGAACGATATCACTCAAACTTTTTTTAAAAGAATGATTTTATTCCCAGCTGATGAATCATAAATAAGATAGCAAATCAAAATCCATCAGTTATAAGTGGAAGATGACATAATACACAATAAACATGTTAACCTTCTTGTTGGTAACCTTCAGTGACACTAATATGGACACTAATATGGTTATTTTAGTTATCTTTATATTTATCCTTGTTGGTGTAAATTGTTCTGTACAGTATCCCCTAGCCAGATATGACAGCCACATACAGTAAAAGTTATCTCCTATGCTCAAATCTGTCTTGGAGGACCCCCAACACTGCACATTTTGCATTTCCCTCTCATCTTACACACCTGATGCAACTTGTCAGTTCAGTAGTAGAGACAAAGTAAAGAACGAAAGCCTGTAACCTTTAGCCAGAAAAATGTAATGGCTAATGCTAACACTTACCCTTTGACAGTCCATTCTTATAAATATTATAAGATATAAATGAATCGACAACCTATCTGCTAATCTTCAATATGTTTTACACAAAACAATACTTTGGATTTACCATTTCTAGAGTTTACTATGAGAAAATACTGTTCTATGAGAGAAGTCAATGACTTTTTGCCATAGGCGGGATTCAGCTTATGGCACTTCCCATTCATTCAAATAGTGGGCTGTACATCTGTACACACACACACACACACACACACATATTATTTTTTGGAGTATTTGTTCATTTTTGTGGCCATACACATCTTGGCCTCTGAAACAAAATCATTTAACAATGAGTGTTTACTGCCCTGTACATGGAGGTGAGCAATGCGATTTCACCTCTCATTTTAAACAGCTCTGAGGTTACTTAGATGTCAAAGGTGATTTTAATGCTTCAGTGCAGCTCTCTTAAAGACTAATCTTCTTCTCTGCTGTAATTGCTCTGTGGCCCCCTTAACACTTCCACCATTAAAAGTTCTGCTCTCTGGGATGATCTGCAGTTGTACAGTGACCTATGCACAGCTATGGGCACATTTTCTGGGATCGCTTGGCACCAAAGGAAATGCCAGTGCCAGGTTCTGCTGAAATCCTCAGTTATAGTGGAAAGCATTGACTCTTCCCAGGTATCAGAACACAGCAGTGCACACATTTTTGATAATTACAAATGAAGTTGCATCTGAAATTCCAAAAGGAATAATGGATCTTAGAGCATTTTCTTCTTTTTGCCATCTCCCTTCATCTCAAGTCAGATGTGTGAAGACGGGTTACTAAAAAGTCTCCTCTATCACACAATTAAAATATCTGTGCCACTAATTTTTGGGTAACCGTGGTGTTAATGCTGCAGAAGACATTTAGTTTCCCTGAGTAACAAGATGAGACAAGCCCAAAGGCAGGTAATTAATTAGGCTCTTTTGTATGTAGATAACAATGAAAAACAATAAATTAAGCAATGATTAAAAAGTTTGCTTCTGAATCTAGATTCCACTTCATTTAGATTACGAAGCTCATTAAGATGCTTGTATGCCCTTCTGTCTCGCTGTTTTGAAAACATTTAGTCTATTGTTGTTAGCCAATGGTACTGTTACAACTGAGATGCATAGTAATTTCCTTTCGACATTACTTAAAGATGTTGCTTTAAAGACCCATAAAAGGCCTTGATGAGCACAGATTTCTTTCATGAATTTACTTCAAAAGTTTTTAAATAGCCAATGGTATTCTAAATCTAGAGAGCATTTGATTGGGCTAAAGTTTTGGAGCATGTCCTCTTAAAAATCCTTTATATGAATGACTACACCTAACCTAGTCCTAATCCTACCCCTCATTGAAATGCATATGCAGTGCATATACATTTTATGAAAATATGCGTTCTCTGGGTTCAAACCCATGATCACATAATCACATGATTATATATCATCATATAATGCAATGCCCTACAAAACATTACTATGAAAATGTCCTGTTGCCGATAGAGCCGCAATTGTAGCATAAGCTCTGATGGGGCATATTTTAGAGATTTTGACAAACGACCTTTAAATTTTCATATCTTCTTTGTAAGATGTGTCATTAAATATTTTTGGTCCATTTTTTTTGGTCCCTGCAAACGATTTATTGCACCAGGTGATTCCCACGATCTGTGTGTGGCGTGTAGAGGGAGTAGAGCACGAAGCATCAGCTCTCGAGGGAGCTGATTGCCCGCACTGCGAGAGATTAGCGGTGCGCGCGCTGAAATCCCGGAGGGCTCTCTTTGAGTGTGGTTACTTCACGCTCTCAAGGGGGCCCAGCGCTGTTGCTCTCCTCGTCTGTGGATGAGGAGATGCACAGTGCAGAGGAAGTCGTGGCTTCCTCATCACCCCAGTACGAGGAGCTTTTGGAGGTGGTGACCCATGCCAGATCCAGATGCACACACACACAAGCACTATAAGTCCTTACACAATCCAACGTGTCTAAAATTGAACTGGAAATTAGGTGCTGGGCGTCCGGTCAGAGGAGA
>JAUMHI010000058.1:5097536-5114792 GCA_032359435.1 Enteromius unitaeniatus | reverse complement strand
TGCATTTGATAAATAAAGTTTAATACTCGTCATTATACTTTACCATTACTCTGTTCTACTTGATAATGTTCAGTGCTCTGCTACAATCTGTATTGTTAAAAGAGCTATATAAATAAAAGTGACTTGACTTGCCAAACTGAGGTTGGAATGGCTGGATGAAATCAAAATCGAGCCCCGCATTTGCATTTTTTTCCAGATCTCCACGCTGAGTGGAATAAACCTTATTCAGCCCAGCTCTTTCATATGTCCACCAATTTTTATGGAGGTGTGTGCGGCTTAAAAAGAGCACGGGTATAGGGCGATGCTGCAGATTGAACAGATGCTCGCGGGCTATCTGTCCCCCGCCTCAGCATCGTCCTTGAAGGCTCCATCCCTTCCCTCCAAGCAGCTGCTAACATCTTCAGCATTGGCACTCTCAAGGACCTTAACGCGGCACCATCTGCGGGTGGTTCGCGGCTTTACAACCAGACAGTTCCTTTCTCTCAACCAGAGGCGAGTCTCGAGAGGCTGGCTCCCGTAGTAAATTTTCTGGCAGCGTGGAAACTACTGCCGAATGTATTTCGTTGGGTCCTGCGGACTGTAGAAGGAGGTTACAGAATTCAATTTGCATGACCTCCATCACGCTTTGCAGGTGTTTTACCAATACTCGTGCGTGCCGAACAGGCTCTGGTAATGGAACAGGAGGTAGACTCATTGCTGAGGAAGGAGGCCATTGAGGTGGTCCCTTCCCACAAAATGCGGTCCGGGTTCTACAGCCGGTACTTTCTTGTTCCAAAGAAGGTTTCTGAGGTTTGCTTTTGGGGGAAAGCATACCAATGCCTCTCGGCGGTCCTCCCCTTCGGCCTGTCCCTCTCACCCCGCATGTTTACGAAGTGTGTGGATGCGGCGCTAGCGCCCCTGAGACTTGCATCCGCATCCTCAACTACATAGTCGAATGGCTGATACTAGCTCAGTCAGAGGAGGAGGCAGGGAGACATCGAGATGTTGTCCTTGCCCATATGTAACGTTTGGGGCTGACACTTGCCAAAAAGAGTGTGCTTTCTCCAGCGCAGAGAACCACGTATCTCGGTGTAATTTGGGACTCACAATGTACGCTCATATTAACCCGTGCTCGTATCGAGGCGGTCCGCGATGCAGTCTCAGGGGTGAGAGAGGGCCAGTCACTCACTATCAAGCAGTTTCAGAGACTGCTGGGTCTCATGGCAGCAGCGTCCAAAGTCATACCTCTTGGCTTGCTGTACAGACCCCTGCAGTGGGGGATGAGGAAGAGGGGTGTTTCCTCATCAGGGAAGTGTCACGCTGGGTGGTACATGCCTTAGACATGTGGAGGAAACCCAGTTTCCTGAATCAAGGCCCGGTGCTGGGAGCTCCGTGTCGCCACATAACACACGCGACGGATGCGTCCCTCACTGGTTGGGGAGTGGCTGGAGATGCTGGCCGTGTTTCGGGCGCTGAAACACTTCATCAAGGACCTGAGAGACAAGCATGTGTTGGTCCGCACCGACAACATATCTGTAGTCTCATATCTAAACCACCAGGGGGGGCTGAAGTCACGCCTCTTATATCGGCTGGGGAATGGATGCTCCACACCAAGGTGGTGGAGCAGATCTGGAGAGTATTCTACAAGGCAGAGGTGGACCTCTTCGCGACAAAGGAGAATGCACAATGTCCCCTCTGGTACTCTCTAGTTCACCCAGCTCCACTGAGGCTGGATGCGATGGTACAGATGTGGCCGAGGCTTCGTCTGTACGCCTGTACGCCTTTCCCCGATTGCGCTGCTTCCAGGGGTTCTGGGTCAGTCTACTACTTTTAGCGCCATTCTGGCTGGGCCTAGTGTGGTTTTCGGACCTGATGTCTCTGGTAGACGGCTCCCCATGGGAGATTCCAGTCAGAAGAGACCTCCTCTCGCAGACAGGGGGCTTGGCCACTGAAGGGGCACAGCTCGTAGCTTCTGGTCTCACAACCCAGGTTGTAGAGACTATCCTCCAATCCAGAGCCCCATCCACGAGGAAACTATATGCCCTCAAGTGGAAGTTATTTACTGAGTGTAGAGACTGCCAGCAGAATCCAGTTAAGTGCCCAGTCGGTACAGTGCTGGAATTCTTGCAGCACAGGTTCTCTACCGGGCTCACCCACTCCACACTGAAGGTCTATGTGGCGGCGATTTCGGCCTACCACGCCTCAGTAGATGGACACACAGTGGGGAGACACCCCTTGGTTATATTTTTCCTCAAAGGTGCATTGAGGTTGAGGCCACAGGCACGTTCCAGGGTACCAACTTGGGACTTAACTGTGGTGTTGCAAGCACTCTTTGGGCCCCCCTTCGAGCCCATCGAGGAAATCTCAGATCATCTCAGAGTGGGTGACCTTCAAGCTCTTTCAGTGGCTCCTTCCCACCTCGAGTTTGCTCTGGGCATGGCAAAAGCATTTTTGTACCCTTGAGTTTTTGTACTGAAACAGGCCAAAGGTCCCCACATCTACACCTGAAAAAAAAGCAATAACAACAACAACAAAAGAGACAATACTACTTCAGTAACTGATAAGAATATGTACACTAATAACAAATGTAGCCACATGTTTCTGAATTCCTCTGTGGTTTGAGACATGGAGAAAGTCAGAAACCAACCAACAAGGAGTCTCTAGTGTACACCATAGCTCAGCTGCTGCTTTAAATGCAGAAAGGCTTTTCACGTCATCCAAGTCGTGCTGGCTGCAGGGAAAAAGAAAAGAGTTCCAGATTATCCTCTTTCATCACAGTAAGGCTTGATACTCTGCCAGTCAACACTTATTATTCTAAGAGTTTGCAGTAAATGTTGGCCAGGATAACTTCTGATTTCTAAGGTTTTATAATTATTATTATTTTTTTGTATTACAGCATTAATGAAAATAGCAATTATATTGTACATTTTGATTGCATAAATGACATGGAATATTCCATCCAGTTCTTCCAATTCCAATTCCATCTATATATTCATTACATTTAATATCCATTTACTCATTAAATTTGTTTCTAGTCTTTGATTTTCATTTCAGTTTGATATTTAGTAGTCTACTGAGCTCAATTAGGAATAATACAATCAGAAAAAAAAGCCTTGATTGGTTGTTTTGGGTCATTAGTGTTTTCATATATCACTTTTTATTTTTGAAATTCCGTTAATCATTTCAGGAACAAACACATTTCATCCTATTTTAATTAAAGGCAGCTTATAAGTAACAACCTGGATGGAAAAAAAAATCTATATTCACTTATTTACCTGTGGAGCACCAAAATCACAGAAAAACAAGACCTCTAAGATGCAACATATAAGAGTGCTCTTGCCTTGACCTAAAGATGTGTCCAGCCTCACTAACACTGACACACAAATTCCATACAAGTATAACAAGTATGGTTCACACTATTTATGCAGACAAATTACTACACTGTTTTGATGTTTAATCCTTGTGCACTGATTTTTTTACTCCATCCTTTAGCTTTACTCTGTTTCTGAGTGTCAAAGTGTTAACTAGGAAACATTCGAATGTAAAGGTCAAGAAACTGGTCTTGTGTTGCCAAGCCAGGGTAATGTGCTTTCTATCAAACAGGCTCTTGTGTCCATATCCCTTGGGGCTTTATAGCTGTTTACATCTACTTCATTATTTGGTTGGTTTTGTAGAAAGCAAACCATTTCCTGAACAAAGTTCTATGATCATAAATGAGTAGATTTGGCAGATGACCAAAGCTGACCAAAGCTCCCCTGAAGATACACACAAAACATATTGCAAAACATATTTATTTTACAACCGCTGTAGGCGATAAAGACTGAAAAAGAGTGGCCCCGTAAAGAGGGGCTTTCCAGTGTAAGTACATGACATTGGTATAGTGTGATTGTAAAAATCTCGTCAATGGATAGTCAGTAATCCTGAAAACACAGTTTTCATTTTCACATTTATAGGGCTATACTGTTTGAAGAGATATAATTTTCTCAGCAGGGGGTGTCACAGCATTCATGTCTTAAACCTGGCTGAGGCAGTAAGTGTTGTCTGGTCTCTTAATGGCTGGTCATGTTATCTCTGTGTGAGTTTCATGAGATGTTTGGTAGAGTAACAGATAGTATTTGAAGATACTCTAAAATGGGAAAAGAATATGGCACTCATAAAGAGATGAAAACAAATGTAAATTATTTAAACACATTAATGACTGAAATATCCAAATTCAAATGTCAGATTCAATCTATTCTTCCTGCCATCATTTAATAATCAGATTTTAAATTAAAATTTCAAATTAGAAATTTTTCTGATTTTTATGTCTGGGGCACATGTAAAACAATAACATTCATACAGTACATGGTTAATAATTAACTGTCTTTGATTGAAGAGCAAGTGGGCATTGAAGTAATTCCACTGAGATTAATTAATTATTACTTATAAATAGTTATTACTTATTTAGATGTTTAAGCATCTTTAATAAAAAGCAGTTCATTGCAAGTTCATTGCAAACTACCCACAGATTCACTAAGCAGTCCGTCCACAGGTCAAAGACAGGGCAGTCCCCATTGGCATTAACTCTACGCTGGTGCCATTAGTTATCGTGAGCCTGCTGCAATAACCCAGCTGTAAATGCAAATAATGTCTGATTCTGCCAAGCCACATGTGCCTAGCAAAAAGACTCACATTTGAATATCTTACAAGAATATTGTAAACTTATGTAGGGGCATTTACAGTATGCATGAATTAGATTAAATGTTTAATCACTGTCAAATTACTGTGCTGAGCAGATGCTGTGGAAAAAACAATGCTTAGGACGAATTTTATAAATACCAGAAATGTAAAGAGTACCTGAAAACCATCCTTGAATAAAAAAGTACAGATACCTTACAGTGACAATTATTCAACTACAAATCACCAGTTCCAAACCAATTTGAGTTAAAGTACTTCAGCATTTTACTTACACTAAATGGGCTCAGAGATGCACTAATTAAAGAGACCTGCCAGTAAAAAGAAGATGGGGCAGAAGCAAGGATCTATGTGCAGGTATCTCATGGAAAAGCTAGCTCAAACAATAAGCCAACCACAGGGAACAAAGAACAGAATGGAGGAGAAACAGACAACCGTAACATTCGACAACTCACAAAGAACTGAAGAAACAAAAGAAAAAATGACATAAAAATCCAAGAAAAGGCACAGAAAATGCAACAAAAACAAGAACAAGGTGATTTGTGAGGAGAGCAAAAAACAACAACAACAACAACCCCCCCCCCACAATATCCTTCAAGTAAAACGGACAAATAACATAATGTTAAGTAAAATTAAAAAGTAGGGCTTCTTGCACTCAATGTGCTGGTTTTGACCTCATTGCCAGCTGCAGTCATGTCTTTGTCTCATAAATAAAACATAATGTCAAGTAAAATGAAAAAGTCAAAGTCTTCTTGCAATTACTTTACACCTCTTATACCAGACACAGTAGTTCGTGCCGTGCAATGCCAACATATTCACTGGCACGTAAGTAACTAAATAGATCAATTAAAGCAATGATATCTCAGATCATTATCTAGTCTTGTGCAGATAGACTGCATATAGACAAACCTGTAAATTCTGCACCTTGTTACAAGTATGTTAGAACCCTCATTCCTACCACAAAAGACTGCTTTATAAGTAATCTTACTGATTTATCTCAATTCCTTAGCATGTCCCTTAGCATAGAAAAACTCTCTTTTCTAGCACTTTAGATACAGTTGTTTCTTTATGTTTAAGAATGTTGAAAGAAAACAAACATAACCTTCAGTATCTATTCAATATATTTTCCACTCAAATTCCACTCATTCTCTACAATAGGAGAGGAAGAATTGTATAAACTCGTTAAATCGTCTAAACCAACATCATGCATGTTAGACCCTATTCCAACTAAGCTATTAAAAGAGCTGCTTCCAGAAGTCATCTGAAGATTATTATTATCTTAAGATCATCTTTTGTCTATTATTAATTTATCATTGTCATTAGGATATGTCCCCAAAGCCTTCAAACTGGCTGTTATTAAGCCTCTCATTAAAATAATGCAACTCAACCCCAAAGATCTAGTTAATTACAGACCGATTTCAAATCTCCCTTTTCCGTCAAAGATACTAGAAAAGCTAGTATCCTCACAATTATTTTCCTTCTTAGAGAAAAATGGTATTTGTGAGGATTTCCAGTGAGGATTAAGACCATATCATAGCACTGAGACTGATCTAATTTGAGTTACAAATGACCTGCTTCTATCATGTGATTGTGGTTGTACAGTATCTCATTATTAATGTTATTGGATCGCAGCGCTGCGTTTGACACTATAGACCACAACGTTCTCTTGAATAGGTTAAAAAACTCTATACTATTGCCATTAGTGGTAAATCATACTTTTCTGACTGTTATCAGTTTGTAGCGGTGAATGAGGATGTATCATATCTATCACAAGTGTGATATGGAGTACCTCAAGGCTCAGTACTAGGGCCATTACTTTTTAAGTTTTACATGTTACCCTTGGAGGATTTTATCTGGAGACATCGCGTTAGCTTTCACTGTTATGCTGATGATACTCAGCTTCTTCTCAGTCAGGTGAAACACACCAAATTGAGAAACTAATGGAATGCATAGCTGATATAAAAAAATGGAAAAAACTTCTTACTGTTAAATTCTGAAAAAATAGAGGTGTTAATTATAAGACGTAAAAACCCCACATGTAATAATCTAGAACTTTTTATGGCTATGAATTCTTCTTCGTTATTTAGGAACCTAGGTGTGCTGTTTGATAGCAATCTTTCATTTGAATGCCGTGTTTCTATCATCTGTAAAACTGTGTTTTTCTTCCATCAAAATTGCTAGCTATTTTTTGGATATGTTTTGGATTACCTGTTGCTGACCTCACCTGCCTTGTCCTTCGGATGTTGTTTACCCCTTGCACGATCTACGCTACGGACTCTGACTACGATTCAGCCTCGCCTCTGACACTGCTGTTTGCCGGTATCGACCCTGACTGTCTGTTTATGCACTGTGTGTTATAATAAACAGTTTGCATATGAACCCGAAACACTTCCTCGCTCCCTGCTTGTAACAAACAGTATCACACAGGAGAATAGAGTGTCAATAATGTATTATGACAAGATGAAACACTTCATTCAAAGGCATTTCATCATTTCATAGTCAGACACTTCATTGTCCAGCTCAGTTCAGATGAAATAGTATCAGTGCAATCTATTCAATTACACAACTAAGCAACCCTGAGATTCGAGGACATTTCTCCTTTGGCCAAGCAGATGCACCAGTTTAATTCCAACCACAGAAAATTCAGATTGTGTAAAGGACTCATCTGACTCCTGCAGTCTTGTCTTAGTTTGTTATGTGTAAGAGATTAAAGAGATGTGTCTTTAATCTAGATTTAAACTGACAGAGTGTGTCTGCCTCTTGAACATTGTTAGGTAGATTGTTCCATAGTTTGGGTGCCAAATAGGAAAAGGATCAGCCTTCCGTATTCAATTTTGATATTATATGTATTATCAAGTGGTTAGAGTTAGCTTGCTTAAAAGCTAACCCATTGAAGGCTTGATAAGTAATTTACCAGATTTTAAAATCAATATGATTCTAAATGAACCAGTGCAGTGTTGACATAAACCGGCTAATATGGCCGTACTTCCTGGTTCTGGCTTTACTTTTTGGACCAGCTGTAGTTTGTTTATCAAGCGTGCTGAACAACCACCTAATAAAGCATTGCAATAATCTAACCTTCATAAACATATGGATCTGCATTTGATGTTGAGAGCATAGGAAAAATGCAGTTTTTCAAATACTAGAAATGTGGCTTTCAAAGGAAAGATTACTGTCAAATAGCACACCTAGGTTCTTAACTGATGAAGAAGAATTGACAGAGCAGGTGTCAAGTATTAACAGCATTCTAGATTATTACATGTGGCTTTTTTTAGGTCCTTAGCCATGCTAAGGCACTAAAACCATCAAAGTTTTGTAGTCTAGTCTCATGTCGGTGTGTAGCCAAAATCTAAACAAGTGAAGTGCTGATTTTTTGGGGGGAAATGCAAACTTCAGACCGCTGCCCTTATTAATTTAAAAACCTACATAATATTAATTTATGTGTGTATTTACATTAAGTCCAAATAGCCTGCCTTGTTGGCAGAGACTATTTACACTAACTCCCCTCACCAACATGTAATTGGGCTAGACAACATTACAAAAGACGGTTGACTGTCATCAGCTCCAGTGGCACAGATGGTAAAATGTGTGTCATACTCATCAATCCGGGTTATTTATTTATTTTATGTATTTATTTTTTCAAATTACTTACTTGCTCTTTTGCACATTCACATATGAAGCATTTTTCAGATAGATACTCTGCCAACAGTGTTGGGAGTAACAAAAGTAATACATTACAGTTATATATAACTTTTTGCTGTAACGCAGTAGTATAAGGCATTACTAATGAGGTTTCAGTAATATTTTACTCGGTACATGTTTAGTAATGCTTGCGTTACAACACATTTTTAGCCAAAATTTTTATTGTTCAAAAAACAGCAATGCACAAGATACTAATGTATAAAAAATGCCGCAAGTCAGCTCTATTTTCTGTTCGTGGTCAATTATTATCCATGTGTGGTGTACAGGTTTGTAAATGAATACTAAAGGACAGCTTCAAATATATATAGTATGTGTAGAGCAATTTATTTAATTAATTCATCTCACTCTCGCTGGCATAACCTTGTATGTGTGACGTGGTCAAGTGAAGGCGTATTTAGGGCAGGTTTTACAGAAGTGTCGCAAGGCTACTGGCCTAACAGTAGAAACGTGGCATTATTTTGTTCTCTGTGTTCCAGGTCTGAGGCTTTTAGCTCTGCCTGGCTCGCACTAGCCAATGGTCCGAGCCCGTATTTCTTTTCCTTCTACCAAAACAGCTTATACTGTTTCATCTAATAAAACAGTTCAGTTTTGTGTGTAATGGCAAAATATATATATTTCATTACGTTTTTTTTAATTAAGTTAATTTAGAAAAATGCTTGGAGCAGTTTTGTTTATTAAATATAAGTTTTCATTTTTTCAAGTAACGACAAAGTGGCCAGTGGCAGACAGTGCTAATAATAAACTACGTTTGATTAATTTAACATTTTTAAATCATCACAACCTGCCTAAAATGCAATAAAAACATTTCAAGCATATAACAATGTTTAAATGTTAAACCACCTCCAGTTCAGAGTATTACATCATTACATCATTCAGAACCATAAAGGGTCTACATTTATTTTGGTGCACTGACAATATCTTGAACAGGAGTGCTTCAGAAAAATGTACCAAAACTCAGCAAAAAAATACATGAATACAAAAAGCTTTAAATGACCACTTAACAAAACAAACAAACAAAAAATCAAAAACAATCTCTTTCAGTGTAATTTTAATCCCTAAAGATAACTTAAGGTGCATCAGAGGAGATGGCAAGTCAGAAAATGTATCTTTGTGACACAGACGCAGAAAACAATAAATAATTTAAATATCTTCCTACTATTTTCCACGGACATATTGATGGTAGTTAGGCTACTTTTGCTGATGCTGTGACAAGCTTTAGTCTATTGCGTGTTTTTGAATGCAGAACTCTTTAGCTGCGCTGACGGCACGCTCTCTGTAGTTATTTTGGTGAAAGTAACTCAAAAGTAATACAGGAGTCATGTAACGCATTACAATTTTGAATCATTAATATTGTAATGTAAGGAATTACTTTTAAATAACAGTAACAAGCAATATTTACAGTTTTTCTCGAATTGTTAAAACACTACAACCAAGCTTTTAAACTAAAATTTCAAAACCATAACGCTATTTTTCTGAAAGCACACCCATTTCGCTGAACTATAAACACTATTCCCTGCTTTGACACATGAGTCAAATTTGGTGAACTGGTGTACTTCTGAAATGAATGTATGGCATGCATAAACATCACAGTCTTCTGCATTTCAGTACAGTAACTGCCAAACTGATGCCATAGTTTATAGATAAGGTAGTACTAGCAGTGTGTACTGTCATATTGACAACATAACTAAGCATCTTGTTTGTGAACAATGACACAAGGACATCAGGCATGGGAGAGGTTTTTACCACAGCTGTTTGTTCAGAGCCAGTATAGTCTGTGATGTGGACCAGATTTTTTGACCTGACCCGGAGCAAAGACAGGATGCTGAAGGCAGAAGATTAAATTTTTTATTAATCTTTACATTTTTTTTTCAGTTTTACTGTGTAGTACATGAATGAATAAAAATGTGCCAGTGCATACATTTGTTATTTCTTTTGTGTTCATGTTTTTCATCAAGGTTTTTGAGGAAAAGATCCATAAGCAACATAACTGTTTTGGAAATATTGTCTCGAATTAATTGCACCAGTGTATAAAACTGTGCAGTGTATAAAAAGGCTGTAGTGTGTGTGTTTTTGAGGGCTTGTGTTTGATGTCTGAGGGCAAAGTTTGGATTTTCAGCAAAAGTTAATGGTTTTAAGTGTAGAGCTTCATTCTGACCTGAAAATATGATGTTTGGGAAATTGGGTGAGACGATTTCCATGTTGGTGGATTTTCTCTTCAGTTCACCTCACTCACTTACCTCACTACTATATAAGGTTCAGTTCAGAGAACTGGAACAGCTTTTTTTCCTCAGTAACCCATTTTTGTTTGTGGAACATTGTCCCGAAAATCCCATCATGGCCCATTATAAGATTTCTAGCATTTATTTAATGTGATATTCCCCATGAATAATTTTGAGCACATGCATGATGCACATAGGCTTTTTAACAAATGTTCGAAAGTATTTACTTTATTTAATAGCTGTAAATGTGTCTTTTTCACACCTGTCTTGCAAAAACATACTTTCTGGAATGGAGCGATCAAGTGATCTGCCTATTAAAATTCAAACTTGTTATCAAACTTGAATATATTAATGTTTTGTTACATTGTCTTTTGGTTGATAGCATCGATCTGGTGATATGGTGCAAACATTTGCCAGCTGACAGCATGTCTGTTTATGGACCTGCCACTAGTAATTATGACAAGGCATTATTGAGTGTAAATCCAGAAATGGACCAAAAGTGTGACCACTAAGTGGTCAAATGTACTGGCACACTTCCCAGGATACTTAGTTTAATGGCTGAATTACTGTTCAGAATAAAGGTTATTTTAATAAAAAGCCTCGTTTTTTTTAAATCCCCATTTGCCCTGAAACATAATTAAGTCACCAGTGTTGGATTTCAGGACTCTAAAGTAGCCCACAGACCAAAAAAAAGTATATCCGAATTTTAAAAGATTACATATAGATTTAGTTATTTACAAGATGCTTTTATCCAAAGTAACTTACAAATGAGCACAATGGAAGCAATCATTATCAACAAAAGAGCAATGATACGTAAGTGCTATAACATTTCTTAGTTAGCTCAACATAGTATGCATAGCAGTCACGAATGCCGGCTGTCGCTAATCGCGCTCTAGCTTCCAGAGTGGACAGGCAGGACTCGGAGGCAAGACTTGAATTTTAAACGTGAACATTTATTAAAACAAAGAACAAACAAAGGAAAGTGTGAGGAGCAAAACAAAGAGTTACAAACTGACATTCAATGTTATCGACTGACAGAGATACAAGACATGGGAAGTGGTATTTATACAAGGACTAATCAAACACACCTGGACAAACACGGCTGGCAGAGGATGAACACTAATGAGGAAGGCGGGGTTACAGATGAGAGACATGAGGGAGCTGACAGGTAAAAACAAACAAAGAGCACATGGACCAGAAAACATAAACACAGGCATGAGACACAGCACAGGTGTTACACATGGCATGGGATGTTTCAAAATTGATTGCGACAGTATTGATCTTGTCACAAATCAGTGGATGCATGTCATCCAACTCACAAAATACACCTTAGACTTAAATTGTTTGTCTTTTTTCAGCACACAGCACATTTACACATTTAAATTACATTATTTATAAGTCAGCGCACATTTTTCTTCTGCAGTCTCAAGCAGTTTCAGTAACTTTAAATAATATTTTTACTAAGCACGCAGTGGGGCTGCTGCGTGCGCTGTGAATTATCACTCGACCTTTTGATCTTCGGTGTGAGGCGAAAATAAGCAGGTAAAGTATGTTTAAAATTTAGGTTTCATTTGATGATACAGTGTATTTCATTTTATAATTTTTTTGCTAGATTTTGTCCTTATAGTGCTACATAATTTTTACATAATTTTATTAGTTACCCTTTCAGTCGGATCTCGCATGAGAGACTGATCGTCTTCGAGTCATTTGGAAAAGGCCAATGAAAATTGGCGTGCAACAATCACAGCCAGGTGCATCTCATCACAGCGTGAGTATAAGAGGGCACTGCTGGATTGCACATGCAGCTTTTTGCTTTCGGAGCCTCGTCTGATGACATCAAGTCTGCTGGAAGAGAATCTTCGCAAACCATCTAGAGTTCTTGTCTCTCATTGTTGCAGCTTTTGAAAGATCATCTGGGCAGCTGTCAACGGACCCGTGAGACTGGTAGCCTTTTTCAAGGCTTAAAGAGCGCCAGCCAGTGTTGTTTCCCAAATATTGAGGTCCCCCGAATGCCACTGAGCCCAGCGTATCTTTTGGTGCACCCAAGGATGTAGAGGGGTATGTAGCGGTCCCCCAGGTCGAGCGTGCTGTTGCGGTGCATCTCTGCCCGCGTGGGCCGCCGCGTCTCCCGTCCAAAGCCTGTATGACCTCGTCTGCTCTCGCGGGCAGGTCTTACTATACTGCTGGACAGGCTGCCACCTCCTTGTACGAGATGGCCACACTGCAAGTGTTCCAGGCCAAAGTGCTGAAACAACTGCACGAAGGTGGACCTGATCCAGGGGTAATGCAGGAACTCCGTGCCACTTCCGACTTCGCTCTTTGGACAGCGAAGGTTGCTGCACGTGCCCTGGGCCAGGTGATGTCCACGGTCCTCGGCTTTGCGATTCAGTTCGCCAGGCCTCCGTCCAGGGACAGAAGCATTCTGTTTTTTCCTGCGGCTGTCCCTCTTGTGGACGTTGCTATCCTACTGGCGAGGGTGGCAACGAAGCCTGTTTTTCCAGCCGAGTTGAGGTCGGAGCTTTACAGCCCTCACCTCATTGCAGCCGTCACGTTCATCGTCCGCCAGGTTGGTCGACGCTTCCGCTTGCTACCCGCCCTCCATCCGCTCCTGTGGAGTCAGACGTGGCTGTATTCGCTGCGCGTTGTTCAGGTTCCAGGCAACCGCCTTCTTTGGTAATCCACCCACCCTGGAGAACGACGACTCCACCCCCAGGTAGTCCAACTGAGCTGGAGCCACCTTGGCAAAGCCAAGATACGCTTCTTCGCCTTCCCCGGGGCCTCCCTTTGCCACCTGCTTCACTCCCTGACTGAGGTCCCCCTCGACAGGAACACACTGGCACTCAGTTGGTCTCCGGGGCTCAAGTACGGAGAGATCTCCCTCAGGGGGTGGTCACAATCTGGCACCCGCGCCTTGTCTGCTGGAACTCACACGTTTAGTTCCTGGTCGGGATGCGGCAGACCTTTCCGGCTTGCCAGCAGCTTCGATTATCACCATCTCGCAGTCTAGGTCCCCCTCAACGAGGCAGGCCTACGCGCAGAGATGGGGTCTGTTCGTCGACTGGTGCTCCTTACACCAAGAGGACCCACAGAGATGCATGATTGCAGTGGTGCTTGCCTTCCTGCAGGAAAAGTTGGAGCACAGTCTGTCCCCTTCAACTATTAAAGTGTATGTAGCTGCTATCGCAGCATACCATGATGCAGTGGACGGCCAGTCCCTAGGTAAGCACCAACCCATCGTTAGGTTCCTTAGAGGTGCGCGTCGGGTTAATCCCCCGAGACCGCCCTCGGGACCCTCTTGGGACCTTGCCGTCGCCCTAACTGGCCTGCAGCAAGCTCCTTTTGAGCCCCTAGCCTCAGTTGAGTTGAAATACCTGTCATTAAAGACAGCACTTCTGTTGGCTTCTCCATCGACAAAGAGTTCCTTGAATTCGGCCCCGGCTGACTCTCACATAACACTGAGACCTCTGCCCGGCTACGTGCTCAAGGTTCCTACCACACCTTTCCGAAGTCAGTTAGTGAACCTGCAAACTCTGTACGCGCCTTGCGCCTCTACATTGACCGCACTCAGAGCTTCAGACGCTCTCAGCAGCTATTTGTCTACTTTGGAGGTCAGCAGAAAGGGGATGCTGTCACCAAACAAAGGCTGGCCCATTGGGCGGTGGAAGCCATCTCCCTGTCCTATTTATACCAGGGAGAGCCGTGCCCCCTAGGTCTGAGGGGCTCACTCCACAAGGAGTGTTGCCTCCACCTCTGCGTTGGTGCACGGTGCCTCATTAGCAGATATCTGTAGAGCTGCGGGCTGGGCAACACCAAACACCTTCACCAGGTTCTACAACCTCCGCGAAGAGACTGTGTCTTCCCGTGTTTTAAACCAGACAAGCAGGTAGCGGGAAGACCGGCTGGTGTTGGCTTGCTGCTGTGCCCTTATAGAGTCAGTCCCAACTGTGCTCCTCTGGACTTCCTTCACCAGAGATTGTGGCTTCTTCCACAGTCAGCCAGAAGGCTGTGTTTCCCCTCACTTATATCCATATCTTATGGATATAGTGCATTTCCTTGAAAAAATTCCATGTTCTTTCATGTCTCCGCCCCCCCAACCATGCTTCAACTTTTCTTAATACAAAGTATTCAAAACATAGAAGTTGGGATCCCAACAGGGCCCAGGCTCTCCTGTTGACACGCCTGCCACCTGTCAGCACCGGTGTCTCTGCGTAATGCGAACTCAGGTTCGTGGCCTGTTCCATGGGTGTTCCCATATGTAACATCGAAGTGATTAGACTGAAAGGGTAACGTCTAGGTTACGAATGTAACCCATGTTCCCTGAAGGAGGGAACAGAGACGTTACATCTTTCTGCCACAAACCTGGGTCGCACTGACGCCGACTCGGCTCCTCAGCGAAAACCTGCATGTGCAATCCAGCCGTGCCCTCTTATACTCGCGCTGTGATGAGATGCACCTGGATGTGATTATTGCGTGCCAATTCTCATTGGCCTTTTCCAAATGACTCGAATTCGATCGGTCTCTCATGCGAGATCCCATTTGTAACGTCTCCGTTCCCTCCTTCAGGGAACGTGGGTTACGTTCGTAACCTAGACATTTTCTTTATTGAGTAACGATACCTTAGGTTGAATTTAACGTTATAGCCCCTGAGGGAAAACCCCCCAAACAGGTTCGTTTTGCAAAATTAACGTTAGGTTGTAAACGTTAGCTGGTTGTTTACGTTACTGGTATTCTAAAAAAGTGTATTTGTGCTTAGAAATGTTAGATTTATTGATAAAGTAAGTAAAAATTCTCCCAATTTCGACCCATAGTACAATATTTTTAGTTAGTTTTTATATACATCATCGTAGGTGTCGTCTACAAGCTAAAAATACTGTTTTCTGAGAGAAGGGTGGGTGAAAATTACTAATTCAGAAATGTAAAGTGCCCAAATCCCCTCCAAGCACTTTTTCCATCTAACGTTACAAGCACTGCTATTATGCCTGTATAATGAAATTGGCTTTACAAACTTGACTGCAAGTTTTGCTTTCAGATATAGTCACAATGACGATCTGAACTGATCTGCAGTCAACCCTGTTGGGATAAAAAAAAAAAAACAGCATATGCTGGTTAGGTAGGTTTTGAAGCTGGGATGCTGGTCCTTTGCTGGTTTAAACTGGTCCTGGACCAGCACATGACCAGCTAAGGACCAGTATAAACCAGCTAAGCGCCAGCTAAAACCAGCATTCCAGCATGAAAATATATGCTGCTTAGGTATTGGATGTAAGTCTATGGGAAAAAAGTTTCACAACTTCTGTTTCTTGATAGTTTTAATTAATACCCTTCTAATTTAAACACTGCAAAAATGCTTTTCTTAGATTTTTGATCTTGTTAATGTGTAAAAATTCTTAAATCAGGAAGGATTAGTAAAAATAATCTCCTTGTTTTCAGAAAAAGCAAGTCAAATTAAAGTGAGTTTTTGCTTAGAACAAGAAAATTTTTTTTTTCTCGTTACAGATTCTGTGAGCAAGTTCTGTGAGCGGATAAAATCAAGGTCAGTGTAAAAGGGTGAAAGATGCATAAAGATGTCCACAGAATATACCTGTAATTGCTGGGGTTTTTCTGTGAAAACTCTAAAAGGTTACATACAACATCAAGGGCTACACAGAAATGAGGCACATTACCTATTTGCATGTTGCATAGCAGGTTGCAAGTTATTCGTCAGAAATTACAATGCATTCAAATCATGTTTACCGTCATCACCCACCGTTATCACAGTGCGAATCTCTGCAGGGCCCCTTTTTATGTTAGGTTACTAACTGTCAAGAACAGTTAATTAACCTTTCAGATCTTTTGGGTCACCTGAAATTTCACATTTCAAAAAGAGAGGAGGTGCATTGTCCCTTCAAAAACTGTGATCGCTCGTTTTCGGTGAAATCATCTTTCACGTCCCACCTATCTAGAAAGCACAAATATTTAACAGCTTTGCATGTCTCGGGTGCATACTGTGTTCCCTCATTTCCTAGTAGGTCTCAGTTCTCTGTTGCTGAAAGCCACTTAGATGAGATGGCTAATAATGATGGACCTGAGGAGGATATACTAGACCCTGCACAAATGAAAAGTGTATACATGAGAAATTTGTCCATGTTTTACATGAAGTTGCAGGCAAAGCACTTGATCCCTTCCTCCACAGTGCAATTAATTGTGGAAGAGATCAATAAGCTCAGTGGATTGTGTCAGCAGTATCAACTGAAAACATCTCTTCAAGCAAAAACAAAACTCTCTCAGATAGAAATCGAAGATGTTTTGAAAACTCTAGATGACATGGATATTCATGGGTCATGCAGCTCTGATATTTCTACAGACTACAAGAGAAAACAGTACTTTGAGGAAAATTTTCCATATGTTTTTTGGCGACTGATGAAAACAGAAAGGAGCACCATGCCCAGTATATTTCCATAAAGTATATATATATATATATTCCTCTTGTGGTCGATTGCTCCTGCCTGCTGGGAGTTTTCTGTGAGTTTGTAGCATGTTGTAATGAGCCGCTGGAGTCAGTTGGATCCATTTGCAATATGTTTAATCGTAGTCAGCCAGGCGGGAGTCAGAAACCAGTATAACAGCGATATCAGGGGTAATCCAAAACACAGAGTCGAGTCACAGGCAAAAGGGGTCGAGACAGGCAGCAAGAATCAGAGGGTCA
>JAUMHI010000058.1:5050871-5069822 GCA_032359435.1 Enteromius unitaeniatus | reverse complement strand
TGTTTCACCATCTATCAGAGAATGGTATACTGATAAAGCTGCTACATGCACTTTTAATGTAGAATGGGATACCCCTGCGGAGAACCTAGCCTGCAAATACTCAAGAACTGTACTGACTGGGCAGTTAACAGGGTCTTATCTATCTCTACACCATGAAGTGAAGAATCTTCACTTCAGGGAGTACACCTTCCTCATTGAGGAAGTTCTAGAGTGGAGAATGGTCTCTACCACGTTTTCTGGGAGACCAGATTCTACGAGTTGTGCCCTCTCAGGGGCCACACTCTCAATTTCCACATCTCTGGGCAGGGATGAAATATTGTGCTTCCTGCCTGTGAGAAGAGATCTTTCCTGACTGGAATTTCCCAAAGAGGGCCGTCTAGTAGATTTACGAGGTCTGAAGACCATACTAACAGTAGGCGAACACCGTCTTGGCGCACTCTCATTAAAACTCCCTGAAGTAGAGTGATTGGGGAAAAAGCGTACAGACGAAGCCTCGGCCAAGTCTGTCCCATAGCATCCAGTCCCAGGGGAGCTGGAGGAACTAGAGGGAACCAGAGGGGGCATTGCGTATTCTGGTGACTGGCAAAGAGGTCCACATCTCGAATCGACTGTATTCGGATCGGGGACATTCATCAATAATAAAGAAATTACCACATAACTCAGAAGGAATTACTTAGAACCTGGAACAGTATTCTAAAGTGAAAACACTGGGAACCCATGAGTAGTTAATCAGTTATAAAATATTCTTTCTTACCTATAGGGCACTTAAAGACTTAGCTCCTGCGTACCTAACTAGTCTTCTAACAAGCTACAATCCATCACACTCCCTAAGATCGCAAAACACCAGACTGTTGGTAGTACCAAGGATAGCAAAGTCCACTAAAGGCGGTAGAGCTATTTCACATTTGGCTCCCAAACTCTGGAACAGCCTTCCTGATAACGTTCGGGGTTCAGACACACTCTCTCTGTTTAAATCCAGATTAAAGACACATCTTTTTAGCCAAGCATTCGAATAATGCATCTCAACTTTTCCTGCAGTTATAACTGATCAGATGTTTATTATTAATCTATTGGCTCTGGTTTAACAAATCTTCATTTTCTTAGTTTGAACAGCAGCTACGCTAATTTTGTTCCCATTTGTTCTGTTTCTACCATGGGATTGTCATCCCGTGGTAACTAGGAATTCACAAGTTCCACCCTAGACCCAGGACACTTAAGAAGAGATGATGCCAACCCCACAGAGGACTTCAGATGATGCCAACCCGACAGAGGACTTCTGATGATGCCAACCCTGAAACAACACACAGCACTACTGAACTCTGCTACTAATTTATAATGTTCCTTGTCTGTTCGATTACATCATTAATTGATGTTTACCTCACATCTATGCCATATGTACATGTTCAAGCTACTACTACATATACTCCGAACTCTGGCGCTGAAAATCGAAGATGATTGTGTGGCTCACCGTAGGACTGTTTGAGGAATGACTTTCTTTATTTCATATATTGGTACTGGTCTGGGATTACATGCATATTCTTCCTCGTCCCCACAATCACTGGCTTTGTCCTCCAAGACATCAGATCTTTGAGTCTGGCTGTTCATGTGGTGTCGTTTCTGTCTTTGTTGTTTTTGTGTCTGATTTTCTTGACCATCATGTTCCAGTGGCAGATCATTCACGGGCAACAGGAGATTACGGTGCAGTACATGGAGGGTGCAGTCACCAGTTTCTGCTTGAATTTGATACACAGGACCATCTCCCATCCACTCAACAACACAATGTACTTTGTTCTCGCAGTAAGGGCAGAGTTTACCAGGCCCTTCTCTCTCAGACAGCTTGCGGACAAGCACGCAATCACCTGGCTGAAGCACAATTCCTCTGACACCACGAACATAGTATTTTTTTACTTCAACAGAGCAATTCCTACTATTTTCGCGATATAGGCGATCTTATATGCCTCGTGTATCCAAGAATCCCATCTTTGTGCGTGTAAGGTTTGAAGGAATTTAATCCTCCCGGGAAAGCTGGAGGAGGAAACCCTGCACGCTTGCAGATGGCACACAATAAAAGCTAATCTGAGATCTTCAAAGACAATAAACTCTGACCCTCAGGACCGAAAACAAACGCCCTTTGACACAGTGACTCACTTTATGGCCCCCCTTCCTCCCACCTCACATTCTTCTCTTGTGCACATAATGACCAGGATATGTCACACTGAAGGCTTAGGACTGAGCGGGGCAGTGTGCATGTTCACTAAGACCTTTTGATCACTGCTTATCTCTGAAGTTTGACACGTCGGGTATGGGTTTAAGGCTATATAAACTATTTTCTTTGCAAAAATGGAAGCAGTAGGCGGCTGGCAGAGAAGTATTAGCCCCTTCCGACCGCTGAGCAAATAATCAGACTGGCGAGGTTATGTTTTATGAGATGGGACGCCAGACTCCGACACACTAGGTCAGGGGTTCCCAAACTTTTCAGCTCGCGACCCCCAAAATAACTGTGCCAGTGACTCATGACCCCCACTATCCTAAGAAGTGGTTAAAATATACAAATGTTGCGCACAACAGTGCACATTGGTCGATATTAACCATTGTTTCATTTCAACAAAAATAATATCCTAAGCATAAAGAGATGAAAATTACCTACACGTTACGTGCACATGTCGGAAAGTGTTGTAAATTGATCTGCTGCTACTGATGCTTTTGATTAATCTGTCATAATCACCTTAGGGGTCACGACAAAACGGATAGAAATTTGAAAGGCTGATGGCTTTTGAATTTGCATATTTGTTTGTTTTTTAAATGTAACTATTAACTACTATTTTTTTATTTTGTTAGTTATAGATAAAATTTTATTTATAATAGTTAAAAATAAAAAATTATTTCTTGGAAATCCTTTTGCGACCCCCACTTTGGGAACCACTGTTCTACAGTACGCAGGACCCATCGAGACACATTTGGCAGTAGAAAGAATGGAAGGCCCAGCTTTGGAGGTGGCTGCCGCGCTTTGAGAAACCTCTCGTCTAATTTACTTTTCCGTGGTTCTGCTTTGACTTCGGCCGGCCAATCGATATTTAATTTGGCAACGACACGAGTCACCACCTCCAAAAGCCCCTCGTACTGGGGCGAGGGAGAGACCGCGGCCTCTTCCCCAGCACTCTCCATCTCTACTTCTTTTTCTGATGCAGAGAGGAGCAGCGCGGCGCCGCCTTGACAGGTGGAAGTAGCAGAATGTGCTTCCAATCCTGAGAGACTAGTGCTTGATCCTGTGGTAGAGGATTGAGATTGGGGACTGGCCGTCTCGGATTCCTCTTCATATAAACTGGCCTCACAGAGATCAAGTTGCGATCCCCACGAATGCCATCATTGGCTGATTCAACACACTATTCAGAGCCGTCACGCTGAGGGCTTTCCCACAGCGTCTCGTCGACGCAGCTCGAGTTCCTGAAAAGGAACATATTTATAAATAGCATATTAACATAACATATTGAGGTGCCAAAATTATGCTTGTTACTTAAGGATTTTATTTCCTGTGAGTCTGCAATGCACAACAATGAAAAGGTCAGAGATTTAAAAGAATACAAAATAATTATGTCATATGAAATGTCACACGTTTAGAGACACAGAGATAAAACAATATTCTGAGGGAGCTTTTCTTGTGGTGGTTCATTCTGTTATGGTCTGAGGGGAACATCAACATTAGTATTGTTCTATTGTTCTGCTGCATTGGAAATACAATAATCAGAAGCAATTAAACTGTATCAGGTGCATAAAAAAGTATCTAAATAAATCTGTGTTTTTTTGCCAGTCCTGAGTTACCATGCAAATTTGTATTGTCTTACAGTATTTTGTATGCTGACATTGTTGGATTTACCCGCTTGGCCAGCGATTGCTCACCTGGAGAGCTGGTGCATATGTTGAATGAGCTATTTGGCAAATTTGACCAGATTGCCAAGGTAAGCTGGATCTCCTATAGTCCAGTCACTGACATGCACTTTGCTGATATAAACCTTTTTTCTATTGACATTCATGATTGGTTCTGTGTGTTTCAGGAAAATGAATGTATGAGAATAAAAATTTTAGGGGACTGTTATTACTGTGTATCTGGCCTCCCAGAGTCCTTGCCAAATCATGCCAAAAACTGTGTGAAGATGGGTCTTGACATGTGCGAAGCTATTAAGTAAGTTCTGCCCCACATTAGAGTACTAATTTGTACTACTTCTACTAAGTACTACAATAAACAATTTTGGTACTTAAGGTCAATCTGGCTTCTGTAGCAATATCATCATCTGTCAAACTGTACATTTTCATAGATATTGTACATCTGTTGTTTCTTTTAGAACTTAGCTATAAGGTTCATAATTATTATATATTCTGCAGACTTGTTCACTGTTTGTTTCTAAATAACAAAACTATGAACATCTGGCTTTATAGCACATTACCACAGGAGATAAAAACATGTATAGTTTATATTGTTGTTTTGTATCCATTTACATGCAAACTGAAGTTACATCAAATTAAAAGCATTTTATTATACAATAAACAGACCAGGATTTAAGCAGACTGTGCACTCTATTTCTATGATAAAATTTAGGTAGAGTCAGTCCAGCAGCAAAGCTTTTGTTCCAGTCCTATAATCCTCCACACAGAGGGGCTGATTGGTCTCGGCCCAATGCCGCTGTGAAGGACATGATACCTGGCCATCCCGATAATGAGTCAGAGGTCTCAGAGGTCAGACTGTGGAAAATGACTGGTGCTAAGTCTAGACGAGAGAGCTGTCTTTCCTTTATCTCTACCTACTCTGCAGAAACCTGGAAGAATCAATTCTCTCTATTAGTAGTTGCTGGCAAATTGTGATATTGGAAAATATGCTGTGAATTTCCATTAAAGAATTGCAAGGAAGCTTATCAGAATTACATTGCTTTACAAATATTCTATGAAAATGCTATATTGCATGTTTCGAGTAACTATTCTAAGCCAAATAAAATTCTAAGCATTTTATAAAATTAATAATTTTAAAAGAAAATTGCCTTTCTAAACCTTTCTTCGGTAGAAACCAAAAGAAGAAATTTCAAATTATGTTCTAAAGGCTGAGAAAATCTTTGAATAAATTACAAAATCCGATTGATCAGGGTCTGTTATCACTTGTGACTGATCACAAGACTGCAGGTTTGAATGTGCTAAAAATATTTTAGAGCTTTAAGTTAATGTAAATATTACTCTGCCCCCTGATGCAATTCTTCAGAAGACATGTAATAAACCATTAAAAACCCACAGCATATCTGTTGTCCTGTAATGCTTTTTTGGAACTTGGATGGAAAAGAGCAGCTGGGACATGCTGTAGAGCATCTTATTTTGTGTTCTAAGGAAGAAAGAAAGTCACAGGTTTGGGACAACAGGTTGTGCTCACCACATTTGATGCATTTCTTGCAACTTGTTAATTGGAGTGACAAAAACAACATTCAAAGGTCATGTCTTTTAAAAGGGCAAAGCCATGTCTCTTGTCTCATGTGTTTCTAATCGTGTTATCATATGAGGTTAAATCAATGCTCTGATGTGTGATGGAATGTGTTACTTCCTTCTTCCGTTTTTGTATAGGAAAGTGCGAGATGCCACAGGAGTGGACATTAATATGCGAGTTGGTGTTCACTCTGGAAACGTTCTCTGTGGTGTGATTGGCCTTCAGAAATGGCAATATGATGTCTGGTCACATGATGTGACTTTAGCCAATCACATGGAAGCAGGTGGTGTTCCTGGGTAAGCCATTGTTTTTTTGTTTTTTTGTTTTTTTATTATTAAAGCTACTCATAATTATGATATGCATTTTCAGTTCATAGACAATGTGAAATTGTTGACAATCTGGTGAGAAAAACTATAGTAATTGCAAGTTCTTGATTAATAGACAAGTCCATATCACCTCAGTGACTCTTGAGCACCTGAATGGGGCGTATAAGGTTGAAGATGGAGATGGGCAGGAGCGTGATCCTTATCTTAAAGAGCATGGAGTTGTAACCTACTTAGTAATCAACCCAAAGGTATGAGGAACAAATTTTGTTTCCTTCAATTCTAAAGCTTTCTTTCAAAACCTAGCTATTATTGCAGATGCTGCTGTCATTACAAAACCATGTTGCTAAGCTATCCAAGGCACTTACTAAATGCAATAGATTTAATGAAGTTTGTCTAGACTGTGGTCTGTTTTGTTTCAGGCAGAGAGAAAAAGTCCTCAGCACCACTACAGACCCAGACACACCATGTATGGGGCTAAAATGAGAGCTTCAGTGAGGATGACCAGATACCTGGAGTCATGGGGAGCAGCCAAGCCTTTCGCCAACCTTCACCACAGAGACAGCATGACCAATGAGAATGGAAAAATCAACACCGCTGTGAGCTTTCCTATATGACACTATGAACTCTACAACAGCAGCTCTCAATCTGCCCACTCTGTCTTCTTCTTCTCCTTTTTTTAGGGCCTAGATTTTTGAGTGGAGCTTAAACTATTGAATTTAAATAGTAAAAAAAAAAATATATATATATATATATATATATCTTTTAATGTATTAAAAATAACCAATTGACACTTATTAATACAAATTAATTTGACACCAATTAATACAAATATTATTTTAGCCATGCACATGCATTCAAGTGTTCATGTATTTGTAATATGTCCTGTAGTTCCATCATAAAAGCTGGCCATTCATGTTTCTGGGGCAGTTGTGGCCTAATGGATAGGGAGTTGGGCTTGTAACCTAAAGGTTGTGGGTTCAAGTCCCAGGTCCGGCAGGGATTGTGGGTGGGGTTAGTGAATAACCAGCGCTCTCTCCACCTTCAATACCACGACTGAGGTGAGACCCTTGAGCAAGGCACCGTTCCCCCAACTGCTCCCCGGGCGGTTGTTCACTTCTCACTGCTGTGTGTGTGCACTTGGATGGGTTAAATACAGAGCACAAATTCCTAGTATGGGAAACCATACCTGGCCATTTGTCACGTCATTTCATTTTTTTTTTTTTTTTTTCCTATCATATATATAAATTAATTTTATTATTTTATATATAAAATTAATTTTTATTAATATATATGATTTTTCATATATAAACAGCTTTTGTTTTTGTGGCTTTTATGCATTTGAGATGTCAATATTAAAGTCATATAAATAAATATAAGTGTATTTTTAAAAATTGTTACACAAACATTTTGTTCTTATTTTTGTTTGAGATACAAACTGCTAGAAAATTACTCACCACCTACTCTTTTCTTATTAACAGGATGTCCCCATGGGCCAGTACCACTTTCAGAGGCGTTCAGAGAGGTGATTTAATTTCTGTAGCTTTTCTTTTTTTTTAGCCTACTAAAGGGCATCTATGCGACAGTAGGTGACATATTTAATCTGTTCTAAATCCTAGTGGTTCTAGCTCTAGCTTTGACCTTTTTGTAATAAACATAGTATTTAAAAAATATATATATTTAGCATTTTAGTTGTATGTAATGTTTATGAATGCATGCCAAAGAGCTGCCTAGACAGAGTCATTAAAAAGTCAGTGTCCTCCTCAGAACAAAATCCCAGAAAAAGCGTTTTGAGGAGGAACTCAACGAGAGGATGATTCGAACGTTTGATGGCATCAATTCTCAAAAGTAGGTCACCTCATATCGCTGCTTTACCCATGATGTTTAATGTTCCAATTCTTTGTTGGTTGATTTTATCTATGCATTTATTTTTATTTCTATAGACAATGGCTTAAATCAGAAGACATTCAGAGGATATCTTTGTTTTTCCACAATAAATCATTGGAAAAAGATGTAAGTTTATGTTCATTTTCTTAAAATAATACATCACCATATCAATAATTGAAACATAAACCATTTGTTGTCATCCACGATACAACAAAATAAAACAAATCAGTCAATTGCATTTAAGAAATAAAAATGTTAGATTCTGTATGAGGAAAGTGTGTCCTCTCCCTGCAGTATAGAGCAACAACCCTGCCAGCCTTCAAATATTACGTCACCTGTGCCTGCTTGATATTCTTTTGCATTTTCATTGTGCAGATCCTGGTTCTACCAAAGTAAGTATGTTTATATTCTGCACCTGTTTCACAATGCATGACAAAACATGAACGGTCATAGAAGGGTTTAAAGAATGCATTTTGGATCAAAATGCATAGAAATATTATGTTTAACATATCATTCTTACTTTCCACTGACTTGTGTTTATCTTTGTTACAAAAGGTCTTTATTTAAGTCTTCACTGTAGTGAACTGGAGCTGTCAGGATGAATTTGTTGAATTAGAGTTGGAGAATGCCAAGATGAATTTGTGAGCGAGAACACCTGTTCTTTTTTTCCATTTGTAATTTTAGACACCATGTGCTTTCCATCTATTTCAGAACTGCAATATTGGGAATATCATTTGGAATGTCTTTCTTAATTCTATCTGTGATTCTGCTCATTTGCTTCATTGGGCATTTCTTGGTGAGTACCAATGGAATAGTGATTATTTGCTAAATTAACACAGTTTTAACAAAACCCAATTATTCTTTGAACTCAAAGTACTTTACAGTATATTGCCGTTTGTTCTTTTTGGCAGAAAAAAAAAACATAATACGTGCACATCCAGAGATTGCACAGTCTGCACAACAAAACACCCCCATCTGTTAGTAGTGCAAGGAGTAAATGAAACAATCTAGTCACAATGCTTTATATATTATATTAATCACTGATACTCTTTTGTTAAAATCTAATTGATCTTTTTTTCTCATAAAAAGTAACAGATTATAACGGGGTTAGAGGTCGATGTTGTACAGGTTGATGTAAATTTCATTATGTACATTTTGGAAGGACTTTTGTTTTTTTTAATATTGTGATAGTTCAGACTCAGCTCTCAGGTAGCTCTATTTATCATTTCCCAAAAGCATGAATCGCAGTAAGATTTCCCAAATGTACAAGAAAAGAAAACTGGTGTGTGAAATGAAGTGAATCACGTGTTTATTCTCCACCATGACCTTGTGATAAAGTCTGATGAGAATGTGTTATACAGATTTCCCAAGGCATATCACAATAATACACTTCATTCAACCACATTCCGTATTACAATGACTTATATGTTCCATTGTGTATTTAAATTATTTTCTAATTGCAAATTATTCTGAAGATGTTGATGTTGAAGATGAACACATTCTTCTGATCATCTTTTTTTAATGGTATGAATAAAGATTTGACTGATTTTATATGCATTTTTATGTATGTATGTATGTATTTATTTTATTTGTGTTGACCAACAATAGCATTGCGATAAGACAGCATCCGCATCTTGGCTCTGGATCCTTAGATCCTCGGGAATCATCGCCAACAAACCCTGGCCACGCATCACCCTCACCATGGCAACCACAGCCCTTATCCTGATCATGGCTGTCTTCAATATGGTATGTCAACCACGATGCTCTAGGAAATTTCAAATTAATACTTTTGTGCTTATGGTCTTACAAATAAGACACTGGAATGATCTCCCTAATTGGATCACACACATTAAATTAGGGGCCTTGACCGCACTAGCCTGACATGCATTCTTGCAGAGTTCCTTGGCAAGAGATTTGTGTCCATCTGTGCCCTGGCTGCAGAGGGCTGTTTGGCTTCCAGATTTGGCCATTCCACAACATATGTCACTACTTGTAAACAAACATGAAACAAATTTGTCGATTTCAATCTTGTATTGTACAGTACATGTATATAATTTAAAAAACAGAACACAACACTGTGACTTAAGGGTTAGTTCACTCCAAAAAGAAAATTAAGTCATTTATTACTCGCCCTCATGTCGTTCCAAACCCAAAAGACCTTGTTCAGCGAGCTACTGTATCTGACCTTCCATAGATAGCAACACAACTGAAATTATCCCAGGTCCAGATGTAGTAAAACAGCACATGTGACATTAAATTCAGTTTTGCAATGCTAGGAGAATACTTCCTTTGCGCAAAGAAATTAAAAAATCATGGGCATGTAAGTAATCTGCGGTTGTTTGCTCCTAAAGGAAGGCACACACTTAAGTAATGAGACTCTCTAAAGTGGCGGAAGACATAAATCATGGGAGAAGAAAGGTATGCTGATGATATGCGGGCATGTAAGTAATC
This sequence comes from Enteromius unitaeniatus, assembly GCA_032359435.1. Classification (NCBI taxonomy): domain Eukaryota; kingdom Metazoa; phylum Chordata; class Actinopteri; order Cypriniformes; family Cyprinidae; genus Enteromius; species Enteromius unitaeniatus. The sequence continues at coordinate 5,059,700 of JAUMHI010000058.1, read as the reverse complement.
TGCGGTTGTTTGCTCCTAAAGGAAGGCATACACTTAAGTAATGAGACTCTCTAAAATGGTGGAAGACATAAGTCATGGGAGAAGAAAGGTATGCTGATGATATGCTATATTTGTTTTCTTTGCACAAAAAAAAGGATTCTTCTAGCTTTGCAAAAATCAAGTTGAGCCACTGATGTCACTTGGACTGTTTTATTGGTGTTTTTACTATGTTTCTGGATCTGGGATCATTTCAGCTATATTGCTGTCTATGGAGGGTCAGATACCTCTTTGATTTCATCAAAAATGTATTTGTGTTTCAAAGATGAACAAAGGTCTTCTGGGTTTGGAACAAGGGTGAGTAATTAATGAAAGAATTTTCATTTTTGGGTGAACTAACCCTTTAACTTTCTGTCACTGTGCAAGATAAAAAGTTAATATTTTAATTATCTCTTGCAGTTCTTTGTAGAAGACAAACTAACATCCACAGATACTGTTTATAATGTATCAAACGAGACACTTCAGCTTGATGGACGTCCAATATCTTACATGGATAACAACACATTTTACCTTCCTGTGAGTAAATCATGGTCCTATTTAATCTAATAAAATCAAAAAGTAATTCTGATGAACTTTCAGACTGTAAATATAAAGAGTAAATGTGTAAACTATGTAGTCTGTGTCCTTTCTTGGACTTGAATTCAAAGTACCACTGTTCCTAATTAGCAAGTTGCAAAACTTTTTAGTTGATAGAGAATAGCCAACTGATTTTGTTTTTGATCACAACTGATTCAAATATAGTTAGTTTTGTAAGAACATAAGGGTTTTTTTTAAAGTCACAACACAATATTAATGATTTCTGTTTTTTCTGCAATTAGTATTTTATCTACAGTTGCATTCTGGGCCTGATTTCCTGCTCAGTCTTTCTGAGGATCAACTATGAGTTGAAGATGCTCATCATGCTAACAGCCGTGGTGCTCTACAGCGTCATCATACTTCAAACACATGCATCCCTGCTAGACGAGTATAGTAAATTCCTCTATAAAACAGAGATCCCGGATAGGTGAGACCGTGTTATATACACTATATGTTCAGAATTTAGAATATAGGGACCAATGCACTAATATTTGATTGGGCATTGACAATAATAGCAATTTGGTCCTTCCTGTTTTTCCAAATGTAACAACATTCATCTGCAAAGACAACTGGAACATGGCTGCATAGATTTTCAGACAATCGAATTTTGCAGTCAGCATTTGAACGTTTAGTGGGTTTCAGGTCTCTGCTTTTCTCATTTTTATTTTTATTTTTTCAAGTCAACCATTAAGGTCTTATTTTGTGCACATCGGTCATGCTGGAAGAGAAAAACACTCTCTGAGCTGTTGCCACAATGTGCCAAGCACACAATTATTCAGATGTTATTACATGATGTAAAATTAAGATTGGTTTTGACTAGACTAAAGGGCCCTTATTAAGCAGAAGAGAGTGACCACATACATTTTAGTATTGTATTACTATATGTTGCAGAAAATAATGAATTTAACATAACAGCTTTAACATTAAATATCTATATGAATAATGTTCAATAATTTATTTATTTACTACATTAACAGTAAGCTAATGTGTACAGCAGCTAGTCAAATCTGTCAATGTGGGGCAGAGTTCAGTAAGGAGACAGCTCTTGGAAAAAAGCTGTTCCTCAGTCGACTGGTTCTAGTCTGGGGGAGTCTAAAGCATCTGCCTGAAGGCAGGAGAGAAAAGGTCTCAGGTTATGTATATAAAGGAACGAGACGCTGCGTCGACGCGGCACTATGGGAATGCCCTCAGCGTGACGGCTCTGACTTGTGTGTTGAATCAGCCAATGATGAGTTGGGACGTCATAGGCGGGTGACGTCACTGGCCAGGAAGCATATAAGCATGTGGAATGCGGCTGGCAAACTAACTCCTGTCATGCAGCTGTAGGGTTTAAAGGGAAATCAATTAACAAATTAATTCATTAATTGATTTTGGGAAATAACCTTACATTTAAAATTTTTCCTTTACATTAGCTCTATGGTTAGTCTATGCAAATAAGCTTAAAGAGTCATTCGATTGCAGTTTATCATAAGTTTGAAACATGAAATACACTTAATTAATATGTCCAGCATCTTAATCAATAAGTATATTTAAACAGCTACTTTAATCTGTGGCCAACAAACTAAAGAACTATAGGGGTCTCCTATCTGAGCAGGGTAGCTTTTAGGATCTATTGGCAATGTTGACTTTCCAAACACAATACACAAGACAGTTAGGTCTGAATAAATGAAACACAATTTCTTTTGTTGAAAACTAATCTACTATACAAACACTACTACCTAGGATTAACGCGACACACTCACACACACATTCACTCACACTGTCTAAAGATGGGAAATGAAGTTACTGAGATGATCAAACATTTGCTAGTACCTATCTGAAACAACTACTGGCAAGTAACACTTTAGCAGAGAGTTTGTCCCTAGTTTTAACTTTAGATCTGAGTTGCACCGTCAGCAAAGAAAGGAAACAGTTATGTTACCCAGCAGCGGATGCCCTAGTCTGAAGTGGGTTCTGGGTTTCCTTGCTCTCGCACCAGATGGGTTTGGAGAGTTTGTTGCAGTTGACTTGTTTGGATCTTCTTGAAAACAGTTCTTATGGTGTTGTCTAAGAAGGAGGGAGTGGAGGCGTCCGGTTTGACAACGATCGACTGGCTTGAACTTTCCTAAGTTCTAAGTTTATCTGCGTTGCTTTGCTGCTTTGCTGCTTTCCTTTCTTCCAAGATATAGAGTTGCAAGTCTTTGAGCGTGCACGGATGATGTTGTTTCCGCTGAAGATGGGTTCTCGCGCCTAAGAAAACAAGATGCCAGACTTATAAATCCCTGCCCATTGTGTGGTTGTGCACAGCTAGGGTGAGAGAACAGAAGACCAGTCCAGTCCATAAAATCGGACAAATGTGTGGGGGGTTGACCACCTAGCAGCATCGCAAATATCAGCCATGGAGACCCCTGCTAGCAGGGCCTTCGAGGCCGCCACACTGTCGAGTGCACTCTGACTCCTAGCCTCGGCGGGAGACCAGAGGACACATGACGACATATTGATGGCATCCACTATCCAATAGCTTAAAGTCTGCTTGGTTGCTGGGAGACCCTTCTTAGGACCAAAGCATACGACCACGTGCTCGCACGTACTGGACACATACAATTTAGCTTCTGCTGACCAGGCTCCCTGAAGGGAGGTGGGTTAAAGGCCCGTAGTACGAGTGGCTAAGGTGTGACCGTAGGTACCTTGGGACTGTAACCCGCTCGCGGGTACAGGAAGGCTTTGGCCATGCCAGGCGCAAAGTCGAGATGTGTAGGGGCCACTGAGAGGGCTTGAAGGTCACCTACTCTTCTCAGAGAACATAATGCTAGTAATAGTGTGGTCTTTATCGGCAACAGACGATCTGAAATTCCAGAACTGTATCGACTGGGCAGTTGACTGGATTTTGCGGGTGTTCTCTACACCACAAGTGAATAATTTCCATTTTAGGCCATACAGCTTTCTCGTAGATGGAGCTCTGCATTGGAGAAGACAACCTCGGTTAAGAGACCTGTGGCTAAGAGTTGTGCCCCCTCAGAGGCCACACTCTTAGTTTCCACAGCTCCAGACGGGGGTGGGCCATTGTGCCCCCCGCTTGTGAGAGGAGATCTCTCCTGACTGGAATCACCCATGATGGGCCGTCTAGGAGGTCTGTCAGGTCCGAGAATCATACTCGGCCCGGCCAGAACGGCGCTACTAGCAGTAGACTGACCTCGTCCTGGCATACTCTCGCCAGAACTCCAGGGAGCAGAGCGATCGGGGGAAAAAGCATACAGACGCAGCCTAGGCCATGTCTGTACCATGGCATCCAGTTCCGCAGGAGCTGGATGAACTGGAGATTACCCGAGGGGACATTGCGCATTCTCTTGTGTCGCAAAGAGGTCTACCTATGCTCTGTAAAATTCTCTCCATATCCATTCCCCGGGCCTCTGCCCCTGTCTCAACAGGATGTCTGCTCCTACAATTAGATGCCCGGAAATATAGATGGCTCTCAGTGAGAGGGATCTGTCCTGGGCCCACACAAGGGTCTGGTGTGCCGCGACCGCAGACGTCCTCGGTGGTTGATGTAAGAGACAACAGAGGTGTTGTCGGTGCGCACCAACACGTTGATCTCTTACGTCTGTGTAGAAGTGTTCGAAACACTGCTAGCATTTCTAGACAGTTGATGTGCCAAGTAAGATGGTAACTTCTCCCAGACCTTGGGCTGAGCGACCACTCGTGATCGCTCCCTGACCAGTGAGGGACTCATCCGTCGCTAGCATTATGCGGCGACCGGGATCTCCCAGCACTGAGCCCTCTTTCAGTCTTAGGACTGCGGTGAGGATCGAAACTACTTGAGCAGGTGTCATACGAGCCTGCATCATGGTCGAGTCCCACACTACACCTAGATAAGTGGTTCTCTGAGCTGGAGATGGAATACTTTTCTTGAGGTTCAGTCTTAACCCCACGGGGTGAGAGTGCAAGGCTGAAGGGTAGTACCCGATATTGGTATGCTTTGCCCCGAAAGCAAACCTGAGGGACGTCCATGTATCGATCCATCCTTCATTCAGGAAGTATTTTTTTTAGATCTATCATGATGAACCAGTCCTCGGACCTGATTTGTGCTACGACCTACTTCACAGTGAGCAATCTGAACTTCAGTTTCAAAACTGAGTGGTTCAATAACCTGAGATCTAAGATGGGCCTCAGCTCTCCATCCTTCTTTGGAACCATGAAGTAGCGGCTGTAGACCCCGCACTCTTTTTTTTTTGTAAGGACCTCGATGGCCTCCTTCCTCAGGAGAGTTTAGACTTCTTGTTCCATCAACAGAGCCTGCTCTGTGAGAATTATCATATGAATGACGCCCATGAATTGTGGCGGAGCTCGTCCGAATTGGATTCTGTATCCATTCTCTACAGTACGCAGGACCCATTGAGACACATTTGGCAGTAGTTTCCATGCTGCTAAATAGTCTACTAAGGGGAGATGCTCACGCCTTGCAACACTGGTGAGGTTAGTGAAACGATCTCCAGAGGGCACTGAGGAGAGATGGGCTCCATGTAATGCGGAGTGTGCCACTCTTCCCCAGAGGGGCCTGCACTCTGAAGTCACTGAGCCACTGGCACCAGGACCTTCTCTTTCTGCCCTGCGGGGCCTTCTTTTCTTGAACAAAAACCCTCAGGTCTTTTCTAGATTTAGAAGGCTCTGCTACAGAGCGCCGCCAACTCCCCTGCTGCTGTCTCTGGGGAGGAACTCTTGTCGCGATGCCCTGCTTTTGTGTGTCTCCGTATGAGGAGCGGGTACTCAGATGGGGCTGCTCCTGCCTAGCAGCATCTCGAACTGGAGAGTGATTATAGTGCTCACAATGAAAGGCCAGAAGTTCCTCTTCCGGGCTCTCATCCAAGTCTCTTAGCAGGTCAGCTTAGTACACCTGTAACACGGCTTCTTTCCTTTTTTTCTTGTGCAGACACGTCACCGGCTCGACCTGCCGCTGAGTACCCCCTGCCCACCAGCACTTTAGATGTAATACTTAAAGGCTTGGAGGGCCAGGACAGAGCCTTTTAAAGACAATGCAGCATATAGAGAGAGATAGCTCGCAAGCAAGCGTCTACTCAACTCATGGTATCGTCTTATAACTGCTTTCATTCATCCCCCTTAATTTATTTAGGGGGATGAAAACCAAGCCAAGCAATTTCGACACCTCAGTATGGAAATCGGGATAAAAAGGCAGGCTCCTTCTTAAAGGCATTTATTTATTTATGGCAGTGTCTGTAATGAACGTAGGTGTGTATACGTGTGTATACATTGATTTCTCATTTAATTTAGCACAGTTACTTATCATCTCTGCTGCCGCTTTATTTTTAGATCAGCGGCAGCGTGAGTTACTGCCTTCAAGAGCTTCTCATACTGGGGCGATAACTAGACAGCGGTCTCCTCTGCGTTCTCACCTCTTCATATAAATATATCTTGCATGGAAGAACACGCACTTTGTATGATGGTGAGTCACCCTCGCATCATTGGCTGATTCAACACACAATTCAGAGCCGTCACGCTGAAGGCGTTCACACAGCATTTCGTCGACGCAGCTCGAGTTCCTGAAAAGGAACAGTCTGTGGGCAAGGTGAGAGGAGTCCTTAAGAATACTGCATGCTCGACGCAGACAGTATTTCTTCTGGATGTCCTCAATGGCTGGAAGCGAAGTACCTGTGATGCGCTGGGCAGTTTTCACCACCCGCTGCAGCACCTTACGCTCTGCAATGGAACAGCTCCCGGGATGCTCTCTATAGTTAGGATGCTCTATATTGTGCAGTGATAGAAGTTCACCAGGATTACTGAGGAAAGCTGGTTCTTCTTTAGTTTCCTCAAGAAGAAAAGACTCTGGTGAGCCTTCTTGACCAGGCTGGAGGTGTTGGTGGGTTCAGGTTAGGTCCTCCGAGATGTGGGTCCCCAGGAACTTGAAGGATGACACGGGCTCAACAGCTATCCCGTTAATGTGGATGGTATCATGTGAGCCTCTTCTCTCCTTCCTGAAGTCCACAATGAGCTCCTTGGTCTTGGTGGTATTGAGGAGCAGATTATTGTCTTTACACCACGTGGCCAGATGCTGGACCTCCTCCCTGTAGGCAGTCTCATCATTGTTGCTGATGAGACTGATCACTGCGGTATCATCGGCAAACTTGATGATAAAGTTACATATACAGGTCTGCAATCATGGGTGAAGGGCAGTAGTCATTCGGGCACGTTGGGTTAGAGTGTTTCCGCACTGGCACAATGGAAGTGGATGTAAAGCATGTTGGAACAACTGCTTGAGCAAGAGACATGTTGAAGATGTCTGTGAATATCCCAGCGAGCTGCTGTGCACATGTCCTGAGTACGCGCTCAGGGATGCCGTCTGGTCCAGCAGCCTCGCTCGCGTTCTGGCTTAGGTGTGAACATCTGAGGAAGTGAGTGTCAGGGGTGAGTGGTCGGTTGATGGAGTGATCTTGTTGGCAGTTTCTATATTATCTCTCAAAACGAGCATTAAAATCATTAAGATTGTTCAGGTAGACAACATTGGGGGTTTTGGGGGTAGAGTGGATAGGTTTGTAGTCACTGAAATTTTGGGAGCACTGTCTTTAAGTTAGAGTGATTAAAATCCCCTGCAACAACCAAAAAGCTCCAAAAGCTCATGTTGGTTGTACAATGTAAAGGCACTACTGTTCTGTACGAACAGACACGAGCAAGAATAATGCTGCAAAACTGCAGGAACTGGAGAGACGCCGAGCCTTGCGACGTGTATGCGCCACCATCTTGATCTATATGTGGTTCGTTTATGACCAAGACTAACACAACAAAAGACAATTTGGATTTGCTTCATGCTCAACAGTTTCTTAAGGATTACAGATTTTCTTCTGGAAATCAGAGATGGATGTTGAAAATAAATCACTGAACCAACACAGACACTCTCTGCTAATTGACAGCTGGGGTGAACATGGTCTGCTAGCCATCCTGGGCTACAGATAACATGATTTGTTTAAAATAAACTGTGATTCTGACAAGTATTATCTCTCTCTCTCTCTCTCTCTCTCTGTCTCTGTCTCTGTCTCTGTCTCTGTCTCTCTGTCTCTGTCTCTGTCTCTCTGTCTCTCTGTCTCTGTCTCTTATCAAAACAAGACCAGGAGTTCTGAAAGACTTGAAAACTATGGGTTCCGTATCTCTTTTTATATTCTTCGTCACTCTGCTTGTTCTGGCTAGACAGGTGAGTGTTATTCTTTTCGAAGCAGAATCACAATACTGTAATAAAATTGTATTAAATAGATTTCCATTTAAAACATTTTACAAAGAAATTTACATTAATTGGAAATATAGCAGCTTTTCACTTTATTTGAAATTAAAACACACACACACACACACACACACTCATGTTAGTTTTGCTATCTTAGTGAGGGCATTACATGATTGACTTCCATTGATTTCAGGTGAATGATATTTTCTAACCCCCAACCCTAAATTATACCTACCCTTCATAGAAACATATACATGACACTAGATCTACATGAAATCTACTTTTGACTTTATAAGCCCTTTTTTCTAGTGAGGACCAGCAAAATGTCCTCACTTGTGGGTTGTCTTGATCTTTCACTATATAAGTAAGGGCATTTGGTCCCTCACAAGTATAGTCAAACAAGTACACACACACACACACACACATATATATATATATATATATATATATATATAATTTCTTAAAACATTGAAGTAAAACTGCAAAAACACATTGTGTATTTGTACTGTGTACATTCATATGTTGTGTGATTAGAATAGGACTTTCTTTTATGATATTGATGTGCTCTGTTGTGTTTTTAACTGAAATAGCGCTGTGACCTCCAGTCTCTTTACCTCTGTGTCCTCTTGTAATAGAATGAATATTACTGTAGGTTGGATTTCCTGTGGAAGAACAAGTTCAAAAAAGAATGTGAGGAGATAGAAACCATGGAGAACCTTAATCGTGTGCTGTTGGAAAACGTTCTGCCAGCCCATGTAGCAGAGCACTTTCTGGCCAGGAACTGGAAGAACGAGGTAAGAATTAAGATGGAAAGAACAATTAAAGACCTATCCTGAACTGCAATTTATGGTAACACTTTAATAACTATGACTTTTACCTTAATAAATTCTCAATTATTAATTGTTAATAAGGTAGTTGTTAAGTTTAAGTATTGGGTAGGACAGGGGTGGCCAACTTCGGTCCTGGAGGGCCGGTGTCCTGCAGTGTTTAGCTCCAACCCTAGTCAAACACAC
>JAUMHI010000058.1:5016360-5039778 GCA_032359435.1 Enteromius unitaeniatus | reverse complement strand
CAGCTATGCATTCCTTTAGTTTTTCAATTTGGTGTGTTTCACCTGGCTGAGAAGAAATATAGAGCTGAGTATCATCATAATCATAATGTTTGAGGATTTAAATTGTCTTTTTATACATATAAAAGTTAAAATTATAAAAATAATAAATAAAAAATAATCTGGGAACAGTCACATCTCTGAGCCACACTATTTTTGTCTTAACATTTGTCTTGGTGTTAACGTGACATCTGTAATAATAATTTGATTAAGCTTTTTATGGCAATGTGCAATCATTCCATTCTTTGTGGTAGCTTTATGTTTTCTTTCACTGCTAGGATTACATTTGTGAGAATAATTTTGGTTGACCCACATATGTCCATGTCTGTTTGGGTCAAATAATTAAATCTGAATATAATATTCTGAAATTAATTTTACATTTTAGACTGTATCTCAGAATACATAGTCTCTTCTGAGCTGCTAAAAATGGGCTGAGGTGAATTTCTTCCACTCCTCAGACAGACAATCCTTGACTTATACACCTGTTACATGTTTACTGTAAGACAGAATGCTTCAGCTGTTAATCAGCAGGGTTATATTTGGCCTTTAATCCACAGGTTCATGCATTTAAAGACAAGACTCAGCAGATGGTCTTGAGAGGCACTCAGAGAACCATATGACAATGTACGATGACAATATTTATAATGGATTTACAGGTTTAGATGTCAAGGCGCTTGCTGTGGTTTGAAGTCTGTGCATGTTTATTTATTCAAGTGTTCAAAGTATACAAAAGCTCAAATACACAAAAAGATCAGGAAGACACTTCCTACATTTGTACACAATCATTTTAAAAGACAATTATTTAACATCACACAGGAGGGCCACTCCTCTCAGGATCCAGTATTCTGGAGGGTGACTGGTTCTCAGGTCAACAGCTGCAATGTAGTTCAGGTCTGTTCGAACAGGCTTTTTATATATTGGACATGAGTACAAGCGAGGATCTTTGATACCTTAGGAAAGATACAGTAATGTAGAAATTAGGTTTTGCATGTTTTTACTAAAAAGACTATTGTCTAAAAAGTAATTTAAGAAAAAAAGGTAAAAAGGCAATTCCTGATTCTTACTTGCAAAAAATAATACATTTTATAGTTTAAATGAGTCCAAAACACATTCATTTAGGCCAAAATAACAATCCAACCCAGTTGAAATTAACATAGAGTGCCTTCCACAAATACTGGCATACTTTGTAGACATGGGGGGCACCCCTCCTGTTACTCACTTTAACGGAAAAGTTTAACTAAAAGTAAAACTACCATGAAGTGAATTCTTATATTGTCTTAAACCTGTTTTGTCTTATTTTGTTAAACGCAAATGACGCTGGTCTGCAGAAATTATTTTACAGAATATCTTTATAATTTTTCAGGATTTATATAATTTCCCTGCCGTTAACAATTAGATTAAAAATTCTCGGTTAAACACAACCAAGTGCTGGGTAATATACAGTACAGGCCAAAAGTTTGGACACACCTTCTCCTTCAATGTGTTTTCTTTATTTTCATGACCATTTACACGGGTAGATTCTCACTGAAGGCATCAAAAAGGTGAAATAATTGAAAACATCTTTTATATATAGTTTATAGTTTATTCAAAATAGCTACTCTTTGCTCAGATTACTGCTTTACCTCTTGAAGCTCATCGAGAGAATGCCAAGAGTGTGCAGTCACCTGAAATGGTTTTCCAACAGTCTTGAAGGAGTTCCCAGAGGTGTTTAGAACTTGTTGGCCCCTTTGCCTTCACTCTGCGGTCCAGCTCACCCCAAAACATCTCGACTGGGTTTAGGTCCGGTGACTGTGGAGACCAGGTCATCTGCTACACTCTCTATCACTCTCCTTCTTGGTCAAATAGCCCTTATACAGCCTGGAGGTGTGCTTGGGGTCATTGTCCTGTTGAAAAATAAATGATCGTCCAACTTAACGCAAACTGGATGGAATGGCATGTTGCACAGCGAATGGAACCAAAGATCTCAAATTTGGACTCATCAGACCAAAGCACAGATTTCCACTGGTCTAATGTCCATTCCTTGTGTTCCTTGGCCCAAACAAATCTCTTCTGCTTGTTGCCTCTCCTTAGCAGTGGTTTCCCGCAGTCTCCTCTTTCCAGTTGTTCTAGAGATGGGTCTGCTGCTAGACCTCTGTGTGGCATTTATCTGGTCTCTGATCTGAGATGCTGTTAACTTGCGATTTCTGAGGCTGGTGGATGAATAGCTGAACTTGATGGATGAACTTGTCTTCAGAAGCAGAGGTTACTCTTGGTCTTCCTTTCCTGAGTCGGTCCTCATGTGTGCCAGTATCGCTGTAGCACTTGATGGTTTTTGCGACTCCACTTGAAACACAATTAAAGTTTTTGCAATTTTCCGGACTGACCAACCTTCATTTCTTAAGGTAATGATGGCCACTTGTTTTTCTTTAGTTAGCTGATTGGTTCTTGCAATAATATGAATTTCAACAGTTGTCCAATAGAGCTTTCGGCTGTGTAGTAAGCGTACTTCTGCACAACACAACCCAACCACATTGATAAAGCAAGAAATTCCACGTATTAACTCTGATAAGGCACACCTGTGAAGTGAAAACCATTTCAGGTGACTACCTCTTGAAGCTCATGGAAAGAATGCTAAGAGTGTGCAAAGCAGTAATCAGAGCAAAGGGTGGCTATTTTGAAGAAACTAGAATATAAAAGATGTTTTCAGTTATTTCACCTTCTTTTGTTAAGTACATAACTCCACATGTGTTCATTTATAGTTGTGATGCCTTCAGTGAGAATCTTCCAATGTAAATGGTCATGAAAATAAAGAAAACGCATTGAATGAGAAGGTGTCTATAGACAGAACCAGTGAATGGATTGTTTTGACCCAGCGGTTGGGTTATTATCCAGCGGGTTGGGTTAAACATTTAACCCAACTGCTAGATCAAAACAAACAAATTGCTGGTTCTGTCCATATTTAGCACAGCATTGTGTGCATTCATAAGATCATATTTCAAAACCCTGATTTAAACTTATTTGCATATTGCAAAATAAATAAAATATACTCTGTATGGCATATGGTCTGGATATGCTCATTTTAATTTTGGCCAACTACTTTCATGTGCGTCAAATCAAGCCTTTAGCCACAATAGCTTAATTTGTAATAACATTCTAAGTGTACACTACTATTTCATCCAAATATCAACAGCAGCTGGCTAGGTGTTATTCTGCTATAATATTGTTACACTTGCTATAATATTGATTCTCTTACATAAGTATCCAAGATCATTATTTAAGCATCTACAGTTTACTGAAGATTAATCACTGTGACAGTTTTTGAACTAAGCCTGGGTCCACAAGGATTTTTTTTCTTTCATTTATTTCTGCTGGAACATCAGAAGGCTATCTTTCTGTCTGCTTTCAAATACATTTTGTTGTTATGTTCATTTATTTATGTTTCCATTCAAACGTATTGTTTGCAGTTTCGTGTGAAGCACATTATTCTCTTGCAGTTTTCATTTCTTTACACCTTTAAAATTATGAAACAAAGTGTAATTAGTAAAAATAAAAAAAACCTAAAACAAACAAAAACATATATCTTACCATTGTTCTCTGCATACATCCTGACCACAGGCATCATTTCAAACAGTACTTTGGGTTTTGAATCAATGAGCTTGCAGTTTCTGCGGTCCCAGCCGGCCCCTTCAAGGTAGAGGCCATAAACGTACACCCCCTCTGCAGGAGGCTGTGTGATATCATCCTTCATCCATTTTGTAACTTCATTACACAGAACCATACGGTCCAACGCCCACCCTTTGTTAGCACGAGTAATCTCCTGTCAAGTTAAACGATTAACATATTTTTGAGATTAACTCAAAATAAATGAAGAAAAATAAGAAATATACTGTATAACAGATACATTAAACCTGATTAGGATAAACATTTTAATTAAAATATAGAATAAGTAATTAAATATATTTAACAGAAAACTTCTTATTGCTTTTAATGCTTAAACCAAATAAAATTTGCCTTCTTTCCCCTCAACTAAAGCAATCAACCAATCCTTGTTGAAAAAAAAACAACAAGCATTTTTAGCTGTGACTGATATGAAGCATCTGGGTTCATTCCCTAAGTTTATTCTCAAAGCTGCAGGTGTTGGCACAGAAACACAGCTGAGAACAGAAAACAGGACGGGTGCCCAATTTTAATTAAAAGAATCCTGTGCCGTGCAAGCTGTTTACCCCCAAGGCATTAGCTAGAACGTGTCCCACTGAGCAGATCCCTCACATCCCAAAAGGCCTCTAAACTCACTATTACTGATTCCTTTAGGAATATCATGCTCGTAGACACTAATCTGCCACTTGAAAAGTATGTTTAGGGAAGATGAATCCCAGATGTTTGGCATAACATTTAATATTTAGTGTAAAGCATCAAAAAAAGATGCTTTTATTCAGAGGTTCAAATCAGCATAAATACACACCAAATGTGCCTTTAATCTATATTCAGTATATATCTAGACGGATGTTTAAAGGTATAGTTCACCCAAAAACATATGGGTTTAAATGGGCGATAGCTGTTACACGTGAAATAACATGCACGCATTCATAATAAAGCGTCCCTCAAATGGCGTTCCTCAAAAGTCCTTCAGTAGTGAATCCACACATTTTTGTACGATAAATATCCATATTTTAAACTAAGCACTTTTCTTTAATGCCTGCTGTCTGTGAAAACCGAAAGCAGTCACAGGCGAAGGACTTTATTCAACTCCAGAGCCAAGTGAGGGATGTTTTATTACAAATATGCACACATTATTTCACGTCTTCCAAAGTGTAACTGCTATGACCTATTTTAAACCCATTTAAATACTTGGACATTTTTTTTTGTAACTCTGATTGGATTCATCTGAAAGAAGAAAGTCACATACACCTAGGATGCTTCAAATTTAAGTAAAAGACAATTTTAATTTTTGGGTGAACTATCCCTTTAAATAAAACTAAGCTACTTCAGTGTTATCTTAAAATAAATAAAAAAAATATTATTTTTTATAAATTTTAATATTAATTGTAAGTTATTCTGACATATTCTTTTATGACTTTACAATGTCATAAACGATTTCACAGCCAAAACACAAGTGTCCCATTATGTAATGTTTATAGCTTTTTTTTCTAAAATTAAATATAAATAAACTATCAATCTTATGACTTAAGGCATAATCATGACAACCTTAGCAAGCTGTGCATCAAATATGATGCAGCAAGCTACTTCACAAAGGACAAAATGAAAATGGCATTTGTGGTAAGGAAAACATATTTGATCAGCTCAAGAAGTTTAGCAGAAGTGTTTGTGTGATAGTTATCCACCTGTCTCATAGCTGTTAGGAACCCCTGTGGGTTGAAGAAGCCTGTCATCCAAAAGCAGTTCGGTCGTCCCTCAAAAATCCAAGAGTGGAACTGCCGATTCCGCTCCAGCAACTCTGTGAACCAAAACCCCAACGTGGTGGAAGCCCAGGAGGCCTGCATACAGACATGCGCGCACACACACACACACACACATAGAAAGTCACCTAAGTGGAACCACGGTTAACACATAGAAAGATAAGATAAGACACACACAAGACAAGGTTTTCATTCTGCTTTTAGTGATCAAGCATAAAAACAAGTAAAAACCACCATAAAGATTATATCAAACAGCTCTTTATGTGAGTAAGAGGTAGTAAAAGAAGTCATAATTAACCCATAAAAATTTTTCCCCTTCTCACAAGTGCATTTGTAAGAGGTTTCCCTTTCAGACACAAAATTCATGGGAGAAGAGTATTTCAATTATGTTATGTGATTTACTACATTTGTTGTAGTCAGTTTAATAGTATTTGCACCATCATGCAATGCCACAAAGAAGTATGACTTAACCAATTTTGCATCTTATTAGCAGATTTCCCTCACCTGATTATCTCTGGCCCCACGCTTGCTTCTCTTGGTAGATTTTAATGGTCATTATGGAAATGAGCTGGCACGTGTTCTTTAATTTGTACATTGCCAGCAGATCCCCTGCAGAACTTTCTACTCCCATTGTGGTCTCATGATAATTTGCCTATACTTAATAAAGCTAGACTCATCAATTTTTCTATATCAGAGGTGGAGAACGTTGGCCCTGGAGAACCGCAGCCCTGCAGAACTTTACTTTAACCGTAATCAAATTAATTTTTATTAGGGTTGGAACTGAGCCTGTGGCTCTTTAAGACACACACACACACACACACACACACACATATATATATATATATATATATATCAGCTGAAATTTTTTTGATAATCAAATATAATCAGTTGGATTGAAATAGTTACTATAATTATTTCATTTTAAATAGGGTAAAATGGGCTCCAATACTATATATATATATATATATATATATATATATATGTATAGGCCTACGCTAAATGAAAGTACAAAACAGCCTAATATTGCGTACACTATATGCACAAACAAATACAACTGACACTTAAAATTCACACATCAACACACATGCACATGCAGGGTAAGTTACAGCCTGATTGTTATTCAGAAGGCAGTATTTTCAATTAGCTTATGATTAGCTCAGCTTGAGTAGCATATGAAAAGCAGAGTTAAATGAAGCTGTTGTGCTGCTTGGCTGTAGCACATTTGAAGTGTAAAATAAACGTGTTTTTCTAAACTTGAACCCAGAACCTAATGGGTTTGACATTAATTACATTTTTATACCATATATAAATGGCTCCAAAATATTACGTTCAAAGATAAATAGTCCAAGCGGTATATACACACACACACGACTGCACATGAAATAACAAAATATTTAAAAAACGAACTAAATAAAAATGTGTATTATTATGTGCAAGTCATTAAACTGGACTTTCTCACATTTTATGGGCCTTATGAATGTTTTTTTTGTGTGTTTTTCCTGGATTCTATTTTTAATGTTTTAATTACATTTTAATAATGGAAACAGATGTCTAATTAACTTTTTTATAAAACAATGTAATTTGTAACTTTGCAGGCAGTAACAAGTGAAGCGTTCATGTTTTTGTATATATTTTTTTTCTTCTTCATTCTCTCATGGATGGGGTTTTGGTTCCTTGCCGCTGTTGCCTCTGGCTTGCTTAGTTGGGGGCACCTAATTTCTAGTGATTGTTGTTTTGATTACAGAGACCGTCTCTGCATTTAATAAATAAATAGTTGAATCTCATCATTATACATTACCATCACTCTATTCTCCTATTTGATAATGTTCAGTGCTTTGCTACAATCTGTATTGTTGATTTTGGTGTGAACTGTACATTATATGTCCTACACACTTCACACAACTCAAAGGTAGGGAACAACCTCTAACCTTTTTCCAGCGTGCAGGTATTCGGGCATCGTACATGCAGTCCAGTGCATCGCGCAGGTTCTCACTCATAATGATGGTTCCGTCAATGGCCAGCTTCAGGTCACTCAGCGTGTTCCTGACCAGAACAATTACTCTCTGCATGCGATCGATCTCTTGCCGCAGGAAAATGTTCATGGGCTGAAGGGGACCCATGCTTATCAATCTTTCTCTGACCTGGATAAATGATGCAATTTGAATCAATAACAAAGGATGTTGTTTTGTACAAGTGCTCAGCCCTTACACACATTTGCTAAGTGTGTACTGCATTGCATTTACATTTATTAATTTAGCTTTTATCCAAAGCGACTTACAGGTGGTGAAAAAACAACAAGCAATTAGTCATACAGAGGCAAAAACAACTTAGGAAGTGCTCATAATACTGTAAAACAGGCAATGTTCAAATAGGTGCAGGCTAGAAAGGGAAGGAAAGAATAGGGTTAAGGTTTTTTATTTATTTATTTATTTTTTATGTCAAATAGTGTTGATAACATTGCATAGCATTGTTTAGGCTCTATGTATTATTTTAGCATCTGGTTTAGTGAAGGTATTATTAATCTGCTGGTGAATACAATAACAAATAATAGTACTGATGCAATTTGCATGGGTGCAGACACACAGTTCATAAGTTTGTAACTAAAATCTGGCATACTTTTATTATTATTATAATTTATGGTTCCACTTTATAGTCGGTGGCCTTACAATGTATTTACATTTAAATTAATAATTTGGTACAATGCACTTATTGTGTACATACATGTTTTTACATTGTACTTATATATATTTTAAAAACCTATAAGTAATTACGTCTGTATAAATGTTTGTACTTTCGTATATAATTACACTATTGACCCATCCATTACACCGTAACCCACCCTTAAACCTACCCATACCAGCAAACCTGTCCTTAACCTTACCCGTATACCACCTCAACAGCAGCAAAAGTGTTTTGCAATACAATATGAAACACAATAAGTGCACCTAATATAAAGTGTGACCTACTTTATTATTCACCACCATGGTCTATAGTACCCGAATCAGGTATTTTAGCTAGTTTTGTTTACATGTAGCAACTCTTTTTATCTCTGTTGTTCATAATAATATATCTACAACGTTTTCAGAAAGCAGTGCATGGTGATTTTTTTTCATCACTGAGTTTTAAATATTTTAGGAACGCTCAGGATTGAGACAAATCTGCTTCTTGTCGTTGTGAGATAATGAAAGCAAAAAGCCCTTGTGCACCCCAAGGCACATTTTTTCCTGCTGCCTTGTTAATTTGCAGATAATCAGAAGGTAGTAGCAGCCAATTACTGCCTATATGTTTCATAAGCACCTGCAGTTTGGTGTAAGATAATTTGTGAGGCTCCAAAAAGAAATGCATTAGTGCAGGCAGTCTGTGACCTCAGCACTATCCGTCAACCCTGAGAATGCCCCCTTAGGACTCAAGCTCTAGACAGCAAAGGCCATTTGCTCCCATTGGGCTATGAGCTCTCCATCAACCGTACAAAATTTTGCTGCATCATTGTTGCCCAGTCTCAAGCTTTACCTCAGATGGTACAAAATCTGGAGGCAGTTTCTCCAGCATGTCATCTGCTAGCCGACCCACAATCGCCTCCCTGGTCTCTCCGCCTCCGCTGGAGCTGTCCTTTGGTTGGATGCTCAGTATAGTGTCTAGTACGTCCTTGGCGAGTTTGCTTTGGTAGGTGATGTCTGCATTTGGGTGGAGGCCGAACACCTCAGGGGTGTCATATGTGGGGAGACCCTGCAGAACAGAGAGAGAGAGATAATCAATCAATCTATCTATCATTTGGAAGGCTTCTAATCCCCCATTCAATCCACTGTCTAATGTCCACTGCAGCAGCTTGCCCCATTCACACATCTTTTGTCATTAATCTGCAAACCCTTCACACATTTTGAATGAGAATTCTTTAATAGTACTAATAAAGCAAATAGATCAGTACACAATAACCAGGATATGAATTTATAATCAGTAAATCCAATTCATTTCAATCACCTTAATTAACTAACTGAATCTTGCTTGTTCCACAACTAACAATTGGATTCAAAAGGCATATATGTAATAATCAAGTTGTGTCTTGCAATCAGTTTCCACATGATACCAACAACTATTATAAGAGCTTGCTCTCATTAGCTCTGAAAGCTAAAGCATCTTGCATGATTTGGATAAATGGATGCATGTTTTCCCACATCTTTCTTCCTTTTTCAAGAGCAATCCTGATTTTCCTGAAAATTTTCAAGAGCAATCCTGAAGTTATTTATTAGTTGATTACTTCATGCATTTGGCATTGTGTAACCAGCTAAACAAGTCATCTCACATTATACATTTATTCATCATAATTTCCATTCAACACAAAGCCATTCCATTCCATTCCATTCCAGTAGACAACATGTGGTTAGAAAGATGCATAGCTGAATAAAAGCTAGCGTAACATCTTTTTTTTTTAAGCTAAATGTCTTGCATGCTTCTCAAGGAGCTTTTATATATGATTTCACTCCCTAATGGTGATAACAGCATTGTGTGTTACACGCTGAACATTGCTGTGGTGTGTAAGCTGTGACTGCACAGACTGGCTCCTAGAACTGTGTTTGTCATTGAGTCTGAGAGAATGATCCTGCTGTGAGTTGGGGCTAAAAACATCCGTCACAATCAGCTCAGACAGAATAAAGATCAGCCGTACTATGCCGACAGCTGTGCTGTTTCTCTCATGAGGACACCCCTGCTTTACATGACTCACTGCTTTTAATGTACAACTGAAATAAGGCCAATGGGCTGGTTATCTTCCTCTGGGCACCAGAATAGCTATTAATGAGGTAGCGTATATATATGTCAATATATGTCAATTTTGTGTTTTAATGATGTTTTATTAAAAAGATTTATTTTAATATATGTTTGTACTGTGTTTATTTTTTATGTATATATTAACACCCACAGATACAGTATATATTTTGAAATTATTTACATGTAAATGCATATACAGTAGGTGGACAACCACCTACCGTGTACCGCCACGGTATCATTTATAAATGATATTAAATTATACATTTTATATTATGTATAAAATATGTAATACATAAACATAACCTATTTTTCTTAAATATATACATGCATGTGTGCATGTGTTTGTATTTATATATACATAATAAATATATACAGGATACACATTTATTTTGAATGTGATTAATCGTGATTAATCTTTTGACAGCACCTAATAAAGCACTTAGATATATATATATATTCATAGCAGATGAATCAGCTTTATTCACACACATACAAACATACTAATGATTATTATAGTTGACAAAAGACAGTCCTTTTTAATACTGGAATTACAAAGATAAATATTTTTGTCAGACTTCTCTTTTGGGCTTCAATTTCTGTTAGCATATACAAACTTCTATTTCTAAAACAGAAATTTGAATAGAAAATTCAATTTTCTAGACAAGTAAAAATGATTGTCTTGTTTTCAGAAAAAAAAGGAAAACAAGTCAAAATTAATTTTTTGCTTAGGAGAAGCAACATAATCAGCCAATGGTTTAAGTAAAAGAGCTAAAATTTAAAACAGAAAAAAAAATATTTTGATTACCCCAGATTACTTGTGTCAAACACAAGCTCACTTAATTTTGACTTTGACAAGACACACATTTCTACTTGTCTAGCAAATCATACTTAATTTAGGAAATGTTAGATATCTGGACTGGAAACAAGACAAAAAATCTAAGAAAGAAATAATGCAGTGTATAGAAAGGAACTTAATATTATGCAAAGCTGTTGCCTAATTTATGTCTAGAGGATGTACAGGGAATTTGTTTCTACTTGGAGCAGTTTGTTTATTTATTTATTAAAGTATTGAGTATTGGTACTCAGTATTGGATAATTTTATTGCAAATGTTTACTGGTGCCACTCTGTTATGAATCCGACTAGCCAACAGCCCACAGTTTTGTATTACACCACCACTGTCTATCCACCAACACACTGTCTCACCTCAATTTCTCACCTCTAGTGACAAAACCTGTATAACAAATAGTACTGACTCTAAAGGTACAAAATGAGCAGTTTCATTGGAACCTTGCATCTCACCTGCACATACTGAAGGTACTGGTCCACGGTATTGCATCTGGGAATACTGTAGTCTTTGTAGAAGTTGAAATCTGGGCTAAACATGTTTTCACTGAACCACACTTTTGCAAAGGTGTTCAAGAGGCGCTTGTCATAGTCATCAGTCACCCTACCGCCATACTGGATCTCACCAATCATGTATCGTACAGTGTTCCAGGACACACCCTGTAAAAATACTCATTCAAATTAAAATGCCAGGTGCTAAGTCTATTTGGAAACATTTTGCATAGAGCTTTGACAAAGTTGAAAGATTAAATCATATACTTTTGTTTCAAACTATTTATGTAAAAGTATTTTCCCACAGAGATGTTCATGTCATACTTCAGTACTAAAGCATATGAAGGACATTTAACTAGAATCCAAATAGTTTATAATAAAGTTTTTTGGGCATCTCTCACCTTCTTGATGTCCATATCATCCAGGTGATTCTGGACAAACTGTACCATTGCATTGAAGTCTGCCTGGTTAAACTCATATGGAATATTCCAACCTAAAGGTCCATATTTTCGCCTTTCTTGGACAGTGGAATGGAGAAATGCCACACCGTACAACATGGGCCTCCACTGGACCATGTTACTCACATCCAGAAGATCCTGACTGATACCTGGAATAGGCAATACCAATTTCAAGGCTTTCATTATTATTAACACAACCCACACATACCTTTTTATTCATGAAACTGACAGATCATTAACTTGATTATCTTTGAATAATGCGGCTCTTCTATAAATAATCATCCAGCCCTGATTGCTATAGCTCCATTAATGTTTCTAATCCATCAATAGCCTCAAGTGATGGTTGAATCTTTCATTTCAAACAGAGTAAAACAAAGCTTCTAAAATAGCCTGAGCTTGACAAAACTGACAACTGAAGAAAGACTAAATATCTAGAGATACCAGGCTCACCTCCATAAGTCCTTTTAAGCCCAGCTTTCAGTCCCTGAGGAGGCTCGTTGGTAAATTTGATTGACATCTGCAGGAGAGTGATAGGAAAGTGTCTGTGAACCTCAGTGGTCATCCACAGTCTGAAGGTGTCATGAACGCTGTCTGTCTCTGTGATTGTATCCATGAGTTCATCCATAAAATGCAGACCCAAATGACAGTTTTGAAGTAAAGCCCAGCCTCCCTAATAGAAAAAAATAAAAAGAAACAATTTTAAGGGTAAACAGCCAAGGAATGGCATATCATGTTTCTGTATATATAGTATTCAGTTTGGATAGGAGCAGGTTTTAACATAAACAATGGTTCAGTATGTACATACATTAGCCATGGAGTGCTGCAGAAGTTTGCGTGCATGAACTTCCTGCCCTTGACCCATTGAGACGTAACGAGTTTCAATTCTCTGTCGTTTACCAAGGGCTATAATTGAGTCCGTCGGGTCTGAACCCATGGACAGAAAGCAGATGAGAGGACTGCGAGTGTCCGACTCCTCCCAGGTCTTCTCCAAGTCCAGAATCACTCCTTCAGCATATCTCTCCCCCATTGAGTGCATGATATACTTTCGTGCCTTTCAATTACACAATAGAAAAAACAAGTAATTAGTCTGATGAATTATATTAAATTAAATTCATAGTGAAATTTATTCAGTTCAGTTTAGTTCAAATTTGATTCAGTTCAGTTCAGTAGCAGTGCTATAGTTGTTCATCAATTGTGAAACTAGTTCAAAGGCAGCTCTACTGATGACTATATTTTTCCAGTTCAATTCAGTTAAAGTTTTGCTCTCATCCGAAAATGCAGCCACTATCACATCAATAGGGATAATTGTCTTTTAAGCCCTAAATGAGCTGAAAATCAATTGAAAGTGAAAAAACCTCCATTACGGTAATAAAAAAATATCTTAACACATCGTAACACAACAATTAAGATTACATTCATACCTGAGCAATGGTTCGATCTGGACACCAGGATCGAATCAGAAGCAATCGCCTGAAACAATCCAAAGCCTGATCATATGCATTTGGGATTGGTTCTTCTTCTGGTGCTTCTCGATCAAACCAGCTCTTCCACTGTTTCTCATGACGCGCAATCTGTTAGTACACATGTACACAAAAGTAAATGATTCTGATACAATGAAACAGTTCAATAAACTATACACAAAATAAAAATATTCTGAATGTTTTGTCTAATTAAAACTCATTCAAAGACAAACACTGAACACAATGAAGAATTGAAAAAAGAACAAGAATGGATTTCTGGTGTGTTATGACGTATTGTATAATGCAGACTTGTGTGAGGATCAGCAGTATTCCTGTAGTTGCAGTGCTCCAGAAATGGTTAATTAAACAAAAGGCTTTTAATCTGATTTCTTTCAGCCACAAGTAATTGATTTAGAGTTTGCCAAAGTGAGCTCATTTCACACTGCATTGAGCATGAAGTTCCCTTGGGCGGTCATGGCCTGCCAATCAGCCATCAGTGTGAGTGGCTCAAAATGTATTTGTGCCTGTGTGTGTGTGCAGACAAGATGAATCAAATATTGACATGTTTACCGCAAAGTGGGAGCAGTGAGAGAGCTTTAATGAGGAAAGGGAGCTCAAAGCGACAGATACTTGCATGTGTGTGTGTGTGTGTCTTCTGTGTGTCTCATCCTTTAAGAAACCATGTGTGTATAAGTGTGACCACACACCTGATCTAGAATGTCAGAGAACTGCCACAGCTTGCTAAGCTCAACCAGGTTAAGCCATGTTATGTCCAGGATCCACTTTGCAGCTTTGGGTGGACAGGCCTTCAGGTCCAGTGAAGCACCTCCTAGGCCACATCATGAAAACATATTACATGCAGTGATGCTATGATGTTTTATTTATTTATTTGTTTGCATGTGTTTTTGTTTATTGAAGCTATTATTGCATGTTGTTGGCTATGTTCAGAATAGTACTAGCAAGGGAATGAAATTCCTATTGAATAATATAATTATAACCATAATTATAATAATATTATAATAACCATCAACATAATTATAAGAACAAAACAACAACAAAAAGTGCATTCCCATACTGATATCATTTACACTACTGAATTCACATCTTGTCTATTGTTGTTATAACTGTTATTTATTGAGCTTTGGGTTTAATCTTGCTTTGTTTTGAAACTACTAAATATTTTACCTATTTTGGATTTAAAAAAATACATTTTCTTACAATCATCTAGCCTAAACAAAGAAGTTCTTCTCTGTTCTTGGAACACTAAACTGGAATCTCTTATTGCGAATACAATATCTCGCTATGATCTCAAGAAAAGCTAATTTTATTGAAACAGAATGTGACAAACTACAGTGCAGCAAAGGGCGGAAGTGGCTCTCACAAGAGTGCATTAAAGAGCAGAATGGTATTAACTGGCTTGACGTGCACTGCTAGCTCAGGGAATAAAATCGACCTTCTAGGTAATGGGCTACTTCTCTGACCACAAGGCTACCTGATCTCTCAGTGATTAAATTTTGGATCTGATGCTTTTACGAAGCAAAAACACATGAACCAGCATGATAATCACATAGTAGTTCATCAATCTGCAGAATCCCCAAGGACTCCCTGTGAACAACATGTACAGATCACAAATAGCAAAGAGCCATTAAATATGATTTTGGAAAGCATGTTTGAAAAAAAGGTATTCACAAAAGCTTCTAATGGCAAATACACAATCTGCTCTCTCCTTATTCTCTTTAATGTACTTTTGGTTTGAAATCTCAGTGTACCAAAGACCATATTATACTGTATAAATGCATGAATTTGTTGTAAATGAATAATAGCAATCAAGAACAAACAGCATATTTGGCATACATCAGAATTATTTATACAAATTTTTCAGGAAAAGCTGTTTGTTAAACAATTTATAAATAAATCATTTGAACAATAGTGTGCTATTTGTGTGGTTAAGTTCTAGAGAATACTCCTAGAGAACTAATTTCTAGTCTATGCAAACACTGCAGACATGCATGTCTGTGTCCATGTATATTATTCTTTTATATATCACGTGAATGTTGCTATGTTTTCCACTTTGCATGGTAACAACGCAAGTTAAATATGGTATATAGCATTTCATAGTATGTGATTCTCAGCCCAGTCTCATATTAAATACTTTTTAAATACTTTTGACATATATCACATATTAGGGAAGCTTTCTGACCTTTAATGAGGGTCAGAAACTCTTCGTGTTTGACCCTGTTGCTCTGCATGTCGATCTTGAGTGTGAGCAGCAGGGTGAACAGGAACTTGTGTTCTTCGTACAAACCCCGAGCTGCATACTTGTGCACCTCGAAGGTCATGTACTCGATGATGTTGGCGATCCGCTTGCTTGTAATTGGACTCTTTGAGGACCTATTTCCCAAGAGAAAGAAGGTTGCAAAGGATTTACTGATAACAAACTCCTACTCACTGAACTTTTACATCTCACATGGACAGCATGAACAATAAAGACTATGTTATGACATCAGTATCATGCAAACATGTATTTTATTACTGCCAAGCCAAGATTTCATGGTGGGGTCAATGTAAGCACAATATGGGCTTGAGGTATAGGACTCAAATGGGTTTGTTCACCATGCTGGACTTATTTTAATTTGTCCAGTCTGAATGAGCTCATATATCTTATGCCGTACTGTATCTCGTATATCATTTATCAGAATCTGTTTGGGGCCCAGTCTACATTTCACACCATGAAATGATAACTGGGTAATAAACACAAGAAAACAGTTTAATCTCATGCCGTTTTGAGAAACTAATTTAAATGGGGTATGAAATGACAAATGAGTTTTACTTGGCCAAGGACAAGTCGAACAAGCCCAGGAACTGGCGCAGAGAGGTCTGATACATCACGTTCACCATGCTCATCTCCGTGATCAGAAAGTACAAAATGCTTCCTCTCGTGGCAACTACACACAGAAAAGAAGGTGTCAACAAAGGCCCCATTTGCATGTGGTATTAATATCCATCTGAGATACAACTAGACATGGCCCCTTTGTCAGTGAACCTTGAAAGAAGAGCCTTATTTAGTGACACATTGCATCTGGGTCTGACTATATGATTAAAATCAAGGTTTCTCAAGAAATTTTGAGTCTCTTACTGCTCAGCTCTCTGAAATACTTGGTTCTGATTGGTCGTTCTTGATAGGTACAATGTGGAAGTACTGCTATAAAAATCCAAACATCCATGACAATGTTGCTTAAAATTGACTGAGATGATCAAGTACATTGCCAGTTTCAGACAGAGTGCATGCAAGCCTCTCATTTGCTTTTCAAATTGAAGAATCAACCAACATTTTGGTTGTGATAATAGATGAGTGTTTTATTGCTTGGATTGCTATTTCACACAGAATAGCTTTGATTAGAAAAATGTATAGGCCTTTAAACTGATGGTGTGCTCTCTATGACTGATAAGCATAATCGGGTTTGGAAAAGCATCTAAGGTAGAATGGTTCCACTGTTTATACACAGCTTTCAGCAAATGCAATGTCAGTGACAGACATTACTGACAAAACTGTTAACCTTGGAAAGAACAATTCATTTTTAGGTTAGTTGCTTTCAGTCTTGTCTGACCAGTTAAAATCAAAAATTGTAAAGTGTCTGTCACAATGAAAAGTTTCAAGAAGTTTTTAAGTTGTCTTTACAAATTTGCCAGGAGGTGCACTCATATCTAAAGGATACATTTCACTGAATCTGGCCACCATAACATCAGAATGAATCAAGTGTGACATTAAATATTCAATAAAAGACAACTTAATCAAAGTTTTCTAATTATACTAAGCTTTATAGCTTGTGGTGATTCTGTTAACTGTCACATTGTAAGACTAACAAACTAGAGGGGATGTAACTCTCTATGTATCATTAAAGAAAAAATACTCCATGCTTCAAGTATCACTAAAAAAATAACTAAAGGAAAGACAAGCTCTAAGCCCCCACCGGGTCTATATTCCTCACGGGCCGCATTGATCTGGATCTCAGTCTCAGCAGCAATCTGAAGTTTCTGTGTGACCTCTTCTGCAGTGCGTTTCGTGTTTCCCAGCACTGTGATGAGGCTCTCATCATCCACCAAGGAGCCCTGCGTGCTAGTCAGCCTAAAAAGTAAATTATCCTCCAGTTCCTTCATTTTACGTTTATTGACCGTCACATCCTCCAGCAGGTCAGTTCTCTCCTTTTCCAGTTCCTGACAAATCCAGAGAAAAACCCACAGTCATTTCCCACTACACAAAACATCTTTATAATTTGGCTATTTATTGGCATATACATTTTTGAGATTAACAATTTAATTGTCTGTTTTGTGCCACTTGCTGTGTAAGCTTAATACACAAACACATAAAAAAATGTAATCCTGCTACACAGAGACAGAATGACATGCAAACGTAATAAAATAATATTAACACGTTTAAAATATTCTTTTGGGTCTATACAGCCCTGACCTACTTTTCATTCATACTGATATTTTTGGAGTGCAACACAGAAATCATATAGTAGTAATACAATGTAATATCAGTTATTGTTATCTTTATTCTAAAATGTTTAAATCTGATTTGCAGTAGTGCTACATTTCTATAGTAAATTATTTTTTTCTGCATATTTTAAGGTGGCCTGTTTAATGAGACAAGTCAATGACGTACATATTTTAATGCAGTGTAGTAAACCATCGACATAAAAATGTTACAATAATAGAATAGTCACAAGGTCCTGAGCTATACAGAGTCTAATTGTGCCTAAATTTTCCATCTTCAGAATAGTATGACAATATAGTATAAAGCAATTTTGCTTCGTTAACTTTCGCAAAGCATTACCAGTCAAATGCTTTTTTCGGCTTGCTGTTCAGTTGTACCTTTTCAGTTCCCCATCAGGCAGTGATGACTAAGTAGCCTCAGGAGAGGCCATGGAGCTATTATAATTCAGATCGGTGCTGGGCTGCAATCTGTACTCTTATTAGGCTGAGTGTAAAAAGGTGATATGGGTTTCAGGCCCTTATTCCTGACTGACAAATCAATGTCCAGTAGTGAATATGTTCTGAATTTTCTCGACCTGAGAATCTGCAGGCGCTATCAAAGCCTGACTGTGCTAGGCTGAAATGAGCTGAGATGACAGCGATTCTCCATAACAATGTGCAGTACTGCAAGATACCTGTAGCTTTGATTTAGTTCTTTCTTAAGCTTGACAAGGCTGTGGGATTCAATTTGAGTTGCTATGCACATACTGTATATTCTATGTCAGCACAATAAAACTTACAACAGATGATACTTTTGATGACAAGATTTCTTTTGAATTATGTTTATCATAATTTAATTTTGTTCAGCCTTAATGAATAAAAAACTAACAATACTATGTCAAATTTAGTTGTACAGTGCTTTTCACAATACATTTTGTTTCAAAGCAGCTTTACATTAAATTGTGTTTTTTATTATATCAACAATACTTAATAAGGTCTAACAGTAGTCAATACATTAGTTAAATTAACTATTAGCAACGTAATTTAAAAGATTAATAATAATAGCTTATAACCTAACCATAATGCTTTATTTGGCAGATTTGGCAAAACATTACTTTTTCCAACAATCCAGCAGTATGATTGTACAAATTGTATTCTGTATTGTACAATCCTCATCAAAGTGACATTAAGTTACAAGAAGTAGTACACCAAATAAAGTTTAATTATAATTGTTATATCATAAAGTCTTGAATTATTGGTCAGTAAAAATATGTCAATGGATTTTAACTATACTTAGTATAAAATAAATGCATTTTAAACACACACACACACACACACACACACACATATATATATATATATATATATATATATATCAGTATCAGTATTTTACATAGAATCATTTTTAGCAGAGCTGAGAATGAAACTACAGAGCTTTGTTACATAAAACCCTTGAGTCTCCATGACTATGTTGAATGTTAGTAGTCTTTCAGTGTACAAAGAGTTGAAATTCACACTCTTTATCCAGTGACCCCAAAAATGACTGAAGCACTCACTCCATCTCACTTGCTGTGCCTGTGCCACAGAAAAATGTCCCTGAGATTTTTTTTTTCCCATGTAGGACCATAGGGACATTTATGAGGAACACCAGAGTATAAGTGAAAAAAAAAACATATATTTGAATGCCCCACCTAAAAGGTTTAAAAGGCCTTTTCTAAAGCATGGTTTCAAATCATTTCACACTGCATTTCAAACATTATCTAAATTTACAGTACAATTAACCTTAAATGTGAAAAAGAAAAACAGTCTTTTTATGTTAATAAAAATATCTACTGGTAATTTCAGCAGAAGATTGAATGATGCTCTAACGGTGAGTGGTAATCTACTTTGGCTAGAAGTGGCCACTTCCCTGCATTTCAGCAAGGACTAATGGTCAAATTACCTAATAGTTATTCATAAGTCAAGCTATAAAAGTTTAAAATAGTCAACACACATAACAGATCGTTATTATGCCATATCATTATTTTTTAACACACAAAGGGACCATACCTGTTTCTCAGTGAGAATAACTCTACCCAGTAGCTGATCTTCTAGGCCCCTCATAGTAACAGTGAAGTCAATAATGGATGTCCGTGCGCTGATCTCGGGAGTGTATGCTGGGTTGGGCAGCTTGGTGGTCACATAGAGGCGGAATCCCTTCATTACATCCACTTCTTTATCACCTACTTTCACCTAATGACAAGAATGAGATATAAAACTCCAGGTGAAGAGCTGCTCTGACATCAACATGAAAACATAAAGAGTATTTAAAGAGTAAAAAAACAGTAGAGCATGCCCCCTCAGGTTACGGGACCACTCAGCTCGCTGACAGATATTTATAGAGCTTCAGGCTGGGCGACCCCTAACACGTTCACTAGATTCTATAGCCTTTGTGTGGAACCGGTATCCTCCTGTGTTCTCAAATCAAATGGGTAAAGACACTGAGAGGCCCGGTTTCAGGTCGGCTTCTCCAGAGTGTCCATACAGTTGACCCTGTTGAGTTCCTCCATCCCCTCAGCAGCCGGATGTGCAGCATCCATGGCGTTTTGGTAGGGATCCCAATTCGTCAGTCATATCCGACGTGACTCGGAGTGACCAACTGAAAGGGAACGTCTTGGTTACGTATGTAACCCTCCCCATTGGTTCTGTACCACCGCTGAGTGGCCGGCTCGGCTCCTCAGCGAAAACCTGAATATGCACTTGCACCACCTGATTTTTTTAATTCACTCAAAGTGGATTGGTCTCTCGAAGCAAGATCCCAATTTGTCAGTCATATCCGATGTGTTGTTACATACGTAACCGTGACGTTCCATATCACTGGAACCAAATGCACACAAACACACACGCACTATAAGCCCTTTGCACAATCTGACATGTGCTTAAAATTTAACTGGAAATTAGGTGCTGGGCATCCGGCCAGAGGAGAATTGGCCCCAACTAAGCCTGGTTCCTTCCAAGGTTTTTGTTTCTCCATTCTCTGATTTCTCAAGATGCTTTTTAGGAGTAACAAAGATTTGAAAATGTAAAAAGCCTTAGAGAGATGTTACTAAATAGAGCTGTGTTAATGACTTTCCTAACATAAAAGGTGTTGGTGAAGATGTTTAAAATTACATGTCGATTATCTCAACAGGGAGTAACTCATTTTATTTCCGTGCCAATTAGCAGAAATAGAATGCACAGGAATATGATTTGATTATTATGCAGTGGTTTGACAATGATAAAACAAACGTCAGTGTCTCCCATTCAGACTCTGCTATATAAAATGTGTGATCAGGTGTTCGCACCTTTGTATTAATAGAGCAGACTAGTTAAACCTGTCAGAGCTTTTTCTGCTGCTTGCTATTTCCACTTCTTTTTTGAATGTGTGAAGCAGCTGCTGTGACACGAAACAGCGTCACATTTTTAGAGCGACTGAAAATTTAATAATTAGATCAAAGAAAGATGCCGAAAAGATCATGACTGTCACTTACAATCGTGTCCTGCACTAGCAGTAAACGGCTTGAGCAGCTGGTGTCATCAAGAGATGGAACAGCACAGAGGATTTGTACATTTTACATATTTATTCAGGATTTTATTTCTAAGCTAATGTGAAACAACTGCTCTTTCAGATGACTTGCTATGTCCTACTTGTCTATGATTTTGTACATAATTAATATCTTTCCAAGAAGCATAATGACAGAAAGAATGTTGAATACAGTCATAACTCATCTGTTCCATAATTTAACTTTGAAAAATAATGAGAAGAAGACATTCTGTACTACTTCTGAGATTCTCTGAAACCCTCCACCTTCCCCAGCTCCACCGGTATAGATCTGCTATGGGTTATTTTATATGCTATTAGTGCAGAAGCAATAATATACAACTAAAGCAATAAGCTAAAGCTGTAATTAATTACTCATGTAGTAAATTATTTTATTTTTTAATTGTTTGCAAAAAAATAAAAAGTATTCTCGTAGTGTCGCAAAACTGAAGTTGAGCCTCTGATGTTACATGTTTTACTGATGTTTTTACTACGTTTATGTATCTGGGATCATTTCAGTTGCATTACTGTCTATTGAGGGTTAGATGGCTTTCTGATTTAAAAAAAAAAAATTGGAAGCACATATAGTTTGGAAATACAGCTAGTTTTCATGCTTTGTCAAGTAAATCTCACATACCTCGTAGTTCCCCTTCAGTTGAGTCACTCCGATGTTACATATGGGATCTTGCATGAAGACCAATCGTCTTTGGGTCTTTGAGAAAAGGCCAATGAACATTGGCGTGCAATAATCACAGCCAGGTGCACCTTATCACAGTGTGAGTATAAGTATGAGGGCACGGCTGGAATGCACTTGCAGCTTGGGCACGTATTAGGAAGGCTAGGGCATTAGGAAGGCTACGTGCAGACTCTTGAAAGGATCGGTTTACTGGCCTGAAAGCGAAGTCCAGCGACCTTGCATGTCCGGTTTCATTTACAGTGCTACAAGATTGAATTTTCTTTCAATTTTTTATTTAAATTAATTTAAATCTGGCTCTGTCTTAATCTGACTCCAATTATAAGTGATCATTAGATTTAACAGTAATTACACATGCCAATTACACAATTAAACAATGAGAATCCAATTCAATTTCAATTTAGAAAAATACATAACCTCCTTGCTGTTTTCACCCCTTGCCTTAAATACTCCAGACCATACAAACAAATCTTTCCATCAGTTACAAAATACAAAAGGCCTTTTGGTTTGTCAGCAGTTCTCTTGCACCTGGTTGGAGATTCCCCTTCTGTCGGTTTAGGGGGAGCACACACCCCTTAGCAGCAAACCCAATTCTATAAAAGTTTTCAATCTTTCCAATAAAATAAGTGATTTCTGTGAAATTAAGACTATTTTACCAATCGCACAAAGACTTTTAGAATGATTCCAAACGTGAATAGGTTATGATTGTGAATTCTAAAGTTATACATATATATTGCATTGTGCACATTTCTCCCGGGACCTCTAAGTGACTATATATCATCTTGAATAGATCATCTCGATCTTACACTCTCTTGCTGATATGCTTGCCTGTCGGCACCGGTGTCTCTGCTTAATGAGGCCACAGGTTCGTGGCCCTTTCCACGGGTCTGTTCCCATATGTAACATTGGAGTGATTCGACTGAAGGGGAACGTCTAAGGTTATGTAGGTAACCCACGTTCCCTGAAGGAATGAACAGAGATGTTACATCCCCTTGCCACATCCCTGGGTGGCTCCTCAGCGAAAACCTGCAAGTGCATTTCAGCCGTGCCCTCTTATACTCACACTGTGATAAGGTGCACCTGGTGTAATAAGGTGCACCTTATTGCACGCCAATATTCAATGGCCTTTTCTCAAAGACTCAAAGTCAAGTCAAGTCACTTGTATTTATATAGTGCTTTTAACAATACAGATTGTAGCAAAGCACTGAACATTATCAAATAGGAGAACAGAGTGATGGT
>JAUMHI010000058.1:4999992-5016260 GCA_032359435.1 Enteromius unitaeniatus | reverse complement strand
GGAACCAAAACCCCATCCATTAGAGAATGGGGAAAAAAACCTTGGGAGAACCAGGCTTAGTTGGGTCCAGTTCTCCTTTGGCCGGATGCCCAGCACCTAATTTCCAGAGAGGATTGGTCATAGTTAATAGATAGTTAGTAGTGATAACTGGCCCTTAAATTAATTTTGACCTTAGAAACGTCTCCAGCACCACCGTCAACCCCAGGAGGTAAAGTTACCTTATAGGTAAACCCAGTCTTGATGAAGTTCTTCTCCAGGACATTGTCCAGGGCAGGATCCAATTCTTCCCCAACATCTTCAATGAGTAGGGGACGCCCAAGAGATAAACTGTCCTCTAGATGGTTTCTGAAGTATTTGTGATTCAGCGAGGTTATCTGTGAAAACAAGAATACCTCATTACTGACCTCAAGGTCTGCTACTGGGGAAAGCTATAACCTGAGGTGGAGGTGATTTGTTATGAGGTCATACCTTTTAAAAAGAAAACAAGCTTAAGTGCAAGCTGGGCATTTTCAATTATATTTTAACACAAATCACAAGAATATACTGTAGATGTTGAACTTTTAAATATGCAGAGGCCTGTTGCATGAAATTATTGTACCTTTACATAAGTCTATAATAGCAACATTAAAATGTATTTTAAAAACAATGCAGCTTTTTCAGACTGGTATAGCTTTGCTGTAGTTACAGGCTATGCACAATAATGAACATCCATTTAACATACCTCCTTCAACACTGCACTATGTACAAATTATTTATCGAACCACATTGTGCATATCATATTCCTATTAAGTGGTCACCTGAAGCTCATTCTTGGACTCTTTGTTCTTGATCCAGATCTTTCCCTGGGTCTGGGGGTCAATCAGCAGGGGAAACCTGGCAGCCTTTGTAACAATAATCCCATTCTGGATGGACAGGTCATCATTGGGAAGCCCCTGTAGGTTCCATTCACTTACTGTGGGAGCGTCAATTAACATTTCTGTGAGATTCAGATTGGTCCTAAAAGGAATTTGACGAGACTTCATTTCCCTCTGCCAATCAGTGAGAAGGAGGTTGCGAAACTCTTGATTAAAAGGTCCAGAGTAGGACAGGAAGGCTGTCGCCAGGAGCACATCCCCTATGCACAGGAAATGTAAAAGTAGATTAGGATTAAAAAAATAGGATTAATCTTTATGTCACTGCTATATGGTTTTAGCCAATGCTGGGTAGGTTACTTTCAAAAAGTAATTAGAGTTCCCCTTCAGTTGAGTTCACTTCAACGTTACATATGGGATCTCGCATGAGAGACCAATCGCCTTCGAGTCTTCGAGTCTCCTGGAAAAGGCCAATGAATATTGGCGTGCAATAATCACAGCCAGGTGCACCATATCACAACGTGAGTACAAGAGGGCACGGCTGGATTGCACATGCAGCTTTTCATATAAGAATACTTTCTTTTTGAAGAGTTCCTGTCCCGAGTTCATGCTCTCTCGTCATTGCAGCATATTCAACTGGGCAGCTGTCAATGGACCTGCAGGACTGGCAGCCTTTTTAAAGGCTCAAAAGAGTGCCAGTCTTTTTGCTTGTCAGCAAGAGACATCACCATTGAGTGCACGCAGTGCTGCGAGAGGTCTCTCCTGCGCAACGATGACTCATGCGTTCAGTGCCATTGGTCATGTGATGTCCACACTAGTGGTTCAGGAGCGACACCTCTGGCTTAACCTCGCTGAGATGGCCGACGTTGACAAAGTCCGCTTTCTTGGCGCGCCCATCTCGCAGGTTGGCCTCTTCGGCGACACTGTAGAGGGCTTTGCCCAGGAGTCCTCGACAGCCCAGCAGCAGATGGAGGCAATAGGACAAGTCCTACGGCGCGGGGGCTATGTCAAGCCCCCTAGCGCCCCGCCTCAGTCTGCTCGTCGCTGAGGGCGTCCCCACGCGGCACCCAGATCTTCTGCTCCGTCCCCGGCCGAAGCACACAATGTTAGACTGGAACACGGTGCTGCCCCACCACGGGCACGGCTGTCACCGTACCCTTGATACCCCTGGCGACTCGGTTGGAGGCCTGGTTACAGCTTCCCAACCCTTCGTGGTGGTTGATATGGACGGTACGCCTCGGCTATGCGATTCAGTTCGCCAGGTGCCCGCCCAGGTACAGAGGCATTCTCTTTACCTGTGTTCACTCAGACACGGATGCCGCTGTCCTCCATGCGGAGGTTGCTGTCCTACTGGCGAAGGACGCAAATGAGCCTGTCCCTCCAGCCGAGATGAGGTCTGGGTTTTACAGTCCTTACTTCATCGTGCTCAAAAAGAGCGGTGGGCTGAGACCAATCCTGGATCTCAGAGCCCTGAACTGGTCCCTTCTCAGGCTGCCGTTCAAGATGCTCACACCGAAGCGCATACTAACATGCAGACGGCACCAGGATTGGTTCGCAGCCATCGACCTGAAGGACGCGTACTTTCATGTCTCGATCTTACCTCGCCACAGGCCACTTCTGCGATTTGGTCGAGCATATCAGTACAAGGTTCTCCCATTTGGCCTGTCCCTGTCTCCCTGAGTTTTCACCAAACTCGCGGAGGGGTCTCTGTCTGCCTTATGGCAGATGGGCATCTGCATCCTCAACTACCTCGACGACTGGCCCACTCACGAGAGTTGCTGTGTCAACACAGTGACATAGTGCTACGGCACCTCAGCAATTTGCGACATCAGGTCAACCGGGAGAAGAGCAAACTCTGTCCAGTGCAGAGAATCTCTTATCTCGGTATGGAGCTGGACTCGATCAAAATGACTGGCCGCCTCACGGGGGAGCGCGCGCAGACCATGCTGACATGTCTGAGGTCCTCATGGATGGTCAATCCCTAGGTAAGCACCAACTCGTCGTAAGAATCCTTAGAGGGGCGCGTCGGGTTAATCCCCCGAGACCGCCCTCGGTACCCTCTAGCGACCTTCTCTTCAGCGAAAACCTGCATGTGCAATCCAGCCGTGCCCTCTTATACTCACGCTGTGATAAGGTGCACCTGGCTGTGATTATTGCACACCAATATTCATTGGCCTTTTCCAAAGACTCGAAGGCGATTGGTCTCTCATGCGAGATCCCTTATGTAACGTCTCCGTTCCCTCCTTCAGGGAACGTGGGTTACCGTTGTAACCTTAGACGTTACTGATTGCATAATCAATATTGGATTTAAATTATTTTACTTATTACTCAGTCTGAAAAGTAAGTTAGTTACTCAATAGGTATCTAAACTATTCAATCATTACATCTTAAAATTCCTATAAACCTTTAAGCATAAACAACAGAAATTAAACTCTTCATTCCTTCAATTTAAGTAAATCATGGAAAGCCTTTTAGCTTTGAAACAAAAAAAAATTTAACTTATTTGTTTAACAAATAGAAATGCTAGGCAAAATAACCAAACGAATAGGCTTCAGAAATGTTAAACAATACTATGAATAATATAATATGAACATTTAATGTTCATAATCAGATAATGTTAATTTTTGATTTAATTTCGTATATCGATTAAAAAAAATAACATTGGAAGCACATTTAGCTAGTTTGAAACCAAATACAGCTAGTTTTCATGCCATGTCAAGTAAATCTCACATACCTCTGAAATATACATATTGGGTTTTTTATTGTAACACTTTTTCAAGGACCAATTCTGACTATTAACTCAGTATAAGAAAAATCCAGTATTAACTCAGTATTAACTTAGTATATTGGCTATGTATTAGTAGTTACATAGCATACAGTATATCAATACCTTATTTTGTATGAACACAATATTGATTTTAGAAGTTATTTTTAACTTAAATAATAATTTTATACATTATTTACAGTGTGTAACACAAGTATTTTATAAGTAACTGTAATTAAATTATAACAACAGTAATCCCTTTTTCAGTAAATAAGTAATTTAATTAGAAAAGGCATATCTGGGATTAATAACCTATTAATTAAACCTTAATTAACCTACTAAGTCAACCAAATCGTGTTATGGCAAATCCTATCGGCCCTGATGGTTTTATGTAAATACATACCAACTAGTCTTTTGGTCTGAGCAGCGAACTCTTTACTCAGCTGTGTCCAACGCTCCTTCTCTCCTGCCAGCCCACTTATCAGACTAGACGCGGTTTGCATTTTGTGTCGACACCTTTCTGCATCCTCCAGTAAAGTCTGAGGAAAAAGAGGGAGAGAAAGTAAGAAAAAAAAGATGAATTCCATCACTGTGCACACTGTGTAGCTGTGCTTGTTCACATTTATTGACTGAGACTGGCAGTTTATTTCAGTGTCATTTAATGTGACCTTACAAAATTCACATTGCCTTATCATTTAATAGACAGGTGTGGTTTCTCAGGACACACGTTTTTGTCACATGTGTCAGGAAGTATGGAGATTTTAGGAAAAAGTAAATAAAATAAATAAAACCTATACCTATACTTGTTCAGTTTAATTCCCAGTGTGATATGCCCGCTTCTGTCAATGTGTTGAAAAAGGTTCATTAGAAAAAAATACATAAAGTCAATTCCTATTTTAATTCGATCATTGGTACAGTCAACCTCTGTTCTCTTAGGAACGTATGATTAAGCCTGACATAAATCAGCACCAAATGATTAATAAGTCATTTGTGCTAATCACACAATTATCAATGAGCAAGGCTCATTATTCATTGTGAATAGGAACACCGATGTTAGCTTCAAACCATTTATAAGATTTGTATTAATTTGGTAGAGGCACACAAAGTACAAGCCTGAAAGATTCATCTGCAAGATGGTTTAGGTTTGTTTACAAAATTGCTCATTACATTCAATTTTATGCAAAAATGCAAATTAGTGATTGGGTATTTACTTCAGGCACTAAATGGCAGATGATTCACCAGTTTTTACAGAATAATTAGAAAAGTGGAAATTCTGGGTTCTGGGCTATAGCTGGAATTTAAGGCAAATTAGATAAATAGCAAACATTTTGACAGTGATTTGTCTGGTTTATCAAACCCAATTAAAACTCCTTTTTTCAATTATTTGTGTCATGATGATGACACAGATTTGATCCTAAGTTTGGGGTGTCCAATCCTGTTGCAGGAGAGCAAATGTTTTGCAGAGTTTAGTGCCAACCTTCCCCAAAACACCTGCCTGGAAATGTCTAGCAATTCTGAAGACCTTGAGAAAACTGTTCATGTGTGTTTATTTAATTGAACACCCCTGCTGTAATCTAACAGCTGTTTACCTGTTTTTCCATCATAGCCTTTTCATACTCAGCTTGAACTACATCCAGCTCTGCTTGCTTAGCATCTAGTTCTGCCTGGGCTTTCTGGAGGTCCACATTAGCTATGGCCAGCCTGTTCTCCTGCACTGCCAAATTAGCCTGAGGATTATGCAGAAAGACAATGTTGATCCAACAACAGATTAAAGCAAGGAATTCTACAATATTCTAAAAAGATATACTGCTTGAATTACTTCATTATAAATACATAGTTCTATCTTGTGATTTTCTGCGAAAAATTTCAATTCCAATTTACAATACAAGTAACTGTTCTGTTTGTTGTTTTGTCATTTTAAAGAGCTCCCAGTCTGCTTGACTGCAGGGCTGCACAATTTTACCAATAACCAGAACCATATTATTCAAATATTACATATCACATATTATTCACACATGACAACTTTCACATTACAATCTGTTTATGAATTAAATGCATGCGCATACTTGATTTGTTATTTTATTTTCAACAGATCTACCTTTAAAGGGAGCACTTCTTTATTGATAGAGAAGAAAGCAGCCATCGCTTTGGTCCAGGAGCAAAGCCCTGCAACATTGCCACACACTCTCTTGGCTGTTTCTATGTTATAGTCTGCCATGTCAAAGTATGGAGAGAGGAGTTCCACCACCTCCTCGTTGATTGTGTCTTTGGGGAATTGCTGGAGAACAAAACAAAAATTTAGTAAAACAGTACTGGTGTACATTTTATGGAACATATTTAAACTATGCTCTTGAAAATATATGCTCTTGAAATTTGTAGCTCAGCCTTCTGTAAAGTCTGTTATACAAAATTAATTGCTATAATTTATGTGTGTAAGATGCTGGATTAATTAGCTGTCATAGCTGAACATGTTTGTGCTGATATTTTTACTGAGATTTGTCCAAGGGCTTTTCTGTTCACTAAAAACTAATTACTTTCCCACCATCTGTTGGCTTTGGAAATTAAGTGAAATGACAAAAAGTAGCTGTCTATCTACCTTTACTACAGTATATACTTTTATAAGGTAAAAATTCAAAGAATCGTCTAGTCATCTGATATTAAGGGTTGTACCTGTAGACTGCCCAGGAAGTTACCAGCAGTCATGAGTTTGAGTGACTCTTGCCAGGAGGGCATGGTGCAGTTTTTCTCAGGATCAATTTTCACCGTATTTACTCTCCTCTGGAAGAGCAATAACACACAGTCCATAA
Organism: Enteromius unitaeniatus; assembly: GCA_032359435.1. Lineage (NCBI taxonomy): Eukaryota > Metazoa > Chordata > Actinopteri > Cypriniformes > Cyprinidae > Enteromius > Enteromius unitaeniatus. The sequence continues at coordinate 5,009,838 of JAUMHI010000058.1, read as the reverse complement.
TACGCATGATGAGGTGGGGCGGCCTGCCCAGTGTTCGCACTGTGGCAATATCTGATGGCTTTATGGTCTGTTTACAGATTAATAGGGAGAAAAATAGAGAAAGAAACAGAGTGATAGTGAATTAGACATATTGTTAACATTCTGAAATAACAACTAGCTACTCTGTGAATAACTTATTCATCTGATTGGCAGCTGTTATGACTCATGGTTGAAAAAGTTAAGCACACATACTGTAAGCTTAATGAGTCTTGATGGATTTTTCTTATCTTTTTTAAGTAAAGTAGAAAGATGTAAAAAGAAAGGTATGCTAAGATGTTAATAGCTGAGGATAAGTTATATATGGTAATATAGAGGGTAAAGGAGAACATCAGTGAGAGTAGCTTGTGTCTAGTTGTAGTGGAAGTGGTAAAGAAAGGTGTGATATAACACTGAAAGGGAAAAAATAAGAATGGCAAAACAGAGGTGACAGATGTGAATAGAGAGACGTTAAAGGCATAGAGGAGGAACGCCAGAAAGTTATCTTAAGTGTCACAAAAACAATGAAACATGTTTTATGTGCATTTTAACAGATGCGTGTGGTCGACTCTATGGGAAAGAATGTTTAATATTAAGGGGTGTGTAGTTCATATTGCACAGTTACAGCACATCTGATAATGAACATGATGAAAATGCAGAATGGACAAAATACTAGACAATGCTATAGACTGTCCCTGCTCCAAGTGCTAATCTATTTTATCTTCTTTTATTTATCAAATAATCCTAGGGTTATTTGACAAGTAGAATGTTCAAAGCAAATGTTTATTTCAACTAAAATATAGTTTTTAGTAATTCCTTTTTTTTTTTTAATTCTATTTTTTATTGTCTCGCTTTATTGAATTTAATGCATACTTTTATGCATGCATTCTCTTGAACTTGTGGTGGAGGGTTGTTATTATTGATATACCCTTATTTACCTGCAAATGTGCCCCAACTGGTAAATAACTTGAAAATACCATTGTTCCATGGCAAGTATATGTAAGTGTCCTCTGTGGCACTACTTTTTAAATTAAAATATTCTCCAGTTTGTATTAGATCTTTAGAACTATATATTATAGCATATAAAGAGCTACATAAATAAATGTGACGACATGACAGGAGCAGACTGTCGAATTGTAAATTGCTGTAATCAGTTGCTTTCTTAACAGCTGTTTTCTCACTTATGTAATTTTTGTTGTTTTTATTTTTTTATTGAGAAAAAATGTGAAGCATTTTCATATTCGTCTAAACACTGTTCACTAATAGTAAACTGATGATGAGGTATTTCTAACTTCTTTTCTTCAATGTATTGAATAGAAGAAATTAACCAGAGAAAATTTCCAGATCTTCTTAGGATTTTCTCTTCTTTTTCTGTCACTCCCTCAAGCACAATCGTTTAGAAAGTAATTGAAAGTAATGTGTCAGCACATTTCTTACTAGAATGGAGTTAAGTATGAGCAATTATACCATCAGGATGCTATTTGCAACTCACTCTCACTACTCCCACTCCCACTCTATTTACCTCTCTCTAGGTAGTAGCTAGACAAGAAAATGTTGGCTCACTTTCTTTCAGAGGCTTTGATTGCCTTTAGCAGGGGTCATCAAAATTGATCCTGGAGAGCCAGTGTCCTGCAAAGTTTAGCTCCAACTTTCCTCAAAACACCTTATCTTTAGCTTGATGGTGTAGATAAGGTACATCGACACACTTTCCTAGTGGGCAATGAGGAAAGGGGAGTTGCAGAGTGTGAGATTGTTTAAGTCACCAAAGGTGCACCACTCTTTTGTCTGCTGCCTTTCTAGCCTGGAAGTACTTTTACTATTTTCCTCTAAGGATGACTATGGGTGAGAGTGGGTAGTTGAGAGGAGGGCTGCACTCAGTTTAGATGCTTTTAAAGAACTTCTCAAAAATAAAAGGGGAAAGAAACTGGCAAAGTCTCGGACAGCTAATGCAGTTTGCAATAGAGGCTGTGGCCTCCTTAGTTAGGTCTGCTTCTAGGAGCTCTGGCTGGGATTCCTCCTTGGATATTACCTACAGATTTGTACCTACAGTCTTAGGATTGTTGGGTAATTTTTATTGGGTTGATTTAAATATACGTTAGCATTTTTTTTTTAATGAGAGAGCTGGTTAGATGCAGTTCTCTCCTGAATGCAGTGCTACAAGAGAACTTCAAGGAAGCGGAGGCTGTTCGGTGTGGCGTTACAAACGCAATCAACAGAGTTCCCGTGTGTTCCAGCAATTCCCTTGGGCATTTCACAAAAGCAGATTCTGACACGGTTGGCAGTAATCTTTTTAAAGATACCGTTCTGACTGTGTCCTCTTTGGTGTGGTTACCATCTTTCCGCTGGCGACGGCCATGAGTGTCTTCAGTCTTCAGTGTCTGGGGCATTTGTAATGCGTTTGTGGAGGGTTCATGTGCTCATTGTGAGTCCATGCTCCCTACAGCACCGGGCTGGAGGTATCAAAACCTCCTAGCCCTGAGGGATCTCGGCTGGATAATTGGTTTCTGATTGTTTCTCAGCCATGTCTGGCCCCGGTTCCTTTCTTCTCCGAGGTGAATGAGGAGCTGACGAAGTCGTGGATGAAGGTCACGGCTCATTCCTTCGGAGAGGCGATGTCCGCACTAGTGGCTCCAAAGCGTTATTTATGGCTTAGCCTGACTGAGATGAAGTACATTGAGAAAGTTCACTTTCTGGATGCCCCGATCACTCAGGCTGGCCTTTTCGGCGACACTGTGGAGAGCTTTGCGCAGTAGTACTCCGCAGTGCAGAAGCAGACTCAGGCGATTCAGCATATCCTCCCATCCAGCTGCCACCCGTCCACCTCAGGGCCAACCTCGGTCTGCTTGTCGTTGAGGGCGCCCCCGTACCACATCGGCAGCCCCGCTGAGACAATGTCTCGGCTGCAGCGTAGGGCCCCATTCAGGGGGGTGGCGCCGTCCCCATCTGCAGCTGGCGCTAAGCCCTCCAAGAAGACGGCTGGTGGTCTAGAGAGGCAAAAGACTGTGTCTTGGGAGGCGGTGACCGCAACGCTCCCTCCGAGGAGGGCCAGGTGGAGAATCTTTGGGTTCCTTATGTTTTCATTCCACCACAGGCCTCTGTGGTATACAAAAGGTCAAAGATAGAACACTCTTGTCCCTCTCTGGGCCCAGGTGCTCGTGGCCTGATGGTGAGCAGTCAACGACTGCCTCACTGTCACCCACAGCACCAAACATTGCCAGCGGCCAGGAAGTCACGGTTCAGGCACTGCTTCCCCCCGGACTTTCAGCCACCTAAAGGAAGCTTACTTCCATGTCTCGATTCTTCTTCGAAAGACCCTGTGTTCTTGCGGGCCGGAGTGCCCCTGGGCCAGGTGTCCCGGCACACTGTCGTCACGACAGATGCCTCCAGTGTGGGCAGGGGCGCTGTGTGCGGGCAGGCAGGCAGTTTCTGGACACGGCCCCAGCTGCTTTGCATATCAATTGCCTAGAGCTGGTAGCAGTGCACTTGGCACTGCAGCGTTCCGGACCCTACTGCAGAACAAGCACATATTGGTCTGGACGGACAACACTGCGACTGTGGCGTATATCAACCGGCAGGGGAGTATATGATCACGTTGCATGTGCCAGCTCGCTCGCCATCTCCTCCTATGGAGCCAGCACCGGTTCAAATCCCTGCGTGCGGTTCACATCCCGGGGGGGGGCTCAATCGTGCGGCCTTTCACAACAGCTTACCTACCTGGGAGAGTGGCTTCTCCATCCCAAGACGGTTCAGCTGATCTGGAGTTGATTCGGGGAAGCACAGGTGGACCTGTTTGCCTCCCATGAGTCCTTCCACTGCCAGTGTTTTTTTTAAGCACTGGCACACAGCTGGCCGCAAGGCCTATGAACGCCTTCCCTCCCAGTGAGCCTTCTCGTACAGACACTGTGCAAGGTCAGGGACGACGAGGAACAGGTCCTGCTGGTTGCACCATACTAGCCCACCCGGACCTGGTTTTCGGAAGTCATGCTCCTCGTGACAGCTCCTCCCTGGCGCATACCTCTGAGGAGGGACCTCCTCTCTCAGGGGTACGGCACCCTGTGGCACCTGCGTCCCGACCTGTGGGACCTCCATTTGTGGCTCACGGACGGAACGCGGCAGACCTAAGTGTTCTTCCACCAGCGGTGATTAACACGATCACTCAGGGGTGTCTGTTAGCTGATTGGTGTTCTGTTCGTGCGGAGAACCCCAGATCATGCACGATTGAAGTAGTGCTTTCCTTCCTGCAAGAAAAGTTGGAGCGCAGGCTGTCGCCCTCCACTTTGAAAGTGTATGTGGCTGCTATCGCAGCCCATCACTATGCAGTGAATGGCCGGTCCATTGGAAAGCATGATCTCGTCGTGAGGTTCCTGAGGGGCTCTAGGAGGTTGAACCCTCCAAGATCGCCCCTGATACCCCCTGGGACCTCTCTGTTGTGCTAGCAGGCCTTCAGAGGGGTCCCTTTGACCCGCTGGATTCAGTCGAGCTTAAATACCTGTCTCTTAAGACAGAGCTCCTGACCGTGCTCACTTCCATCAAGAGGGTCTGGGACCTCCAAGCTTTTTCAGTAAGCGAAGAGTGCCTTGTATTCGGGCCGGCCTATTCTCAGGTGAGCCTGAGACCACCGCCTGGATACGTGCCCAAGGTTCCCACCACGCCCTTCAGGGAGCAGGTGTTGAACCTGAAAGAACTGCCCTCGGAGGAGGCGAATCCAGCCTTGGCGTTGCTGTGTCCCGTCAGACCATTGCGCTTGTGCGTGGACCACACCCAGAGCTTCAGAAGCTCTGAGCAGCTCTTTGTCTGTTACGGAGATCAGCAGAAAGGGAAGGCTGTCTCCAAGCAGAGGTTGGCCCACTGGATAGTGGATGCCATCGTCTTGGTTTACCAGGCCTCACTCCTCTAGGGGTGTAGCTTCCTCCCATACGTTGGCACATGGGGCCTCGCTGGCAGATATCTGTCGAGCTGCAGGCTGGGTGACACCAAATACTTTCGCACGATATTACAACCTCCGGGTTGCACCGGTCTCTTCCTCTCTGTTGCAAAACAGTTAGGTCAGACCTTGGTGTCCTGCTTGCTGCAACATTCCCCCGACTCCCAGATGTGTCTTCTGAAACGGACCCTGGTCGAGCATCCTCCAAGCACCAACGGCAGTCAGACTGGGGCGGAGCAGTCTGACGCTAGGCCCAGTATTTGGTGATTGCATTGCCCGGATTGCATCCCTCCATCAGGGAACAGGGGTTACATAGGTAACCAAGACCTTTCCAGTCATATGGTCTTGCATGTATCCACATGTGTTCCAGACACCAGTTACACTGAAGGTATTCCCACAGTGTCAATACCATGATTCAGCATCTTGCTCCTTTCTCATTATATGACTATATAACTGTGATACAAACATACAAATATACTTAGGGCTTTTGAAGGCATTGGGAAACTCACTGAAAACAACGTAGGGCACCATTTCTCATATGTGGCTGTCTCTGTTAATTATTAAAAATTTAGCAAATATCTGGTTAGAATATTACGCCAAATAAATAAAGTATATATTAACATATTACATCCATAAGCTACGGTATAATTTAGAGTAAAGAGCTAAAATTATCTAGGTACATTTTATATCTGCATCATCTAAAGCTGACATATTGAAATGTGCACAGAAAAATGAAAACAGAAAAAACATCCTAGGAATGATAGGATGCATTATGGATAGATTCATGAGAGGGACATAGTGGGCAGGTGGTGGAGGGAAGAGGTGGGGCACGTGTTTGGGTAGTTATGTGATTGAGTGGGTGTGTGGGCTGGTTAGAGGTGACTGCTCTCAGACCCCTGCTTGCTACGATACCCCCTACAGCAACCCTGCCATCACACAGTCTATTTTTACACGCTCACAGGCAGCATGTAATTACACGGAAGCTGCAGGCACCATAATACCCCGTGAACATCTCTCCTTCTCTCCTCTCCAATGCTGCCATGTAATCGTTTCATATTGTTCCTGACCTGGAGTGCTGCCTCAGCCTCTTCCAGAGCAGGCCTTGCTGCCTCCAACTTCTCTTCAGCGATGGCCTTGTCTGCAGAAATGCTATCCACTATGGCCTGTGCTTTATCTTTCACCTTTTGAACTTCAACTTTGACCTTTTCAGCAGCCTGAGCCTTTACAGTCACCTCCTTTAACACCTGAAACAAAAATGTGAAAAAAAATAAATAAATGAAAACACTAATATAAATGTTGTAATACCTGCAGCCTTTCATGCAATAATTCTGAGTATGGGGCTGTTAATTTGTTATCCTAATGCTTCAGAGAACAATATTGATCTTTAGTTAGCTTGTGACTGGGAGGCAATTCTTTTACTAAATTGATCCTTTCAAGCTTTATGCAGCATCATAATGTAACTTCATTATGCCATACAAACAGCATAATGAAGACATTATGAAACAGAAATATATATTTTCATCTGTATTTTTATGTACATCAGAGTGTAACATAATATTAAAAAAGAGAAAACTCTACAGTTGGGACTTAGTCTGTATGCATCGGCTGTTGATTGGCTTTCATGCTGTATGAGCAACACTCAAAATTGGTGGATAAATGCAAGCTTGCAAAGGCATGGTTTAATTATTGATTGGACAGAGTATACAATATTTTAATTGAACATTATAAAAACAAAACATAAACAGGTATATGCAAGTTTCTTTTGACAATTGCATTTATAACATGCATTTAGTGATTTTTTAATATTTATTTCATTTTCACAATCACAACAGCATTAATCAATGCAAACAGTCTATCTCAAAATACATATCAACATATATTCCTATACACATATAACAAATTCAATATGGATAATCATTAATATGTTGCACAACACCTTGGTCCCCTATTGAATATTGCTTGTAGTGTTAACAACTGCACATTACTGGTTTAGTCTAACTGAAAATCACTATGGGGAATTATCTCCTGAGCCTTCTAATAAAGATCTTCTTTAATAGATCATCAATGGCAGTTGCAAGGTGAGACTCTGCTTGTATCTGTTCTGACAAGTTACTGCAATAATTTGTGATATAGTTCTGACTAATTTCTGTAAGGCTGTCAGAAACACTTTAATAACTAGGTAGGTACAGTAGGTCTAGTTGTTTTTGTCTCTGCTCATGCTTGGCTTTTGTTTTGGTGCATGGTGCTTGTGTTCTATTGTGTTTAGCCATAAGTTGTCCATATGCTGTACTCAATCGTGTTAGTTCATTATCTTCCTCGTCATTTTTAATTATTGCTTTGGATCATTGCTTTAATATGGTGTTTGTCATAGAACTCACTCTTGCATATTCAGTTTAATTTTGATTTATCTTTTTTTCTTCTTCACATTCCCTCATTCAGATTTATATATATTATTTCCCTTTTATTTTACGTCTTTCTCCATGGAGGTTTGCCTTCAGTTTCAGTTTAGTCTTTCTTTATCCTCTTGACATTTCCCAGCTACCTCTCTGCTTTTCCATACCTCACCTGCCACCATTGCTAGCTGGTCCTCTGTCTCATCAAACTTCATCCCTATCTTCTTTTGCAGACTGCTCTCTCTTTAATGGCTGTGTAGACTTGATCTTGTCTAGCCCTTGTTTCTCCATGTCAAAAAAATATTATTTTACCCTGCAACTTGAATCCACCTCTCTCTGGAACCCTGACATCCAACAGAATGAACACCTACAAACAACCAACATTACAGCGACCTGGCATGTGAAAATTGCTGTCAGTATGAACAGTTAAAAAAAAATAGTAATAACATCATCTAGTGCAAGGATGGGAAATTTTAGACCTGTTCTGCAGAGTTTAATTTTCATCCCTAATCAAATACACCTGATTGTAATCTTCAATCAATTATAAAGGCTTTGGTTGGATTTATCAAGTGTGTTGATTAGGGATGAAGCTAAAGTCTGACGGACAGTGGTCTTCCAGAAGCAGAGCTGCACATACCTGATTTAGTTTAAACTAAAGCAGAGTCTATGCACTTGTGCGCTATCAATCAGAACAATCGGAACTGACCTGCACAATATATTGGTCATAAATAACTACAGGCCTGCAGTCTGTTATTTCTATTAAGGACAAATATCCTTTACCTCGTTTTGAGCCTGTGTACTCCTGTCCCTGTACAACAAACCTAGAACTTCAATATTGTCTGAAAATTTAATTTTTGGAATGATGACTCTCAGTCATGTACAGAATGAAGTGGACAGGGGAACTGACACACTCCTAAGGGGCCATTTTTAAGAAATTCAACGTTGTATTGGGAGGTACACAATCATTAACAAACACATTTACCATATCAGCCTTCTCATTGGCTATTTGAAGCTCTTTCTCCTTCACCTCCAGTTCTTTGCTGAGGGCAGCAACAGACAGAGAGGCCTCCTTGAGTTTCTGAAGGCCAGTGTTCATCCTGACAAAACAATACACTTAGAAATTAAACATTACAACACATGGTTTCAGACTCCATAATTATTTTTTTTAGAGATAGTCAGGGGGGAATTCACTAAGAGTGAATTGTGCCTGATGACAGTGCTGTTTATTTGCATGGGCTAAATGAATTATGCAAATTATGCAATAAAAATGCAACCAAAGAAAGGTACATGCACAGCACAGTATCAAATATTGCAGTAGTTTGTGGAGGATGCAGAACATTGATGTAATCTGGTGTACTATGATTTTATTGTATTACACCTTAGCATCCATTCTACTTTTTCACCGTCTGTTTTTGCATGAAGTGGAATCTGTAATTTATATAAAGGTGGCATTTTTGTGGTATAAGGATTGACAATGTTTCAAGTTTTTTTTTTCTGCATAGAATCCTGGGAATGACACTTCTTCACTTCTTCTTCTTGAATTCACCCATACATGACATTATACAAACTTTTTTATAGATGCTATAAAGACACTTTATATCTGTACATGAGTTCATTTGCAAAAACCAATAAACGCTTAAAAACTTGTCCACTTTCAAGGCATCACCAGTTTACGTTTTACTCCAAACACAGCTGTTTTTTTTAATAGAAGCCCATAAGCCCATTTAACGAATCAGCATGTTGTATTCAGGTCAGGTCACAAGGCTATTGTCATCTGAGGAGATTACAAACATTATTTTTTTTTTCTTAATCTAAAACATGAAATATGGATCTATCTGCTTTTGCCAAAAAACGAGTGTCAGAGTTATTTTTTTGCTATAAAAAAATGTTAATATTTTTTAAAAATAAAAATTTTAAAGAAATTTTTGGTTTGTTGACCTCAGTTTGTTTAAGTTATTACCATTAAATCAAATGACAATTAAGCAATGAATCGAATTTCAGGGGGAGCACGCACAAACGATCGCAGCTGCCACCAATCTTCCTATTACTTCCTATTACAATCTTCTTCTATCCTTTGCTTCAAATACCTCTCACTTCCTATCCTTGGCATCTGCGTTTTTTGCCTTCCTTCGCCGTTAACCCCTGCTTCCTAGGGGGTTAAACCTCCTAGGGCTCGGAGGCCGCCGGGCAAACAAGCAATTTTATCACAGAGGAAGTGGGAACTAGTGAAAGCGGTCCAACTGTAGTTTGAATGTCATTATTTCGATTGGAATGTGCAATAAAAAATGTCATTTCTAAAAAAAATCTAAATAAAAATTTGATATCGGAATTTGCAAATGAATTCTTCATATTTATATCTTTATATATACAGGTCCTTTTAAAAAAAATAGCATATTGTGATAAAGTTAATTATTTTCTGTAATGTACTGATAAACACTAGACTTTCATATATTTTAGATTCATTACATACAACTGAAGTAGTTTCAAGCCTTTTATTGTTTTAATATTGATGAT
>JAUMHI010000058.1:4986119-4999445 GCA_032359435.1 Enteromius unitaeniatus | reverse complement strand
AATGTTTATCAGTACATTACAGAAAATAATGAACTTTATCACAATATGCTAATTTTTTGAAAAGGACCTGTATATATATATTCTATTTTTAATAATACTGACCTGTCTGCGAGAGTCTGAACCTCTGAATGCTTTTCTTTGTAGATGGTCTTGTAGTCATGGATGAAGGACAGGTAGGATTTGGGTGTGACATGTGTGGAACGTCGGTACCTCTGAAAATAATCAGCACATTTTTCTGCCACCCCATCCTGAAAAGATCCCATGCACTGAACCACTTCCCCCTTGACCTCAGGAGTGCAGTCTATGTCGTACATGGACAGGAAGTGCTCTGACACTGAGGAAAAACAAACAAGCAAAAATATTGTTCTTATTAATTTGCACAATATATATCTGTTTATCTAGCAATAGCTACAATCGCATTTATTTAGCTATGGCTGATTGCTGTGATGCTTTTCTTGATTGTATTTCAATGTTTAAATTATTGTTTTATTCTCAGCTACATTAACCCTCCAGTTCTAACAGAGCAGAAGAGATATTCTCTTAAATGTGATTGATTTAAATTGTTTGTGGAACATTTTGTGCCTTCCCAAAATTGCATGTTTTCGGCACTGAATTGTACAATCACACAAATTTACCCAGACAATAAATCATGGTGACTATTTTCAGAATGGACAATTAGCATTATAAGACTTTTTTTTTGAGTGTTGATTTATATATATCATTTATTTATTTATTTTTTTCTGGGATTTGGTAAGTTGATACATTGTTTGCAGATTTTTTTTTCCAAAAGCAACATGCAAATCTCATTATTTTGTTGATAAATACTTCACCCGTACCATTTTTTAAGAAACAGACTTTTTGCCCTGTAAATAAAATGCCTCTGCTGCAAGGGCAATCTAATATAAAGTTCACTTGGATTTTACAGTTATAAATCTCTACATGTCTCTGAGTGCCCATAAACCAAATGGGGTCAAATGGGGCCAAAACAGTTTGAAACAGCAGTATAATATTGCTACTATATAAAACCCATCTGCTCCATTCTAGAACTTGTTCGATCCAGCACACATATTTAAGTAAATGCCCTCGCTCAAAAAATGTGCTGCATCCCCTTAGACATGACATATAGTTGTAATATATTATGGCATCAGAATCACCATGTTTTCAGGGTCCCCCTGGGTTATAATGATCCTTCATGGGTCAAATTCAGTAATATCAAATTACTGACCTGCGATCAGAGCATCTTTGGGCCAGCGGCTAAACCAGTCCATGGTGCACCCTGAAATGAGAGCAGGAAACTTCAAAGCTCGATTACGGAACCTCTCGCCAACTGGAGAGAAGCACAGAACCACGTGAAGGTTCTGCCTCACTCTGCTCATAAAATACTCATGTAGGTTTTCATTTGTGGGCGGTCGCCGTGGAAACTCTCGCTTCATGACTGGAATGAGGTCACTGATAATCTCGTCAATCTCATCTCGACCAAACAGATTGGACACCTGTGGCAAAGAGAATATTTCACAGCTCATTAGATTAAACCTAGCCCTGGTTACTTTGGGAATTTACGATAAATGTACAATCTAGACAAAATGGCACACCCGAGGGGATAAAATTATTCCTTCAAGGGAGGGGAGAAGACATTTAAATGTTCTAAGTCATTCTCTGAATCGCTTAAGGGATAGTTCACCAAAAAATGCAAAGTATGCTATAATTTATTCATATTCATATCTTTCCAAATGGACCACAAAAGAAGATATTCTACAGAAAGTGCTCTATCAAATGATGAAAAGTTACGTGTTACAAGTGTTACATATTTCTTGTTTGATGCAAAAATAGCAACTGATTATGATTCACCATATCTATATCCATATCTGTGAAACTATATTCTAATAAATTAATGAGATTTAGTTCAAAGTAGATTTGTTTTTCTTACATTTCTATCATATGAGACTTGGAATATGGTTTTATGGATTTTATGCTAACTTGGTAGCTCCTGTTTACTGTATAGCAATGCATGGCAAAGAACAGTCTGAACAATTTCTTTGAAACAAGAAGAAAGAATGTATTATGGATTTGGAATGGCAGGAGGCTGAATAGGCTGAAGGGTCTCAGATTTTTTAATATTTAGTGAATAATGTCTTATTGAAATTGATCATACTCCCTAAGAATTATTTACTGAAATGAACAATTCACCTTAAATAAATTCTCTCTAAACCTTATGTTTGGGGAACATTAAAGTTGTGATCTTCAAAGCATTTATAAGTATTTACTTGAATTTATCATCAAGTATAATATTTTATTTATTATATTTTATTTGTAATAGACCATCCATTTTGGCAGAGTTTCGATACAAAGGCAAAATGCAAGGCACTACAGATATAGAGATATTGAGAATAAACCTAGAAATAGAATGTTACATTTCTTTTCCTGTTTGGACTGTACTGTTTATTAGTTCTAAATATTCTGAAAAAAACCCTGTTCATTTCCAGGTTAACATTTTGAACCAGATTTGTTTGTGCCTGATGCTGCCTCACTGAAAATACTATTATATTAGTCTAGGCTACAGCTCTCTGAAGGGCTACAAATAGATTAGTTCATGACTGGAACAAGGCAATGTATTTCACTTAAAGTTGGCAGACTCTCTCAGTCTCACAGAAATAAAGCACATTATCATGAGATAAAAATACTGGAGTCTGTTTCGCCATGTCCTCTAAAGACTCATCTTGCTGTTCTGTTCTCTTTTCAGAATCTTAGATAATAACTTGCACTAAAGTCCATTTGTTATTGCCTCTGTCTTTCATATCGACACCCTTGTCTCGCCTCATCAGTTTCTCAACTAAACCCTGAGATTCTCAGTATAACAGAGAGCTTGTTTCTTTTATTAACATTCTTGAGCAGGGCCATCACTCCCCAGGTCCTCAAGTGCTCTTCTCCTGTGCAGTCAATTCTCTTTATGTACTTAACAGCATGATTAATGAAATAACTACCTTCACCAAATCTGGCTGACCAAAAACCTTTCTAAGACTTCATGACAGCTTAAAAGACCCAAGAGGTGCACCCTGCAGTTTAAATAATAGCCAATTATTCTCAACCCCATTTATTTATTTAGGGATGGTGAGAAAAACACATTGGAACACATTTTGTCATTTGTAAAGCTTATTATTCTTTCTGGTACTTATGACTGTCTTCCCTGTGGCTACCTATAGTACCCTCTCTTTCTTCCACTTTCTTGTAGGCCCACATGGAATCTTTTTTCGCATAGATCTCTGCAGATTGTTCTGCTAATTTTCCAAGAATTTCTCTTTAATAACATATACCCTTTTTTGTTTATTAAATATAATGCAGATTTGATTGTTTTTTTTCCCCATACAAAAATACCAATATAATAATAATGTTAATCACATCTCAATCATGTTTTAATCCATTCCATTAATTCCACATATATTGGGGCGCCAAACCCTAAATTATGAAATACCTAAAGTTAACAACTGTCATGAGTGCCCTCTAGTGCCTCAGCTCACAAGATAGTCTCCAAAAAAAAAACAGGGTCAGCATTCAAGATGGTCTCAATGCCTCAGCCAGAGGCAGCATTCAAGATGGTCTCCATGCCTCAGCCAGAGTCAGCACTTAAGATGGCCTCCATGTCTCTGTCAAAATCAAAGCTCAAGACGTCTGTCGTCCCTGAACCATGGCACCAGAAGGCCGTCGACCCTCAGGAAGTGCCGCAGGTGGTTATACGACCTCCAGGGGTAATGGCTAAAGCTAAAGTCTCTCTGTTGGTTCCGCCGGTGGCTGCACTTAACCAAGAAGTGTTGGCTGATGCTATAGCATGCCCAGAGGTTCCGCCAGTGGCTGCACAACCTCCAAAGATATCGGTTGACGCCTTAGATTCTCCAGAGGTTCCGCTGGTGGCTGCACAACCTCCAAATCCCTTAATACTGGTACGAATGTGTTTGCCTTGCCCAGTTCCTACCAAGGAGGTTCCGCCAGTGGCTGTACCACCTCAAGAGATGTCGATTCAGGCAGAAGATTCTCCAGAGGTTCCGCTGGTGGCTGCACAACCTCTCAATTAGGCGCGTATACCCTCGGTCCGTTCAACCAGAGGTTGCATGTCCCTCGGAGAGGTCGACCTGGGTCGTAGACTCTCCAGAGGTTCCACTGGTGGCTGCACGACTGCAGGGTCCAAGCCCTGAATCATGGCCGGGAGAGCCGTTGTCATCTCCCATTTTCGAGTCACAGTCAGGAGAACCGTTGTCGGGTCCAAGCCCCGAATTACAGCCGTAAGAGCCATTATTATGTCCCGTTTTTGAGTTACGGTCAGGAGAACTGTTGTTGTGCCCAAGCCCCGAACCCGCTTGATCCACCCCGTTCCATCAAGGAACCCTGAACAGGTACCATTGAGGCCAAAACTAACCTCTCTAAGCTCTTTGTTACAGTCCATCCTGCTCCGCCCTGTATGACGTCTCTGTCACTTGTTCTGCCTTGGAGGGCTTCTTTGTCATCTAAGCCACCCTGGAGGGCGTCTCTGTCTCCTGTTCCACCCTGGAGGGCATTCCTGATACCTATTCTGCCCTGGTGGCCGTCTCCATCGTCTGAGCCGCCCTGGAGGGCATTCCCATCATCCAAGCCGCTCTGGTTGGGCATCTTTGTCTCCTGTTGCACCTTGCAGGGCATTCTAGTTATCCGCTCCACCCGGTAGGTGACATCATCAAGGAGTCTATCCCCCATCCCTCCCCCTGCTTTTGTTACTATTCTGCCCCCGATCCTTCATCCTCCGAGACTTTCTAGTGTTTGAGCGTCTGGAAGCTGCTGCCTATAGGGTACTTGTCTCATTTCCCCATCCCTGGGATTAATTTCATCCCATCATACCATCATACAGATTTCATCCCAGCACACCCACACCTGTTCTCATTTTGTAATCATCACCTTCAGCTGTTGTACGTCACTACACCCTCACTCACACACTATTCAATACTGTGAGAATCAGACAAAGACTTCCGGGTTTTATACACATGAAACTGGGTCAATGGGTGGAGCTAGACAATGAATTGCTATGGTGACAGATGAGTAAGGCGGAGACATGAATGAACACATGTGACAACATAGAAACATGAATGAGAGTCCGGGATGACAACAGAATGAGAACGAGTCCAGGCATGAAAACAGACATAAAACATTGAAGGTTCGCTGGGCACTGAAGTGCCATCCCCTGAACTGGGCGTGCACTTCCAGCTTACTGTGACAGTACCCCCATATCGTGTTTGTCCTCGGAACACAATTTAAGATATTTTGGATGAAAACCATTAAGTTTAGGACTGTCAGAATAGACTGTCCATCTGGCTTTTTTTTTACTTTTTTGCATGTAGCTCATAATTAGTCTGTGCGCATTGTGACTAATTTTGTCAACACGGCATCACAAATTATTGTTTAGAGGAAAAAAAAACAACAACAAAAAAAAACCTTGATCTAGTAAGTTAATTTAAGGAATTGCAGAATATGGCCCCCTGTCCAAATAAGATTATCAATCAATCTGTTAATCAATCATTATTATTAGGTTTATGTTACACTTTTAGTATAATGACCAATTCTCATTTTAACTACTTGCTTATTAGCATGTCTATTTCTAACATACTGACTGTTTATTAGTAGCACATATTCTTTATGACCATATTCTACATCCCTAATCCTATACAATACCTAAATAAACAACTAGCAAAATATTAATAAGCACACAAACTGAGTTTAATAAGAATATTAATAATATAAATATTTTTAAACTTAAGCTTAGTCAGGACAAGCAACAAAATAATTATATACATACAAATATTTTACTGATGTGCCCTGACTCTTTCAATAAGTGTAATTCTAAATAAACATTTTGTCCATCCAACTTATCCCTCTTTCCACCTTCAGCTCTGCAGAAGTGCAGTGTTCTCCCCTGAGGTACGTTCATGTTAATGCAACACCTCCTCATTGCTGCTCTGTTAGTTTCAGTGTGATGCATGAAATCTACAACAAGTGAGTGCAGCCAATGCTCTCTGGCAGGTGTCACATTCCAGGACGCAGAGCTGACGTTTTTTTCCCCTCTTTGACAATCCCATCTGTCCCTCTAATATGTAGCAATGCATCTCGTGCCTCACAGTTCCCATTTATTATTTAGTCAGTACCACACAGAATGAGCTCTGTAATTTGTCAGAGGGCAGGGTGACACATTCCCTTTGTTTATTTTTCATAATGGCGCCTTAGGAAATCTGACTTATATGTAGTGAAATAAAGGTTGAGTTATTAGGGGGACATACGTTGTAACCTTGGGAACACATGTAGCCCGACTATTTTAGCGTGTGGTCTAAAAACATAATGAAATGGCTCAGAATGGATGCTGTGGGGCTTGTGGGGAAGGGTGCTTCTATAAGCACGATGTCAGAATGGTTGTCTGACCTCTCCTGATGAAAGGACGTTGTTCATGTACTCCAGGAAGGATTCATCCTTGATCTCGTTGTCAGTGAAAATAAAGCTGATGCCTTTGCCCTGTTGTCCGGCGGTCCTGTACAATCCCTTCAGGTCCTCCATCAGGTTGAGGGTGTTGTAGGAACTAAAAACACAGCATGCAAAACAGCAGACTTTTTACCTCTGACAGGATTTCCCAAACTGAGGTTTGGGGAAAAAATTTCCTTTGCATTACAATGTTGCCATAAAGCATTCAAGATCTCAATTTACTGTCAAACTGTTTGACAAAGTAGATCTGTAAACTAAACATTTATTTGACTATCAAGTGGTAGGTACTGCATGCATTTAAATGTATTAGAAAATCTCTGTAAGGATGACCTTGTGAACTTGTGAAACAGATGACAAGTGGCTTAAAAATGTTGTCAATGCCCTTAAGAATGAAAGGGCATTTGAACTTTCAGTTCCTGCAAGTTCTTATTTATTTATTTTTTCCAGCAAGTGTTTTGTGTATAGTGAAAAAGTGAACAAAACTGACATGGTATTGGGTGTAAAAAGACTTCCTGGATGCAGAAAATTGGGAGCAGCTTGTGTTTTGAAGGCAACCATTTGAAATCCGTCTGTTTTCTCTGGGGACTCTCACATCCAGTTTGATATCAACACCAGATTCGTTCATATCATTTTTAAATATAAGTGGCAATGCAAAACACTCAGAAAATGAGTCAAACTACTAAGGCTTGCTATTATAATTATAAAGGCAAACAAAGAAAAGTTCTGTGGAATTACAGGAGGACACAGGCAAAAATATTCCATTCCACACAATAAACAATTCCCCTTCAAACAGAGTCAGAAATAAGCCAATATAAAGAGGAATCACTTGACAGATGGCTCCCTGTATTTCAACCAATTTTATTGATTAGCGGATATTAAATATTACCACTGAATTATTAATTGAATTTGAAGATGGGTGTGAATTGAAAGTGTCCAGTATCATTGTCTGAATCAGACTGTACAGTTGATTGGATATAGGTTATTTCCTCTTTATAGTCTGCAACAGCAGAGATGAATTGGAAAGTAAAGGCCAAAACACTTATACACAGATACCATCTACTGGAGCACAACTAAACTGCTTTTTTTATATTTATAATTCATTCGAAACATCAACTGCAGGGGGAATGGCCAAGTAGCAAACTGGATTCAAGCTAGTGGCAATTACATGAATGATGTGTCATGCATGGAAGAAAAGGTCAATAATAGTGTTTTTATAAAAAACAAAACAAATAGAAAATAAATAAAAACTGATAGAGACTGATAACGGCAAGAGAAAATGATGTTAAATTTACCATCCCTCCAATGAACACTGCATTTGAAACACCCTCGCATTAGTGTTAACTAGTTTTTTTTTTTCGTTTTGTAATTTTGTAATGTAATATATTTTTATAGTGTTAGATTAGTGTTAGAAATGTACATACATTTTTCAAAATATACAAATATGCATGATAAATGCGTCCCTTACAGTCTTGTAAAAGGGGGCTATTATTGGCTTTTGGTAAAAGGGGGTTAAAGAAAGACTGCATAAACACTGCCATGCAACACGTTCATTGCTGTGCTATTACTATGTTATGAAATAAGTTATTACTGTATAATAAAAAAAGTTGCATTGTAAAGGCTGTCTAGACATATGATGTAGATCTACTACTCAAACAACAGAAGACAGAGGAAATTTCATCTAGAGGGGAAAAGGGAATTTGAATAAAACCTATAAATGATTGAGTATGTGAAGGTGACTCACCGGGTGAGTGTAATCTGGAAAGTCTTGTAGCCAGCAATAAAAGATGCTAGTCTTGTCAGACTCTGTTTTCCAGATCCCCCTACACCGACCAGTAGGGCATTTCCCCGAGGGGTTCTGATGATCCGAGAAATCTGGGGAAAGAGTGTGCAAGAGAAAAGAGGATGAGACAGATGCCACCTCATTACCATGTAAAACGCTTATACTTTACATATGGAAAATCTGAGCACTTATTTGTACTCTTCTCTAAAGTGGGACATGCGCGGGTCCTTTAACTAACATGGAAGGTAAACTGGAATCATCTAAATTTCTTGTGAGCATTTCATTTCTTTTTCTCTTTCATGCTAGAACGATGCTAATATCTTATAGCAAGGTTATTATTTTAAGTGGACAGGTGAATTATTGAAATCCTTTTCTATCCCTTTAAAAACATAATAACAAGTGCAGAATTATTAAACTGCCCAGTGTTCAGCTCAGATAATAACATGCTGCCAATACAGAGATACAAGAAACATCAATTTACCTTAACCAGATGAATCATGGCATCCCTGAAGAAGACCATATCCATGCCTGCTCCTCTGATGCTCTCGTTATAATGACTCAAAAACATGTTCAGCCTCTCCATTAGACTATCAAAGGATTTGATGGGCTCATATACTTTTGGCATGTCGAAATCAGTTTCCTCTGGCTCTTCACCTGCACTCAAAAAAAATGATTCTAGCTGTTTGCTCAGTTTACTTAAATAAAATAAGCTAAACTAACACAAATCTTTAGTTTTTTACACAGTTGTCATTTGCACTAAATTTGACTATGTTAAATGAAATCACATTTGTAAAGAATTATGTTAACTTAAACCATTTGTGTTGGGCCTGCATGAATAATTTACGTTGCACTGATTGAAACTGAGCAGTGGATTTCTAGTTCCCAGCATGCTTTGCATACGGATAGATCATGAGAATAAATGTTGAAATTAAACACTGTTTCATATGTTTTTAGTAAAAGGAAAGACCTTTTATAGTTTGTTGTTCAGTTATATTTGACATTTAAATCAGTTTATGTTAATGTTGATTTTTAAGGTTACCATCAAGTGTAGACCTTGTTGTTAAGCTATGGCTGCATGAACTAAGTGTTCATGAGCTAACGCCAGTGATGAAAACATTTTTGCTTGATCATTGCATGTGTGCTGCAGCTGTAGTGTTTAGCATGTGATCAAGTATTATGATGTCTACTATGTTTACATATGACAAAAAAATAAATCAGTTAAGTATGTGATTTACACAGCCTGCATGGTCAGTGTTGCTACTCTTCACAGTCAAATAATAGTGTGTGAGTGTGACAGATACTGATGTTAGGATCGATTGGAGTTGTCAGCCCAGTTTGGATGACACTCCAGTCAACTAAGGTTTATGCCTTCTTGTATGTTTGTGTTTTTCTGTGTCATGCTGGACAATCATTCAATGAACTCATGTATCCGCCCATCTCGTGTGTTACCATGGTCACTAGTTCCCCTCCACTCTGTCTCATTATCCACAGGTTAAATACCCCGGACATTTCACTCATTTCCCGCTGATCATTGCATGTGGCTCGTCCCATCTCTGCTAAGCGTTTTCCCCCTGTCTTCCTTATTGTTTTGATTGATTACCTCGCTGCCTTTTGCACAAAGGCACATTAGGTTCATTAAGCATGGCGAAATTAAATGTAGTTAATCTGACCACAATTTCTCTATTAGGCATGGCAAAACATTATCAAGTAGGAATGACCAAATTTTAGTTTTTTGTTTTGATTAAATAAATGTATGTTCATATAACAAGATTACAACAAATCATTTCAAACTGGTAAGATTTTGTTAGAAAAACACAATTCAATTGGATGGAAAAGTTTTCCATTATTTAGTTCATTCAATACCTTTTTTTTTTGAGTGTATATGTATAAAATACTATGTCAGTCATAGATATTTAATTTCAATTCAGAAGAGAAGCTGCCAATCAACCTTCTACTACACACTTTATGAAAGCAATCTTAAGAAATGTCACATAATATTTTGGTGCGTCCTTATCTGGTGTGTTCAAAGTTCTTTTAAGGCAAAATAGTGTCCTTCTTACACCCAAATGTAGTTTTCTTTTTTTTTTTTTTTTTTAACTGATGTCAGCATATATAACACCTTTGTTTTGTATTTGGTTTTGTATTTGTTTCTGATCATTACCTGTGGCCTCAGGTGCATCTCTGAGAAAATCCACAAAGTATGAATCCACCCCAAAATCCACCACAATTCGTTCTTCTTCTCCAAGCTCTTCTTCCACCAGCTTGACCAGTGTGTAGTCAAACCAGGCCACATCCTCTGGGGCAGTAAACCGGTCCGCAATCACACGTTTGCATTCATGCTTCCACAGTCGCAGTAATATCTGGACCAACAAATAATACATTTGTTTTCTGTTTAACCCGTATGTGTAGGGTTTCATTGTAAGAGTACTGGAACCAAAAATTCTTGATATTTGTTTAAATTAACAATATTTTTCATTAACAGTTATCTGAACACATGTTGTCAGTAACTGTATTCATCCTAAAAATATAAGAGTGATTAGAGTGAAAAAAACCGAATGCAAAAAAACATGCAATGATGGATGGATGGCAATTAAAGTAATTCAATAAAATATCCATTGTAGATTTGTGTTAAATTGCTTAATATGGTGTAATAACTGCAATTATGTCATTTTATTCAATTTGTTCAGATTGTAGTGTCTGAATAAGAGCATAAATACAGTTCCACTCACATCTGACGAGCTGATGACCTCTGCAGTCACGCTGAGCATTCCCTGCCAGATGCGAGAGAGGTCACGCAGGTTAAAAATGTAGTGGAAGTTGGCGGGAGTGGGCAGCATTTTAACCTTTGTCAATTGCCATATTCTTCGGGTCAATGGAACAAGCCTGACCACTGTGTTGCGTACTTCTTCTGAAAATCCTCGATGGGAACAGTAGTGACCGGAGCCTATCACGCCTGGAGCAGAAAAAGATAAATACGGCATATGAAAGTGAAAAAGAAAGGACTGTGCTTAGAAGAAAGGAAATTCACATAATGAGCAAATGTGGCCTTTATGAATGATAGAATACCGAGCTGAATAAGACTGACAATGAAGACACAAATAACAATATTACACAAATGTTACCTGAATGTGAGCATAAAATATCATTTAAAAAGATTTATATAAAGATTTAGACCTTCAGGCAGAGAGAAACACTAAAAGCAACCCATAGTCAAAATCAATATGCAATTACAAAATCGGTTCTGCTTAAGCAAAGCTGTTGACAACCTTGACCGAATTAAATGAGATGTGATAAATCATATTTCTCTGAGTCCAGCCAAGAAGCATATTCCACATACTTCTTTTGTTTTTCTGCCTTTTATAACACATTAAAATGCTAGTCTAAATAGATTGTTTGATATATTATTTTAAAATATATCTATGACATCTGCAATCAAACTATCTGTGAATATTCATCAAACAATGGTAAGATTTTTACATTTTTAAATCATACTTTACGCATATCCTAGTTAAAGAACTTCAAAGATTAGAAGGAAACAATAACACAAGCACAAAGAGAAAAATGCTGTCATATAAAATTTCAAATTGGATTGAATTTTGCACTGCATAAAGACTGTCTGTGATTGCATGTAATTGCTACAATTTTGACAGAAAGTGGTTAAACAATTGTGCCTTCAGATCTTTAGTTTTTTAACTATTATCCTAAAGCAATGGATTTTCACTGTTTTGAAAAAGGCAGACAATGATACTAACCAAAGATCTTGTCTATGGAGGCATTGGAGGGAAGAGAACAGTTGAAAATAGAAAACTGCCTTTTAAGTCTCTGGGGGATGTCATTTCGTCCCCCTCCAGGGTGGATCATAGCTGCCAAGAATTGGATATCCACAATGTTGGTGAACTCTCCTGGTTTCTGCAGGTTAAAGAAACCATTCTGCTCCATCAACTGCCGAACTATCTCATTAGTGACCTGTGAAGAAAGTAAATGGATTCTGTGAAAATGTTTCTTTGTTCAAACTTTGCAAACTTTGAGTCTACATTGAGGGAGCAGATGTTTTAGCACCAAGGAATTAAAAATGAGCACCTTGATTTATAATCACAATCTATTATATGAGAATTGAGATAAATATGAGATAAATGACTGCAGACATGTCTAAGAGAAAATGTAAACACTTGTCTCCTTTAAACAAAATAATGTCTACCACCTGCTTTGCAAGAGGGAAATAGAAATATAAACTGTACATAAATAGTAAGCAAATAATGCTAAATATTTGAAATAATAAACCTAATTCCAATAGAAAAGAGGATATTTGCACTGAATGACACATTACTTTAAAATGGGATGAATGTTGGGTGGTTAGTGAATAGGATGCAGGTGTTCATCTTGAAACATGAACGAGACATTTATATAGCACTTTATTGTGTATTTCTGTACATCCACCTGTGCTTCTTGGGAATAAAACATTACCACATAAAACCTACAAACATAGAAATAGTGGTTGTTACATCCCGCAGGTAAAAAGCAACTATTTAAGCAGCTTTATGGTATGCAGTTTCTTACCTGGTCACCCCACTCATTGATCACAGGCATATTGATGTCGTCAATAAAGATGGACATTTTCTTCCCTGCTGGAGGTCCGTAAGTGGTTCCCATTCGTTTATCTACATAACTTTCCACAGAACGCTAAAAAGTCCCAGACACCAAAACGATTATATACATGCAGATTACGCACAAACACATCCAACAGCAGCTCATAAATTAGTAAGGTCCGATGAGATTTGGATCAATAACGCAATAATCAATAACGAAGCAGAGGGTGTGATGGAACCATTAGCCATGCTGAATAACCCTTAACATCTGAGCCTGGGGAATACTATACACACTGGTGCTTTCAGGTCCTGTTGGGGTTCTAGGTGTTACATTTGCCCAAAGATAGCACCTTCCATAGTAAGTACTGTAGATGTGTGTGTAGTATGTAACCACAGTGTAAGTACACACCGGTACATAGTATCTACAGCAATAATATTTCTGTAACTACATACATGTAACAACCCTCAGAA
>JAUMHI010000058.1:4975714-4986019 GCA_032359435.1 Enteromius unitaeniatus | reverse complement strand
TGTTAAAAGTTCAGCTCCGTGTCCTTCGCTCCTTGCTCCGCTGAGAAGCGCGAGCACACGCATTCACTCAGCGCACCTTTACGTGACAATAATGGGCAAATGATTTAATTTTAAAAGACAATAATAAAAGACATAGTTTTAAACTCATGAAATCACTATTGTGCCTTGAACAAAACAGTTAATTGTAGCACCACTTATTTACTTTATTTATTAATTTACGTATTTATTAATCCATTATAAAAGTATTCATAAATGTAATGAATTCCAGAATTGTTTCCAGAAATAAAAAACCTACAAGTACAATACAGAATAAATAACCTACAAGTACAATACAGAATAATACTTACAAAGCATACTTTATGCATTACATTTATAATGCATTCTATATTTAGGTAAAGCATTACCCAAATTAACCCCTTCACTCCCTTGACCTCTGGGAGGGGTCTGTTCCCCTAAAATGTGCTGTTGCTTTGGCCAAAACTGTAAAATAAATTACTGCTAAAGAAACATGTCTGACACAGGTAACAGACTTTGAAGTCAAGTGAAGTCAAGATTTATAGTCCAGTGTTGGGTCAAACACCGCATCAAACTGTTGCTAACAAGCCTGGGCAAGCAGAAGCTTATATAGCAAGTGAACTGTGTAGCTAATGGGAGTGATTATTTAGCGTGGGAATGACAGATCGGTGTTTCCTCAACCATGACTTTCCAACCATTCCAAAACAACAGGAAATAAATGATAAGGCCTGCAGCCATCACCTAGCAACACAACTGCACAAGACAAATAAAACAATAACTTTAGAGGAGGAAGATTTTCCAGATGAACAGAGAGTGTCCTAAACAAATATGACGGTTCATGCCAACACATGGTGGTATGCTACGAAATACAACATAATTTCACCTATTTTGATATTTTTGGATGTACTGTAACACCTCTGGAATGTGATCATGAAGTGCCACAACAAAAGACAAGTTAAAACAGTTATTAAAACTATACCTAAAAAAATCTACTTTCTACTTGCATATATATATATATATATATGAGCAAATATATTAGCAATATCACTCAGGTACAAAAGCGATATCGGCTCTATAAACAGGTTTTAATCCAAGGATGTTTTGCAAAAAAATATTTAGCACTTCACTTAAAGTTTTTTAATAAAGCAATAACCTTAGAGGAGGAAGATTTTCCAGATGAACAAAGAGCAGTCTCCTAACAAATATGACGGTTCAACACAGAGCATGCTACTCAGAGCAAATACAACATAATTTCACCTCTTTTGAGAGTTTGGATGTAACACATGAAAGTTAAAACAGTTATTAAAACTATACCTAAAAAAAAATCTACTTTCTACTTGCATATATATATATATATATATATATGAGCAAAATCAAGTACGAAAGCGATATAGGCTCTATAACCAGGTTTCCATCCAAAAAATATTTAGCACTTCAATGTTTTTTACTGATATGGCTGATGGAAATGTACGATGGCCCAGTAGTGCACAACACAACACAATTTAAAAAAGCTAACATAAGCTCAAAATGCAATTAAAAAAAGCAAACATAAGCTCACAACACAATGAAATTAAAAAAGAAAACATAAACTCACAACACAACGACATTAAGCCACAACACAATGGAAATGCTCCTGACCACTAGGGGGCAGTTGGTCTGCAGAAAAAGCTATTGTGCGAGGTACTCACAAGTGCTGCAGGCTCTTGTGGTAGTTACTTACATGAAGGTGTAGAACCATCTCAAGGATCAGAAGAAATGGACAGCAGAGTTAAATATATGAGTGTCACAGCAAAGGGTCTGAATACTTAAGACCGTGTGATATTTCAGTTTTTCTTTTTTAATAAATCTGCAAAAAAGTGTTTTTCTGTTAATATGGGGTGCTGTGTACATTAATGAAAAAAATGAACTTAAATGATTTTAGCAAATGGCTGCAATATAAAAAAGAGTGAAAAATGTAAGGGGGTCTGAATACTTTGTGTACCCACTGTATATTTGAAGTCCATGCAAGCAATTCTCGACACAAAATAGTGTTAGGCCTACTTATAAAATAATAGTGGATTTAAGCGTCTTAGACTCGACTAGAACATGCGGAGTAATACAAAATGTGAAAGGGCGTTCAGATCAGATTTAAGAACCCAAACAAATATATATACACACACACACACACATATATATATATATATATTATGCCCCATCATGAAATAGCCTATCAAATATTAAATTGTCAGCTCTATTTAGAAAGTTCAGTGTAATTTGTTTATTTACAATTATGTATTTTGTTCAATTAATTT
The DNA here is from genome assembly GCA_032359435.1 of Enteromius unitaeniatus. NCBI lineage: Eukaryota > Metazoa > Chordata > Actinopteri > Cypriniformes > Cyprinidae > Enteromius > Enteromius unitaeniatus. The sequence continues at coordinate 4,983,713 of JAUMHI010000058.1, read as the reverse complement.
AGAAAAAGAAAACTGTTAAACAATGACACATTCTAAGTAGAAATAACTATAGATATCGTTCTGGTATCCAACAGAGAGTGTAAACCTGATAAGCAAGGATTCATCTTACCTTGTTTTGAAAGTTGGGTGTAGTAGGCAGCATTTTTACCACAAGTGCAGCCAAGTGCTCAAAAAAATTCCAGTTTAATGAAATACTGCATTAGATATAGAGCTGTGTGTTATGCTAAACACCTAAAATTGTGCTCTAAAATTGTTTTCCCCTTCATTGGTTCTCTATCCAGGTCTCTGGCGTTTTCTAACCACCTGTGCTCTGAGTGGTTAACAGAAGAGGTCTTGGACCTTCTCAGATATCAACTATAAGGCTAAATGGACCATTGTTGTTAAGTCTACAGTTACAGACAGAGTGCTGGCCCTCTGAAGGATGAGAGGAAATATTTACACTTCCTCACAATCTAACACTTTATTCATCAGTCAGACAATGACAATACAAGTCAGCTATTCATTCATCCCGTGAAGGAGCATATAATGGGATGCCCCAGTAACACATGGCCATTCACAGCTTGTTGAACTGACCCACAGGCTCATAAATGTGAATGTACTGTATTATAATGAGATAGAAACTGGGTTAGAATCTTATTATTTTAAAAGCTACAAGAACTAGACAGGATTTATATAACTGACAACTGTAATTGGCTGCTTTGAAATTATCTGCAAACGAAGAAATGCATTGCCATATGCTAAGTTTCTATGCCATTACTAAGGTGTTTTGGGTGGTTAATTAATGCATTGTTAGGAAGTGCTGCTGGTTGTTAGGTGGCTGTTTACAGGCCCATGTCAAAAATAGTTAACCCTTAAACATCTATGGCTTAAGCAATTAGTTACTAATTTTATAATATCTATATTGTCTTTGAAATATTATTTAAACTGTTTTACATTAACTGACAAGCATTTATAATAATGATATTCTGGTTGCTAGATATGGCTTGGTTCTCTACGTCTGTTCTTTGCTCTTAAGTTTGATTGCACAGAAAAGTAATGGTACACATCTCTTTAACAAGCTACATTTTCTGAAGCATCATTCACATTTATAACACAAATGATGATGGGTGACTAATGTGCCTAAATGCTTTATATTTTGTACAAATCCATAAACGTATGTGTGTGCAATAGTAATAATGACGCATGACATACTAGATATAACTATTGTAATACATTTGAGATCCTTGTTCATTTTTACAATCATTAAAGGTTGATGATTATACGTCGATGTACAAAACATCACATCACTTTAGATACAGTGAAAAAGCCCTTGAATCTCTCCCAATGACCGTTCAAAAGATTTCTGAGAAGAGTAAGTCTTTGCTCTCTGAATCCAATGGCGGTCTTTCCACATATAATGACCAATTAATAGCCATCAAAATCAAATGGCACCATCTCTTCATGATCACAGAGAACTGTGTGCCCACATGGATCCCAGGAAAATAATTTTGAAGGTTTGCATATAAAAGCAGTTAACTCATCAATATTTCACTGTGGCTATGACTGCTTTTTTTACAGGATCTTCCTATTACAACGGGCTTGTATAACAAGAGCCTCCTGCTGAATTATGCAAACTGGCATTCTGGGTGGAGAACATACATATGAACCCTGTCACACACACTTTTACTGGCACACAGGCAAAGCTCAGTTCACTTGTTATCCGCAAGTACCAATCAAATAAAAACTTTTGAGCAAACTCCAATAATGCTTTCCATCAGCACAAACAAAGAAAGAGGTAAAGAACATTTACATCAAATTGATTGTTTCTAAGAATCCTCTAACTGCACATCTGTAAGCAATCAAAGGTAATTTGTCATTTAATAAGGAGAACTTGCTTGCTGCATACAAAACTTCCACACCTGAAGTCCCAAAATGCATTAGGGCTGATGCTTAGGCATTCATTAATTGGGATATATGGGTATGAAATCTAATTCCTGAATATGTGAAAATAGCTGACTGAGCTGTTCTTGGTTTTCTTCATTTTCTACACCATTAGATGCCAGAAGAAATGATTTTCAGGCCACCATGGTGGGATATATAATTGCCTCTTACCGTAGACAGTAATGAGATCTCAGCAATGTCACAATTAGAGAATTCAATATGAACGCTACAAATTATGGTCAAAAGTATATGGACATCCCCTTCTAATTAAAAGGTTTGGCTCTCAAAGCCTAAGCCTGAAGATCCACTCCTTGTCATTAGTGGGATGTACTGTAAGCAGATAATATGAAAATGCACAAATTAGATACAAATTCCCAACAAATTTGCCAATACATAAACATTTACAAATTGCTATAAGAGTGTGACAGCTCTTCCATATATTATATTTCATATTATATGAGCTATATGCTGTCCACAATAATTGTACAGCTCTGTAATGTGCAATTACAGGTGAAATATCTGAGAAAAAGTATATGACCCATGAAAGTATATTTTCACACTGCTAATAAGAAACATAAATAGGAATTGCACCCAACTACGAAAGAAACAGCAACATGTATAAAACAAAACTGTATTGCAACAAAACAAAACAAAACTATATTGCATATCATGGTATCAATTCCTGCTGAATGACAGTGTGAAGGACGGTATTGTATATTGTACAATGTAGCCTATTATTTAGTAAATATCATACTGCATGTACATTGCACACAGTGCTTCTATATTTACACCCTGTATCATGTGTGTCTTAAGTAGTAGCCACATGTTCCACTAGAACAGTAACAATAGCAAGTAAAGATTCTATTCCACTCTATTTGAAATTTTGCAACAGAGTTTTAGCGCCATCTAGTGTTCAGCAAAACATTTGTAAAAATAAATACGTAAATAAACTAAATTAATTATATCTTTGGGATCTGAAAGATGCATCCAAATGCCGTAATAAGGTTTTTGTTTTTCTAGTTTGTTTGCATTTGACATTACTATTAGTCTTTTGTTAATAAGAAAATTGTAATGACTTATGAACACTTTACTATTACTGCTAGCTATTTAAAAAAACACCATCAACATAAAAATCTTTTCGAAGATAAACAGCCGGCATTTCTCATTCAAATTCCGTAAAGTAGCATTTAAACACAAGCACTTAAAAATAGGCTAATCATACATTTAAAAGCCCAAACAAGTGTGCATGTTGTTTTAAAGACTTTCACAAACATTTTAAAATAACAAAAAAAAAAAAAAAAAAAGAAAGAAAAACAAATACATAATTTATCCTGAGCATGTTTTTATTATTGAGATTACACACACATAAAATAACAACCTGTGTGTATATTTGATAAATGGCAGAGAAGTGTTTGAAATCAGACCTGCACCTCCTTAATGTTGTCCACTGGAGAAGAGGTTTGATGAGATCCTCTGGACCTGATGTTTGACTTCACTGACCGGTAACTCAAAGCCATGATCTTTCCACTGACCTTTTAAGAAGTTTATAGGTATGTAAATCTCATCTTAAAGCTAAACGCAATTTTTTCACGCTTTCTTGTCGGCGTCTAGAAGGATTTTAGTGATGCCCATGCTGTGAACGCGCCTCCCAGACAACACTTTACTTTCTCCACTATAAATTGTTGTTGGCAGTTGCCACGGAGACGCCGACGTCAGGGGTAACGTTTTAGGGGTAAAATGAAAGTGCTCCGGTTAAGTAAGAACAGAGAACAAAGGCCTCACTTCCATTTGACTGATCCTGCAAATAGAACAAATACACCCGCCTTTTTGCTGTTTGAACAACAATAAATAAGATGCATAAACGGTTTCAAATGTTTGTTGCCTACGACGCATTTCCGTAATGTTAACAACGTTATGTTTAGGAATGTGGGGGGCGAATCTAAAGGCAGCAGATTTATATTACTCAAACACAGGTGATCAGATTTAGAGTTAAAATAATTCCTGTGCTAGAAATGTAGCATTAACTAGGCCACCAAAACTAGCGCGGTTGTTGTGATTGTGAAGAGTCTGTCCCGAGTTAGTGTTCTTCTACCTTAGGTTTTCGTAACAGTTATAGAGGGCGCTATTCTAATTCCACTGCACGACTGTAATTCCCGAACACTTTCACTAGAGGGCCCACTTGCTTCAGTTCTCACATCGTTTTATGATACATTGTAACATGTCAGCGTACAGATGGGTGAATAACTACACTTGAACATTGATGCTGTATATAACAATATGTAATTCACTTCCAATTTGTAACCAGGCTGTTCGAATTAGGTCAGTATAAACTAAGAGGAATGTGTTTAAAACGTAAGGGCAAGAACAAATGCAAAAATAGATGTATATCTGTCAAAAGGGTAAATCTATGGAATAATTTTGATAAAGAAAAATTTAAATGAGCTTGTCTATTTACTTTTGCAAAGGGTAGGCATAATTAAACAAAAGCTTCGGCCTTTACCCTTTTTGATGTTTAAATTGATGTATGTATTTATTATTTATAAAAATTTGTTTGAATATAAATACGCCTTATAGTGAATTTATCACAAATACAAATGTATCCATGTAAAAAGAAATGTATTCATGTTTTTTTTTCAGAACTGAATAACACACATGCACATACATGTGTTAACATATTATTATTAATAACATATTATTTTGTTGATCAGTGTGTTGTAGGCCTAACCCATTCATGAGACCCTCACGACTGCCAAGCTTACCTATATCAGCCTTTTTATGAAAATAACTTAGCAAAACGTATGCATTAGTTTCAAATCTGGGAACTTATTTATTTATCGAAAATACACTTTCACTCGCGTGTATTGGCTAAGTATTTAGTCTTACAAATCTTGTAATTAATTGAAGGTGTAGACGTTTTTTTTTGGTAACTTAATGGAAAAAGAATCCTAATTTTGCTGCTAGACGTTTTGTAATTTTGGGCTACAGCATTGTGATATTGCTGAGGTGACCTGTGGGGGGTGGGGTTGGGAAGGGTAGGGTAGTAGGGGATTCCTGGAGACCCCCTTCTTGAAGAAGACCTCCCCTCTCCCTCCCTTCATCCTTATCCTCCTCTCTACCAGCTGAAACTCAGGAGCGCCGCCGATCGGTACCGACACCTCTCCAGCGAGCTAAAGCCAAGATGGAGGGTCCGCGCTCAGCGAGAACAGGAACGAATCCCCGCAAGCCACTCTTTGCTATCCAATGAAGAGGATTTATTCCCGATCAGTCACTTGATCTCGGAAAATCGACACTGATCCGTTTGTTTGGGGAGTTTTGTTGAGGGAGAATCATTGATCCGAGGATGAGTTCAGGGGAGGGAGAGGACACATCTAAGGAGGCGGCCGACATAGCGGCGTTTTTTAAATCCGGTAAGTGGAGAAGAAGAGAGGGGCGCGCGGTTCGGTGTTTTCGTGATGATGAACCCGCTGATCCGGATCCTGGTTCACGTAATTGATGCGTGACCGAACTGATCAGACCATAGATCCTAACATATTTTCCCCTCTGAGATGTTAATGATATGCTTGCTGTGAATCTGTAGACGTGATTTTATGGCCAGATAGAGTTGGCAGGTTAAGATATATAGGTCAATCACTTTGAATGCTTTTACATGACATCATTTATTTGGAATATGACGTTGCATTTGAATGTGCGCAAACATAGTCACGAAACAAGTAAGTACCCAGTCCAGTAGTTTTTTTCTTAAAACCTGGTGTCATACGTCATTGTTTATAAGCGTGATGTTTGATTTCACAGTGAGATGACGTCATAAAGCTTGGCTCAGGTAGCTATGGATTTTTAACCGTGCTAATGTCAGAGGTGCCATGCATCTCAATGATGTCATACATCACCAGCCCACTGCGTTCATTCACAGTAATACACCATTACCATACATTCACAGAGATCGTGGTGTGAATTTTGAGCATATTCTGCTTCTTCATGCACCACTTTAGCAATCTACTAGTTGGGCTGTTGCAGTCAGCTGTTGCTGTGATTTGTGTCAGCTGTCTCTGCAGTACCAGGTGCATCCAAGAACTATGTAATGGGCATTGGACACCCCGAGTGACAGTAGAAGTGTCACAATATCATGATTTCTGTTTTCTCTCTGCTTCAGCCAGGGCTTGCTAGAGATTATGCATATGCTTTGTGTAACATGTTGCTCATTCAACTTTATTGTGAGAGTAATTAAGCATGATATGCCAGCAAATAAGGTGCTACAAACGACTAATGCATGGAAAAAGAAGTTAGAGGAAATTAATGACCTCAAATATGAAAATAGAAAACAAAAATTATATAAAAAAAAAATGGTGTTGATACTTGAGAAAAAAAATAGTTCCGAAATTATTTGGTTACCATATTCATTATATGAACTCTGCAACTAGGAAGATCACTTGTGAGGGGAAAAGTTACTGCAACTTTTACTGTCACACACACACACTCACACAAAAAAACCTTTCAAAGGCTGTATCTTAAGTACTTTATTTTAAGGGTTTAAAATTGTGTTTCCCTGTCTGTAGCTTCCCAGAACAGTATATTGGACCAGCTGTTTTAGAAAAAGGATGGATTTAAAGTTTAAATATGGATTAATACTTTAAAAGTCACTTGTTTGTTTTAAGTAGAGGTTCACTGATTACAGATTACAAGAGTAACTGATGATATATATATATATAAAAGTTTGATAAAATGTTTTACAATATACATAGTGAAATAGGAATGGGTGGTATGGCCAAAAATATGGGTAGTAGTTTAACCAATTTGTTCAGAATATTTTTTCTTTGTTCAGAATTTTCTTCTGCATTTTATATTACATAACCATGAAAACAAAGAAAAGGTTAAGAGGATTTTTAACAAATGAATGTGTAATGTGGCATCATTGCAAAAACTTTACATAATAATTAGGTTAAAAGCGATTTATTTCAAATAATAATACAGATTCAATGTACTACGTCAGCACTTAAGTCATGCTTCCGCATTCCCCCTGATGAGGAGTTTATTTTACCTCTTTGAGGCTATTTTAATTTTTTCCCAGTATAGAATACTTCCAAAAGTTGTCTATACCAATTAATAGCCAAAAACAATTAAAAAAGTTTGCTTATAGTCTTGGAGGATGTTCAAACTAATATACTATATAGCAAATTTGGTGTAGGTGGTTGCCCCTTTTTGTGCCAATTTGTTAAATTTAGCACAGCATTGACCCCTAATAAGTTGATTAACATTCTTGCAGTGCAGTGTTTGGTGAAACATTATGATCTGAATGTTAAGAAACATGGTGTCGTAAGTGTAATATTCACACTTTCCGTTACAGCAAAGTCTTTCCAGGGGTCTATTTTAAAGCACTGTAGCATCCTAGGGCAGTGTTTCAGAATGAAGGCTTCTCTCTCTGACTCCTCCGGTTGGTCTGTTAATTGCCCCACGCCTGCTCAACACTCAAGTTTTGGCACAGACAAGCTTTCTCTCTGGCTGTCTTTGCGTTAAACACATTTTGTGTTTCCAGAACATTGGATGTCTCATCAGTGCCCTACTTAGTCACTGAGCATTGAATGCAGTCTCTCTGGGGCAAGACGCCCACCTAAAGAGCTTTTGTTCGGTTTTGAGGACTGTAGCAGATCTTGCACACCAATCCTGGCCTGCATTCTTGAACTACCTTTTGATGCTGAGCAAAGAAAATGGCTCAGTGTTTGCTAGAACCAGCATGGAATAGTGATGGTGGTCTGTTCAGGCAGTTAGAGGCATCCTTAAGTGGAGCGTGTGACAGATGTTTCAGAATATTGGTGGCATTGGTTTATCATGTTTTATAGGGACAAACAAGGCACAAATTGAATCAGTGCAATCTAGCGTGAGAAATAATATGTAGGTATGTGATTCTTTGCATTAGAAACAATTAATTTAATGGCTTTGCCATAGCAATAAATGCCAACACATTAAAATGCCACTATAAACTAATGGAAACATTTCATTGAATACATTATGTCACGCCCAGCTGGAGCTGCCAGCTAAAGACTGTTGATGGCACTCCAGCTCTCTAAGAACTCTGTGTTTTTGT
>JAUMHI010000058.1:4965305-4975590 GCA_032359435.1 Enteromius unitaeniatus | reverse complement strand
TATTTTCTATTGTCTTGGATTTCCCGTTGTCGACCTCTGCTTTCCCACGGACCTTCGATTGCTTCTTCCTATGGACTCTGTTTGCTGGTAATTCCACCCTTGCCTGGATTACGTTTATGATTTTGTCTTTGCCTACGCTGTTTCTGTTTGCCAGTGCTCAATCCTATCTGTCTTGACTCTGAGCTAATAAACACTGTTTTGTTTTCTGTTTTGTTTCGTATCTGTCCTTTGAAGACCCCAATCCAGATTATTTCTCTCTGTATTATATTATCAGTAATAAATCAGTAACAACTGTATTGTTACCTAATAATTATGTGGTCATGCTCCCATTAGTCATGTTCTTTATCATGTTTCTTTTAAGTTTGCTGACAATGACATATTAAAGGCTTATCTAATGCAAATTAATTGCTTGGAACAAGCTGTAGCCTCAATATTTAGAAACATCTAACTCAACAAACTTGTGCGTTCTGAAATATGTCAGGCTGCATTTCACAAGACAGTAATTTGAGGAAGTTTTGATTGGAAATACATTTTAAAGCAAGCTTAAAAAAATGTAAAATTAGCTTATCTGCTAAAAATTTCTCTCTATGTACAAATTCTCATGTCAATTGCATCTATTTCCATTAGAGTGAATTCTATGAAACTTGAGACGATACATAAATAGCAAGTATTGCGTTAGATTGTGAACCATCTTCTGTCTTGAAGACACAGCTCTTTATACATGACAGATCCACTTATTCACACTCTTGTGGGATGATTGAGGTTGTCATGACATATTCATCCCACTTCACAATGTAGCGGAACAGCTGAAGGCTGGTTCACACAAAACCTGAGCCCTCCCTCAGAGTCTATCAGCAGCAAACCACTTCCATAGAAAACGTTCCCGTCTGAGCGGAGTTACTCTTTTCAACCCTTTGCTGTTCTGTCTTGTAATTGGTGAAGCCAAACCTCCTTTGAAGTCTGTTGGGATATAGAGCGAGAAATTGCGACTTCCGAATCCTTGATTCTCTGTCGTGGTGGCCCTGCACCTTTTATGCAAAACATCTCATGGTGTTGTTGCACCAACATTTCAAATGTGTAATCATTTAACAGTATGTTTTTGAAATTAAGGATTCAAATGAGGTGTGAAGAGCCGTTGTGGCTTCATTTTGGAAGGCAAAGGACACATTAACTTAATGGATTCCCAACCTTAAGATATTGTTTCACTTTCTCTGATACAGAACTGGTTTTTTGACTTGATGAAATGATTGCCTTATGAAAGCTATAGTTTTCGCAATAATTGTGCCATTTACCAAATGCAGCCTAATGAAATTGCTCATTTCCTGCACTGGCAGTGTTTGACTTGAAGGGATCTGTCATTGCTAAAATCATTCTCAACTTACGTCTTTTTATGTGTAATTAGAGGTTAGCTAAAAGTGAAGGGAGGATTGTGGCTTGGGATATTTTCTAACATTGCCTCACTTTGATCAACTATAAAACATAATTACATTGGAAAGAAACATGCTATTTGAGACAATTACACATCTGACTATCACATGATATGAAAAATGAGATCAAATTTTCCCCTTGTATGGTCACTTTATGTTGGATTGTGGGTAGTGCTAATGCTATGGATCGTAGAGAAAGTAATCACTCCCCTTTAAATGTCCTCAGAGCCAAAGTGTGTGATTTTTGTGGCTCTTGTGTCACCGGGCAAAATTATAAAAATTATTATTTTCAAGTAAGTTTCCAGATAACTTTTATCATCCTACACATGGTTAATTGTTTTCAGTCATGTGATTAGCAGGGAGATTTGAATGACAAAACATCCTTTATTCTGATTGGTTGAGCCCCATATAAACCTGTTGTTAATTAGGACTACTCTACCACAATTGTTTTTGAGGAACTACATTGTTTGGTGAAAGAATGCTGTTTTTATCAATATCACTCTCTGTTTCATTCACACTCTGTTTTATTTTGTGAAACCTTACTACGTTGTAAGGTGCTGCCCCTTAGCTGTTATGGATTGTAAAATACATCTTCTTAGGGCTTATTGCTTTATTCTATAACATGAGATACAACACTAAATACCACCTCTGCCATGTTGCCATCAAACAAAACAGTTGCCATGCCAACTTGCTATCATAACCAAAAGCCTGCAAAGTGTGCCCCACCTCTGGGGCTTCTGATTGGTCTGCTGTTTTGACATTGATGATTGACACTTGTATGTAAAAGTTTTTTTAACTTGACAGGGCATCTTAAAAAATGCTTGTGTGAGACACTGGAAAAGACACATCTACATCTAGCGTGTTTACATACTAATGCAAAAGTAGCGCTTCATTAAAGCTACATTTTATAATGGATTTCTATGGAGAACACTTGACTTGTGTTCATGTTTTGGGCTCATTTGCTGATCTGACTGCATTATCAGTAATGTTTATACTGTATGTTTTTTTTTCATTACTGTCAATACATTAGTAGTCTACTTAGTACAAACCTGCTAGAAAAAAATGGTGAACGGCAAAGGAAAGCATTTTTTTGTCCTCCACATGTACATTTCTATATGAGTGTGACATCAAATAAAAATGAGTATCTTAAACTCTTAAAATTCTTAAAATCTTAAATCTTGAAACTTGTTTATGGTAGCCCTTGAGGTTGAGCATAGCCATTATGGCTTGGGAAGTAGAAAACCTTGCATTATGTAATATAACGAAGCCCTGAATAGGCAAACAATATCTGACCCTACCCCACGCTATGCTGCTGTAATGTGGTCACTGCATATGCAGAACTGATTCGACTAGGAAACTTTTCAGATAAAGAGAAGCAAGGCATCAAATAAGCAGTAAGCTTAGCTGTTGGGTACCATTCATGTAATCATCCTTTACTTTGATAGTACCATGGGATCAGAGGGCAAACCGTACTGAATGAGTATTATTCTCATATCATGGTGTTTACATAGTACGTCAAGGTATGTTATTGTCCAAAGTTGTACTTGAAGGGTTAAAATCCTCTTCATTTGTTCTTCATGTCAGTGTTTCAGTCATCTGTGATAGAATGTAAATGCAGAACAGCATTATGGTCTATGAATAGACAATGCCGATATGTCCTCTTCTATAATTGGAAGAAGCTTATTTCAGTTTACATCACTCGCTCCATCTCTTGAAGGGGTTTTGAGTACATTGTTTTTACAATGAGGAACAAATGTTTGAGGGGAGGACGTTATAGATGTGTTTATCTCAAAGTTGGATTTTGAAATGAAGGCAGATGAAGCCAGTGGGCTGCCCAGTAGAGGAAGTGATGCACACACAGATGCTAAACAGTTTCCTGTCATTCAAACACTTGTGCTTTGTGGGCCTTTTTTAAAGATTTTAAAAATCATGTTTTTTTATTGTGCATTCCAATTAAAGGAATAGTTTACCCAAAAATTCTGTCATCATGTACTCAAGTAGTATGAATCAAAGTAGTATGAAACTGCAGTTGAGTTATTTTGGTTAATTAAACATTGCTAAACAAATACTTGCTAACTAATACAATAAAACAATAAAAATGTGATAACATCATAGAAACATAATATATATATATATATATATATATTGTTTGTTTTGTTTGTTTTTGTTTTGTTTTTTTGTTTTTTTTATTATAGAGTTGTCATCTAACAGATCATAAAAATAGATATAATTTCCATATTCGCTGTAAAAATACTGTGACAATGTTTAAGTAACCAATAATGATTAATAATAATATTATGGAAATCCGTTTCTGCAACTGAATAAAACAAAAATATGTCATTTTGTTTTCTGTATCTCACAAACTGACTCATTCTCGGAACTGCATGATATTGCATGAATTCAAAAATGAATTGTGAGACTAATTGTGACTAGTTGAGATTTATTGTGTTTTTGTATTTTTGTTTTTCAGTTGGGGAAGCAAACTTCCATAAAATGCATATCTATTTCATATCTATGCACATGCAAACATGACACATGAAAATGCAAAGAATTGTGTTCCACAGACAACAAAATACATAAATTAGATGCAAATTAGTAAATTATTAAAGAATTAGTTAACAGTTCATTCAAATTAATTCATGTTTGCACAAGATACCCATCAGGAAAAGCTACTGCTGCAGGTGCATTCACCTAAAAACCCATTGAGGTAAATCATTCATTCCTGCCATAGAGTCTTTTCTCCTGATCAGAGAACACTGGTCCTTGCCACTGCCATATAACCCTTATCTGATCAAGAGCTTGCGTATTTTTCAGCAGATGCTCCCAGATCAGCACTGACATTTGCCATGTAATATTGAGGTTAGGGTAAAAGCCAAGAGTTCTGATGCAGTGTCAGTGAGGAAGGGCAGCGAGTGACTGAGGTCTTATCAGTGAGCGTCAGTCCTCGGTGTGTAATAAGGGAGGATTTTGGCTTAGCTGTACTGGGGGTCGACTCGTTAAAATCAGATCATATCACACAGTCTCAGCGGGATACTCAATAGGCCAGAGAGCATTCTAAAAGCAAGCCACAGGCTGAAGCACGCAGATGCTGGAGTGATTTATCTGGAAAACATTTGTAATCGTTAAACTATTTATTTGGGAATGCTTAACTTCTATTTTAAAGAGCTTATTTACAAAATGCCGATAAAACCAACAGGTTAGAGATTGATAGGATGATAACAAGATTGAAATGCTGAGTAAAGGTTAGTCTGAATGTGTTGTTTTAAACATCTTTTGAAAATTTGGTGTTATCAATGGGTCTCTATAAATTTAGCAGACAGAATGGAGTGTTTTTAAAGCAAATAAACTGCAAATTGCTCCTTTTTCATGCTTGCACATGCTTGCATTATGTCGCTTCATGGAAAATTATGTCATTATTAGGTAAAGTGATGTAACAAAGAGTAAGAGTGGTAAGCAATGGGGGCATGGGTAATACGATTACCGATTAAAACAAAATTCCATTAATAACAGAACATACTTGTTTGTAAGTTTTAATATGTTGTATTTTTTAATAAATGGCAAAATTCTGCTTAAACCAAATTACTTATTATTTAAAATCTACTCTTTAATTATAATTTGATAATCTGACTTTTATTTATATTTTAATATTTTAATAATATTTTAGTCATGATGAGGAAATTACAGTTTTATCTCACTCATGTCTCTGTGTCATTCTCTGTATGTTTCAGAATGTTCTCTTCCAAAATGTGAACCCAAGCTTGAGTTACCCAGTCACCCAGGTAAGGCATTGTTATTGCTGACATTTATTTGTTTGAGCTACATTAATATGTTTGTACAGTGTTCAGATTAGTCTCCTTTTAGCTATTAGCATTGGTTATATATATTTTTTTTAGATCTTTAATTTAATTTATGTGCCATTTATCTTAGGCTACTTCACATAGTTGTGTGGTTTCAGATTTGGTTTAATTATTTTTAATGTCCAGGGTATGTGTATTTAATACCATCTGTGAGGTTGTTTCGGTTAAGAGGACTGTTCTAGCATTAACAATACTGATTCATCTAAATGCTTTTATTTGGTTTATTTATTAGGTCATGCTACAGTGGATTCCTTCAGGGTGAAACTAGTTTTTGCCCTTTTATTATGCCTTTTAGATTTAGTACAAATGCAACTGAACTGTGTGAATGACATCATGATGATGATGGGTTGTTACACTATATGCTGATAATAGAGTTTATATGTCAAGTCTGAAAAAAAAGACAGTCCAGGAAGTCAGACCTTTGTATTTAGCAAATTGATTTTTTTCTTTTTCTTTTTTTAATCAGATAGGAGGTTCTAGGACGTATTTTGAAAGTAACTATACTTGACCCAGTTATATCTAATATTAGTTGAACATTTTCTCATCCCAAGATAATACCTTCTGCAGCCAGCCGACACAGTTATTATCTGGTTTGTTACATTTGCTTGGATTTGTTACAGTATTAGTTTTATTTTGCTTGCACCCTAAAAACAAAAATATATATTTTTAATATATATATATATTTTTGCCTGGTTTAATCAAATCTGGTGTATGTAGTACAAAATAAAATTAAGTTTGAATATTTCTAATATAAATTGCTGAGGTTTGTGTAGAATTCCCAATGCTGGTTATTTGAGCAATGTTGTTTATCCAAGGTGCACAGAACATTTCTGTGAGTGGCAATGATCTAAATCAGTTCAATAAGCCTGTCTAAAAATAAATGGGGGTTCACAACATTTCTTTGTTTCTCATGTTCGTCCCCTACGGCACCTTTCATATGAGACCCTAGCTTGTTATATATTTCAAGCTGTGTCTTTCATAATCAGTTCTCTAATGATGCTGAACCTCAAAACTACAGTAATAACATGATAGTAATGAGAACTAACTGGCCAAGCCTTAAATAATTTTGTTTCTAATTACATCGCAATAATAAAAACTCATAATATCAAATGAGAAAACACTTAAAACATTGCAAATAAAGTTTTAGGTAGCTGTTTGTAGGCAAATGAGCTCTGCCCTGTTCCCAGCAGTGGTTTGCTCTTTTTCTAATTGGAGACTGAAGTGTATTAAACCCATGCCGAGATGTGCCGGAATCTGGTACACTCTCAAGTCCGGAGGGAGTCACTCGCACAATGGACATCTCCAGAGGAGGTCTTTATGCTGTCTGCCAAAGTTCTCGACATGCTCATCACCCTCAATCCATCCCACCATCGCTACTGGCCAGTAGAGTAAACATGAAGGCTCCAATGATTCTTTAGTACTCATAACCTTAAAACACCTCTTTCAGACGGATGGACACACACATACGCATTCAAACACTTTGGTGGGATCCTGCTTTCAAGCAGAAATAGGTCCTATACAATGATGTGTTGATGTCTTAAAAGAACTTTGTAGTTCACTTAGTTTGACATATAAAGCAATATAGTATAAAGGTTTGTTAACACAAAATAATTATGCAGTTCTCTGAGGTTAGACCTTTTCTGAATGCTAAAATGTACATTTTTTGTGTTATTATGATAGCAAGATAGGCATTAAAGGGCTGGAAGTATAAAGAACAGAAACTGACCAGCGCACTTGGTCACACCGGCTAGAGACATCTTCTCAACAGCATTTATAAATAGATGACCTGGTCCAAGTGAACTATTTTCCAGGTTGCCTTTGAAATAGGGCTTGCATATAACCAATAGCTAGGGTAGTTTTCAATTCAGTGTAAGAGAAGAATTTGTTGGACCAGACAGTTTTCAGCTTTTTTTTTTCTTTTAAAAGCAAAGTCTTTATTTAAGTGGTGTCCAAACATGACAGAATTGACAAGAGCTGTCACTTTTGAAAGAAACAGAGGGGAATGAATTAACAGGTTATGAAACGGATAAGATCATGGAAATTACTAGAGTCTAAATCAGACAAAACACTGGGTTCTGCAGTTCGTGCTTCCTTCATGGTAGGGTCTGGTGAAACGAGGAGAGTCCATGATACTTAAACATTTAATTAGTACACAGTTCTGAGGTTCCCAGAGTAGAGTACTTAGAGAAATGGTAATATGTGGTGTGTGATATTAAGGGATGTAACAATATCATAATTTGACAACATTGCAATATGAAGTCCATGATGCAATTGTGATATAAAAAAAATACATGAAGAACTGAAAAAAAAGGAAAAGAAAACTTTGTACAAATTATTCTAATGCAGTTTCAGAGTTCAACATATTGCCCATGTTCTTTGCTAAAATAATAATAATAATTAAAAAATAATATATTAATTGACTTAAAGGGGACACAACTCTCTTTTTATTTAAGTGATATGCCTTCTTAGTCTAAATTACATTCACATTGGTGTTTAAGGAATCCAAACAAACTAGAATATAATAATGATAATAACAAAAATTATAATAGCGATGTATTGTAAACTAAAAATAAATTGAAAAATAAATGAAAATGAATATTTTATAGATATAGCCTATATTATTACTACAGTAGGGAAATTACAATATATTTTTTTTCTTAATTCCTACACTTGAATGAGATATTTTAAAATCAGACTACATTTAAACTGCTAGCTGTCAACATTCGTGCTGCACTTTTAATCTTTTGTGTGATGGAAAAGGCAGTAAAGCTTTTATTTTGAAGACATACTCCTGCTTCGTTGAAGATGCAAAAACGAAGCTCACTACAAATCTAGCAAAATGTTTTAATAATCTGGCGTGAAAAATAATGCATAACTTGTGGCCGTTGCATTCCCAAACTTGCACTACACTCACAGCACATAAATAAGTTTACCGCCTTCACTGCTGATTGCATAATGTGTGCGCTTCGCTTTGAAGTGTCCCACAAAAACAGACTTCATGAAGCGATTATTCTATATTGTGTTTCCGCTATTAGTTTGTTTGTCAGATGGTCATGAGACCACAAAAATATTGATCACAATATTGATAATATTGTTACATCCCTAGTGATGTTACATTTGATCTATTTTGTCTAGTTTTGTCTAGTTTTTATTTTCTAGATAGAATGACAAGTCTTCACTTGGGCAACATATGCATTAAATTTCATATTTATGTATGATTGATTTTAAGAAGTGATTTAATCGCTGAACGAAGGGTTGGGT
The DNA here is from genome assembly GCA_032359435.1 of Enteromius unitaeniatus. Lineage (NCBI taxonomy): Eukaryota > Metazoa > Chordata > Actinopteri > Cypriniformes > Cyprinidae > Enteromius > Enteromius unitaeniatus. The sequence continues at coordinate 4,967,045 of JAUMHI010000058.1, read as the reverse complement.
TAGGGTAATTCAACATCAGCTGAGCCTTACCATCATGAGTAAAATTACAATCACTACATGGGTCACTGGTGTAACTGTAAATGCACTGTTTAATGTAGTTGCACCATATTCAACAGAGCTTTATGATTGGCCCAAAGCAGAATTGTTAGTCTGTACTGACCTTGTAAATGCATACAGTATATATCAATAACCTTATGGCTTGCTTCACATATAGCATCTAAATACTAATTTACAGATGATTTTACAACATTCTCATCCTATCAAATTGTCAGAACTGAAATATTGGTATTTCACACATGATAAATAATAAAATTATCCTAATGTTGAAAAAGCTGAACTATTATTATTACATGTTTGTTCGGCTAATGCATAATAGAGTTATTGTGAAAGCTTTTATTTTCCTTTTTGTTTTCTTCATTAAAAAGTTTCATTAAAATATATTTTTTAATTTGTCTGGCTAAACTGTATCCACACAAACCCTTAACTGGCAGATAAAAATACATATTTAAACATTTATTGCAAAAATACACAGCGTCAAAGACATATCGCATCACAGCTTAAATAAGGTTCTTCACAGGCAGCAACTGCACATTGCTGCACTGATCATAATGCAGGAGTGTTCTTTTCCAGTGTCTAATTCACTCATAACATCATTGTCTGATGGTCAATACCCCCTCTTTTATCTATAAAATAGGTACTAATGATCCCTAATAGTAATATGATCCCTAATTACTAGACCAGTCACGCATTATACCACATTAAATTTCAATCATATACATACAGCATAATCTGTATCTCTTGTTTTCCAGAATCTTCCCGAAGGCAGATAGAAAATACTGAGATATTTACTGAAAGCTTTACTGGACAGTTTATGCATGAAATTGCATTATGTAAATGGCCCTCCCTGCTGTTTACATAGCACCCTGCAGTTAGCACAGTGTGGGCTAATTCTAGTGTGTTTACTCAACGTAAACAGGCAATATAATTGTACTCCAAGGAGTTTGCTTGGAATTGCACTTAGAATGGAATATCGAACCATCGTATCATTCCCTGAATAAATTTAGGCTGTGTAGCTGTTTTATTTGCATTTTTGAAGCGTATTCCAGTTTTGTGGTGATGATTTTCTTTTGCATGAAATTGCTAATGTGATTTCCAGTTGTTTGGCATAAAAGGGTGGCAGAGTGCTTCCTAAAGTGTTGGGGTCAGATTTGATTGTTATAAACATATTCCTGCCACTGGGTAATTGCATTATATTTGTATCATGATGCGGTTTGTTCTCTGTTTAGCAGTACACTAACTTTAAATGGTCTAATTAAATGCAATGTAATTACAGGTCAAGTCGAGTTAATTTGTCCAGCGTCTGGAGTCATGATACATTATGTAATCATAAATTATTATCTATTACACATATATCTGTGATTCCTTTAAATATGGTTCCTTTAATGTTTCCAAATGAAATATAATATATATATATATATATATATATATATGTGTGTGTGTGTGTGTGTGTGTGAGAGAGAGAGATAGAGAGAGATAGAGAGAGTGTGTGTGTGTGTGTGAGAGAGAGATAGAGAGAGTGTGTGTGAGAGAGAGATAGAGAGAGTGTGTGTGTGTGAGAGAGATAGAGAGAGTGTGTGTGTGAGAGAGAGAGATAGAGAGAGTGTGTGTGTGAGAGAGAGATAGAGAGTGTGTGTGTGTGTGTGTGTGTGAGAGAGAGATAGAGAGAGTGTGTGTGTGAGA
>JAUMHI010000058.1:4940314-4955651 GCA_032359435.1 Enteromius unitaeniatus | reverse complement strand
GACTGGTATATATACAGGTGAAAGTAGGTCAAGGGGGTGGAGCAAACAATCAAACACCTAGACAACCAACGAGTGGGTGGAGACATGAGTTCATTGAAGCAAGTCCATGAATGAAACAGACACAAAAAACACAGCTTGCAGGGAGCTGGATTGCCATGCGCAGGCTGGCACATCCAGCTGATCAAGACAATATGATGTGATGTAACAATATTTATTTTAATATAACTTGTTATATATATATATATACACACACACACACACACATTATTATATATATATATATATATATATATAATTACTATTAATTATTATTAATTGCATTTATATAAGCTGCCAGTAGTAACTAGCAGAATTGCCATCAACTAATCTGTTCGTTCAGCGAACACATAGTGTATTTAAGAAGGTATATTTTCTTAATATATTTTCCTAATATTTGTTAAATGTAACAAATAGTTTGTGACTGATTGGTTCAAATGCTACAGTGACAAAATTTCGTAATTTCTATTTTCAAACTGTTAATTAAGTATCAAATGTCCCTTCTGTCACGGTCAGCTGGATGTGCCAGCCCAGAATCAGATGGGATTCCTTCGCCCTACGAACTCTATGTGTGTTTGTCTCTGATTTAATGCCTAGACCCCTTCCATGAACTCTTGTCTCCGCCCATCTTGTTGGTTGTCATGGTGTTTTATTGTTGTCTCTGCCCACTTTGACGTGTATAAATACCCCAGTTGTCTTTGTGTATTCACGGTTTGTTGTTTATATGTAACGTGATATTCTTTGCTCCCGAGTTTACCTTATGTTCGTTAGGGGTGTGAACCTACACTGGTCTCATGGTTCGGTTCGATTACGATTATTATGTCATCGTTTCGGTCCAATACGATATCTCGATGCATCACGATGCATTGACGCTGCACTACATACTTCACATGTTTTAATTCACATGTATATAATTATTTTTTTATAAACACAAACAGTCACATATATAAACTGAAACTTTAATTTCACCTTCTCAATAAAAACACACATCTTGAACAAATGTATAAACATGAAATTATAATTTATAAACCAAAATAGCATTTAGAGGAGCAATGGGAGACACTGTCGGCTCTCTTCTGACATCAGTTATCAGCTTGTGATTTCTCAAGCCAAGACATTGCTGTTTGAGCATATAAACTATAAAACTACTATAAAACTATACTGAACTATAACATTTTATAGTTTTATTGAAGTTGGTAAGTGTCTTTGACGATCTCCAGATCGTTCGAGCAGGTAGCTTTGAGGCGATCTCCAGATCACTAATCCTTTCCACTCTCTTGATCCCATCTTTTCCTTAGCGGATTCGATGGAGGGAATGTAGACTGGTGCAGGGGTGGAGGATTCTGTGAACACAGGTGAGTGGTACAGGTGAGTGAGCGAAGGTGAGTGTTATGTGTACTCTCAAGTCAATCGTTGAAGTCAGCAGCTCGCTTCATGACTGCAGTAATGAGCAGGTGGGTAGAAAGGTGAGTGAAGAGAACAGAGATCCCGCTGTATGTTCCTTAGTCCTGCTTTCGAGCTAGCACTGCAACTGGAATCAGGTGAAAATCCAGGTAAGCTTGTTGAACAATGGAGCAGCGGCTTGAGAGGAACAATCAGAGAGGTGAGAGACATGCAGAGATAAGCAGTGCAGGTAAGTAGCGTTTTGAGCTCGAGGCAGATGAATACTCTTTTGCTCAATCAAACAATGATCAATAATTTGATTCGTCATAGAAACCAGAACTGAGGCAGAGAGAACGAGAGATGTTACCTTGATCTTCGCCATAGGTGAACTGGTGAATGGTGTTTATATATGGTTCTCTAAATGAGCTCCAGCTGACGGTAAGAAGTACTTCAGTGAATGAGCATGTGAGATCGGCTGTACTGAGATCAGTACAAGCCGATGGCGTGATATTACCCTCCTCTCAAGGAGTCACTCCTGGTCGCTCTAACATGATGATTTTCATGTGCAGAAAGGGTGGGTGGGTATCTTGTAACCCATACCAGATCCTGTCATGCGGTGCTTCCTGGGTGGCTTTGATGGTTTGTGGACAGCCTTCGGCTGTGATGGTTCCAAGGCAGTACTCGGCTGAGGTGATTCAAGAGCAGCTTTCGGTTGTGGTGTTTCGTGAACAGCACCTGGCTGTGACAACTCTTGCAGCGTGAAATCTGCTTGCAATTCTTGTAGCGTGAACTCTGCATACTTGGGCTGTGGTGCTTGTAGTGTGAACCTTGCGATTCCTGTGCGAACCTGTGATTCCTGCAATGTGAACTCTGCCTGCGGCTCCTGCAGCGCGAACTTGGCATACTTGGACTGTGGTGCTTGTAGCGTGAACTTTGCCTGCTGCTTTTGCAGTGAGACTGCAAAACTTGGACTTTTTGTACTTGGACTGTGGTTCTGATAGGGTGTACTCCGCCTGTGGCTCTGGCTCTGACTGCATGAGCTCCGGCTGTAGCTCTGGTTCTGGCTCTGACAGTGCGAACTCTAGCTGTGGCTTTGGCTCTGGCTTGGACAGCGTGATCGGTTCCTGTAGCATAAACTCTAACTATAGCTCTAGTCTTGGCTTTGACAACGTGAACGCCAACTGTGGTTCTGTTTCTGATAGCATGAACTCCGGTTGTGGCTCTGGCGCTGCTCGGACAGCGTGACTGGTTCTAGCTCTGACAGCATGAACGCCAACTGTGGCTCGGTTTCTGACAGCATGAACTCCGGCTGTAGCTCTGGCTTTGGCTCGAACAGCGTGACTGGTTTTGGCTCTGGTAGTGTGAACTCTGGCTGTAGTTCGGGCTCTGGCTTGGACAGCGCAATTGGTTCCTGCCACATAAACTCTGACTGTAGATCTTGTTCTGGCTTTAACAACATGATCGACTTTAGTCCTGGTAACATGAACTCTGCTGAAGACTCTGGTTCTGATAGCATGAACTCCGGCTGTAGCCCTGGCTCTGGCTCGAACAATGTTATCGGTTCTGACACTGGCAGTGCGACCTCTGGATGTGGCTCTGGTTCTGACAGCATGAACTCTGGCTGTAGCTCTGTTTCTGGTTTAAATGACGTAATCAGCTTTGGTTCTGGCAATGTGAACCCTGCTTGTGGTTCTGACTCTGACTGAGTGTACTCTGGAGGGCGCTCTTGCAGCGCAACAGACTCTGGAGGGCTCTCTTGCAGCGCAACAGACTCTTGCTGTGGCCGTGGTGCAGACTCGGGTTGTGGCCGTGGTGCAGACTCGGGTTGTGGCTGTGGCGCAGACCCGTGCAAATATGTAGAAGGACAGAGGTGAATTAGTGAGCCTGGCATGATTTCAGTGAAGAATGAGCTGATTTATTCCACAGGGTTTCATTTTGGATTGGACAAGGTTGGGCAGACCCTTCTGCCTCGACAAAGAATTTAGACTGGTTCAAATCTAAAACATGATTAATTATTTTACTCCAAAATCCATACATGGGAACATCAGAACCAATAACATCTTAGTCCAATCCCAATCGAAAGCATACTCCTAGACATTCATCAGGCCAGCTCACCTCATGGGAACTATCCAAAAACTCCAATTCCAAACTCCGACCACTCTGCCACAGACGCCAAAGTTTGTCTTCAGCCATGGCAGAAACTGTTTGCAGAGCATTTACATCTGGAATGTCCTCCATGCTGAGCATGATAGTGGTATCAACGTGTTGAGTTCATTCAGTATGGGGCGAAGATTCTGTAATGCTCTGCAATGGAGAAGACGGAACACAAGAGGTAAGTTTTATAGATTTATTGAAATTGATAAATATAAGTGTCTTTATATGGATCTCCAGATCGTTTGAGCAGGTAGCTTTGAGGCGATCTCCAGATCGCTAATCCTTTCCACTCTCTTGATCCCGTCTTTTCCTTAACGGATTCGATGGAGGGAATGAAGACAGGTGCAAGGGTGCGGGATTCTGTGAACACAGGTGAGTGAGCGAAGGTGAGTGTTATGTGCTCTCTCACGTGTTCTCTCGCTTCGTGACTGCAGTAATGAGCAGGTGGGTAGAAAGGTGAGTGAAGCTCGTTGAACAATGGAGCAGCGGCTTGAGAGGAACAATCAGAGAGGTGAGAGACATGCAGAGATAAGCAGTGCAGGTAAGTGGCGTTTTGAGCTCGAGGCAGATGAATACTCTTTTGCTCAATCAAACAATGATCAATAACTTGATTCGTCATAGAAACCAAAACAGAGGCAGAGAGAACAGCTAGTGATGTTACCTTGATCTTCGCCGTAGGTGAACTGGTGAGTGGTGTTTATATATGGTTTTCTAAATGAGCTCCAGCTGACGGTAATTAGTACTTCAGTGAATGAGCATGTGAGATCGGCTGTACTGAGATCAGTACAAGCCGATGGCGTGATACATAGTTTCAATACATAGTAGAAACAATAATCTTGTTTTTTTGTCCTTTGCTACTGTCTCTTGTCTTTCTGGTGCAATTTCATTCTTTACATTGTTGATCACAATGGCCATCCCTGTTGTCCTGTGCTTCTCCATTGACTGTAAGGCAATATATGGTCTGCCCTCCCTGGCTGGACTGCAATGACAGCACAGCTCAACAAATGACATGCAACTCAGTCAGGCCAGTGTAATGTGTTCCTTCTCCCAGGGCAGCAGCACGGTCAACACCATCACTGCTCTTACTGGCTGACATGACCCCAGGGTAAAGTTACATACATGTCTGTCAAGTGAGAGATGAAACTGAAATGTGCTGCTATATGCTGTTATGGAGTTCTGCATTGTGGTACTGTTATATATGTGCTGAAGGAATATTAACAGCTCTTGTCATACTGAAATGCAGTGATAGGATTCAGGGTGATGTCATGTATTCCAGTGAATGGTGGATGGACATATACATATCACAGGATGTGATACAGAGAAGCTGACATTAAAGAGAGCAATATGGCCTACTTATCATGATACATTATATTGTTTATGCTAACATCTCAGTGTTTATGCATTTGCTTGTTTCACCAAATGTGTTTCAGACAATACATTTTGTCTAAGCAGCAAATGAGGGCAATCTCACCACAGAAATAACACAAACATAGAGAAACAACTATAAAGGCAGTAGCCAAGGCAAGGAAAATACATTACTTTTAAGTTGTTTACTTTGCCCATCTGTGAGAAGAACTGCAAAGTAGAAGGAAAAGGCACAAGGGTTTCTGTTTAAATGTATTCCTTTACCCACAGCTGCCAGTTTGTGAAAATAAAAGTCATTCTGTAGTGTCTGTGGCCTGATACTCTGCTGCAAAATGTATGCTGTGTTGATGTTATTCTCAGAGTGAGTTCTTTTTTTTTTTTTGTAAATGCTTAAGCTGTTTATCAATGGCAGTTTGGAGACTCAATATAGTTGTTGTTTGACAATTAGAGATTTTACATACGTTCATAACACAGAGCCTTGTGGAACCTCCCCCTTGTAGAAAGTCAGTATCTAGGTATTTCCCATGGCTGAAAAGTGTACCGAAAAGTGTACTAACATACACAGATGTCTTTGCGGAAAGACTTGGTTTCTTTCGTCTTTGGCAACTCATTGAGCTCTTTCTGTGAAATTCGGTAAGTGTTTGGGTCCAAAAGGACAAACTAATTCCTTTTGTCATCGTATTGGTTATTATTAAACAATAGTGGGTTTTACACTTGGTCACCTGCTCAACGGGGGCAGGAGTGTTGTGTTTAAAGTGATACTAAATTGGACTAGGGGGCATTTTGGGGATTAGAACAAAATACCAGATGAGTAGCACCTCCCGGTATGGAATAGTGCAGCTGTGTTCATGTGCCTATTTTGCTTTAACCACATTGTAACCCTTCTAAGCTCAACAATCTTTCGCCCGCCCTCTCTTTTTGTTGGGCGGCTAAATCAGCCTGTGACTGGCAACATTCTCTGGTTATTTTAAACACAGGACTTGTGACCTCAGACTGCACAGGACTGTTATGAAGACACTCATATATCCGGGTGCCAAACTTTACTTCTCGTACCTTAAGACAACGATACAGTCATGTTGTAGAAATTGCATGATTTATGAGGTGATTTGAGTCATGGCAAACCTCACAGTTCTCTTTCGCTTTCTCTATGTGGGCTTTGTTAGAAATAGACAAGGACGCCTCACTGAGTGGTGTCCAGCATTTGATAAAGGTAGGTCAGAGCTTTGTTACAAGAAGCTTTTGTAAAAACGTTTTGAGCATGCTAGTGCAACATGTTTTGAACATGAAAACTTGTATAAGCTGCAGCTAAGATAAGCGTGGAGTGTTTACGCTTAAGTGTAGTGTACAATGTACCTAATTAATCGAAAATTGGCATTATTATAATTTTTGTATTAGCTAATAACTATGCCAAATTACTTAATTCACAATATACAAAGTGCAAACCTGATTATATAGTCTATGTACAGTAAATGTATGTTCATGTTTTCTCCAGTATATTGGCCATCAACCACACTGCTCTCTAAATGTTGGCATCAGCGACTAAAAAGCAAGATATTTCTATATGATATATGTCTATACAAATAAAATATCATTTAAGAACAGTGTGCATTTCCTGTGATATAGTTAGAGAGGATTAGCATATGTAGGATGATGATGCATTGTCCAATATATTCTTAAGGGAAAAACATTATTTGCTCATTTAGTTGTAAGATAACTTCCTACCCATGGAAACCAAGGTGTATTTGCACCAGCTATCATTTGATTTTTAGTCAGAATTTCAGTTCAATCAGTCAGAATTAATCCAGTCTAATTTCAGATTCTGAAAGTTTTGTTTATATGAATTGAACCCTAAATGTGGCAAGTGAGGTCACGCTTCATTTTAAGGTTTAGGTCTCACCGTTAACAAACCATTAACATGACTTTTGCCTCAATAAACTTTTAATTTGTGCGGCTCATTGGGTAATTTTTAAGTTTAGGATTAGGGATGTAGAATATGGTCATGAAGATTATGCATATAAATAATTGCCATGCTTATAAGCAGCTATGAGTTAGAATTGGTCCCTATACTAAAAAGTGTTACCATATTCATTTAATTTTGCTTTACTTGTATTCAATTTAAAAAGCTGAAAAAACCTGACAGTCAAAAGAGTAAATGTCAACTTTAAAACTGACTAGTACACTTAAAAAAATGCTTAACTCAGTTATGTAATTATGCATCCTCGATTCCAGGCATCCAACACAGTTGTGTTTTATTTATATTAGTGGATTTTGTTGAATTTATGTGCAATTGTACTTCACTGTAACTTTACCCAGTTACGTTTAGAGAAGAAAGCATTTTTTGTGTGTAAGGAGAAAATCACAATTTGTGTCACCGCTCTAGTGGTCAGTGTGTGCTTTAGTTGGACTCTTGACCCTTATATTAATAGAATTAAATGTTGTTTTGGTTGCTGTACTTGAATTATAACAGCCAGACAAACCAAGAACAAAACTCATCAGGTGATGATGATTTTACTTGTTTGTTTTTTTTACTTCAATCTCTGAATTGAAGCCTGAAGAGTCTATTATCTGTGTTGTATGTCTTTTATTCTCAATGACAGTTTTGTGATTACATCTAAACACCCATGTTTTTTCTCCCATTTTCTTTTCGGCTGTTCTGTTTCCAAAAAGAAGTGTTTCCATAAGGCACATGCAGACATCAGGAATCAGCGTATGAATCTCAACAACGGTGACAAACCACATATTCGGAAAAACAGATAAACTCTGAACATATTAAAAACACACTAATAAAAACATCACATAATACAGCAAAAATAAAATAAAATTGTAAGAATAAAAGAAAGACAATTCTGCTCATAATTTATTCATGTCGATGATGGGAGCTATTGATGAGATTTAATTGGTGGCTCTCAAAATGCACTGCAGCATTTGATGGTCACCATTGTTGCGATTCATATGCTGACTCTTGATGTCTGTGTGTGTGCCTTGTAGAACATTGTTTTTTTTGCATCAGAAGAGCCTGAAATAAATCCTTTCAAAATGTGTGGAAAATACAGGGTGTTTAGCTGTGATCAAAAGGCTATCATTGTCAATAAAAAAATATACAAAACAGATAACAAAGTTCAATTCAGAGACTGACTACAAAAAAAAAAAACTAAATAAGACAAAAAAACTAGCATAATCATCAACATGTCACGTCGGCAACTGCCACTGATCCTCGGTCAGACTCGTTTCCACGTTCTCAGTCTCCTGAGTTTTAAATGACAGCACCTGATGACAATCAGCACCTACCTTTAAAAGCCTCACCACTCTACAGCTTCTCTATCGGAGATCGAAGTAACTTCCATGCCTCTTTGCTTTGATATCACTGCTCTTAATGCTCACCTTTATGTCACAGTATATCCTGAGATCAAGAGAAGCTTTGAACTCACCTGCACCGAGCACGCTACTACCGAAGGCTGAAAAGTATCGTAAGAGCATTGACTTTGTCTTATACTCACCTGAATACCTACCAAACTTTACTTACCTCTACTATGAGTCCCAGGAACGCTACTTCACTGGATGGTCTGCAGATTCCTGCTCTTATCCTTGCACGCTGATCAGAAGCTCCTCCACTCACCACCACTCAGGAGTTTGCTTGAGGATTAAAGATAAGTTTACCCCAGTGACTAACCGGTTTCCCTTCACTGTGTCCAGGCGTCAAGAGGGAGCCTACTTAAAGCAAAGAAAGGAGACATTCAGTAGAGGACTGGACTTATTCACAGCGCTGCAGATTACCTAGCACGAGAGTCACACTAGGAAGTGATCCGGAGATCGTCAGCGCACTTTGTTATTTCCACCCCTACCTTCTTCAGTTATTCCTTCAATAAACCTCTCTTTAATCTTGAATCTTCACCTTTTAATGGACAATAAACATTGTATTGTTGACTCTCAATCGTTTTGTTGTCCTTACACAGAACGTTACACATCAACTGATGAGTTTTGCTTTTGATTTGTCTGGCTGTGATAACTCAAGTACAACAGCCAAAACATTTAATTCTGCTAATAAAAGGGTCAAGAGCCCAACTAAAGCACACACTGGCACTGGAACGGTGGCAAACAAATTGTGATTTTCTCTTTACACACAAAAAATGTTACAGGGAAGTAACAATTTCACATAAATTCAACAAAATCCATTCATAAAACACAACTTGGTTGTGTGAAACCGAGGATGCATAATTACATAACTGAGTTAAGTTAGTTCAAAGTAAGAGTAATTTTTTGTGTATGTAAGACATAAGATGTAAAACATACACGTTTGTATGAAGAAAAATGCTGTGTGTAAATCTGCCTTACGGCACCGTAAATGTGTTCAAGCTGTTTTTTAATCCGATTTGGAACTCAGTCAGGCATCTACATGCTTTATTAGTTTTCCTGTTGATTGGATAATTTCAGATCTACATCATCTCTTTCAATCTAATCAGAATTTCTTTTGGATCAAGCTCAAATGATTGAGGTGTTTACATGAAGGCTGTTCAGTTTGATTAAGCCATGAATCCAATATAAATGGACTTCAATTTCTCCTTCCCACGTAATGCCGGTTTGCTGTATTGTGAGCAATATCACATTGTGCTTGTTCAATTAGGCCAGATGAGAACTGAACTGAGAAGGTTACCTCCATTTCTGTGACCTGTTGCCTTTTGGCTTGCTTAGTTAAGGTCTAAATTAAAGATAATTCAGTAATGTCATCGTTTTGATGACACTGACACTATCAGATGAGAACAAAACTTGAACTGATCTGAATAATGACGATGCTGTCTTAAAGCTGCTCATTGCTGAATTGAACTTCATAATGAATTAACTTTACACAATTACTGAACTGAAGCAACATCTAACTGAGCTGAACTGAATAATGACACTATTGTCTTTCTACAGCTGCGTTATAGCAGAATTTTGTATTTGCTTTACTGTTTAATATTGTGAAACTGCTTTGAAATCTGTTGTATGAAGTACTATAAAAGTATGATGACTAGATTTGGGTGCACTTAAACATAGCTGTTGAATAATTCTGGTCAAATATCATATAGCTTATACTTTTAATATTAAAACAAAAGCAATATATTATTCCTTTTTTAGTATATATGAAAAAACTACATTATATTCTCCCTCCAATAATTATGGAAAATATTGCTGAAATTTCTCATCATGCCTTTCACAAAGCTTAAAATTTTGTAACCAAAAATCTTCATGATGTATAAACCCTTGTATCAATTCTTTAGGAGAAGAAATCAACTCTCATTTTAAGAACTGAGTTAAGTTGTTATGTAGCTAATTAAAGCTAGTTGTAATCAAAGCAAATACTCCAACATGAAGGAGCAAATTTGTACATAAATCTTGTTCATAAGCAGTACGGCTGCAAGTTGTTTGGCAAGTGTATGCTCTAGGGGTGGCACGATTCACAAAAGCCACGGTTTGGTTTGTATCACCGTTTTAGGGTCTCTGTAGTCAAGACGATGATAATCACTGGAAATACTAGTACTACTACTACATACTAATGACACATGCACTTTTTTTGTGTGGAAAGCCCGCTTTTATTCGTTAGGAAATGTCAACAGATGTGAGCATCAGCGCACACGGGGCAAAAAGCGCCGTTATAACACAGACACACTTTCACGCTGATGTGAGCGAGCCTGAGCATCCTTTCCAAATATCTGTCCGAACTGTATCCATCCTCTAATAGGTAACATGAAATCCAAAATGTTCCCACATATCAGATTTATACGACGCTGGCGCATCCTCCAACTCCGGGCAGCCTTCCTTTTCTCTTCCACCTGCAGCACTCACCCCACACCGTAGACACCTCAGTTCTTTCGCGTGAAAGGGATACACACTGACATCACATACTGGGCACGAGGCTACATTATGCATGTCATGAACCATCGAACCGTGCGACGCATGCATGTAAGCGTACCGAGCGGTTAATTTTTTTTTCATGAACCGTGCCACCCCTAGTATGTACAGGGGGTCTGGAAGTTAACAGGTGGATTAGAAGCCATCAGCAAAATTAATTCCCTCATAAATCTGCACACTCTGAGCATTCGCCAGGCTTCAGAGTCCCAGAGCTTTAGAACATGCATAAGAACACCAGTAAATCTTGCATTCTAGGGAACACAAAGTGAAAAGCTGCAGTGGAGAGAAGTGAATTAGCCTGGCAACCCCCTCTTGTGTTGTTTAGACCATTAGTTTAAAAGCTTACTTTGCCAAAGCCCACTGATTCTTCTTTCCCAGAAACTCAGGGGATAGATGCAATATCTGTCGTTTGATGTCTATGCCTGTAAAATGGGAACTTTTGTGAATATCCACTCTTGGCAATATGCTCAAACGGGATTGAGGCTCATCCCACTCTCAGGTATTCTTTTGTTTAAAATTTGATAAATGTGATTTATTGAAGTAGAGTTTGAAGTATGCAAGTTACTTTTTTACTAAAATCATCCAATTAGAAGAGTAGTACCTTAGAAGTGTAGTAGTACTTCAAACTTTTCTTTTTCCTTTAAGGACAGATTTTTTATTTACTAATATATTGACTTTGTCATTTCACCATTTTTGATAAGTAGATGTTGTCTATGGGCCATTAACGTTTATTACTAGAATTATCATTACTAGTTTTGCAAATTTGCTTGGTCCTCCCTTTATATGCATATGCAACTTAGTCATTGGTGTATATTTATTTATTTAGTTATTTCTGTTTTTATCATGCATATATTTGGTGTGTATATATTTTTTTATCTTGTGGGGGAAAATTCCTGAATATTTGTATGTGTAAAAAGCCAAGGTGTTGTATTGTTGTGTTGTATTCTTCCTTCGTTAATTCTAAAGAATATGAGAATATTTTAATTCAAATGTATTATTTCTTTCTCTTTTATGTTATTGCTTTATGCTTTTAAGTATGTTTTATACTGTCTAAATTTGGTAGCTGCATTTAGGTCTCTCTTGATGGGACCTTATTAATAAAAGTTAATAAAAATAGAAAATATATCATTAGCTCTTTCCATTTAACATTCTGTCTTTCGTCTCCACAAATTTCATAGAGGAAATAGAATATGTGCAGTTTTGAGGGCTTTAAAATGTAAATCCTAGAAACTATTTAGACACTGTTTAGTCATTGGATTTGAAGGCATTGGGAAAGGTGATTTGTAGAGACTGAAATATGGCAGTTGTTTATTGTAACACAAAGGCATAAAAGGATATTATTTTAGAAGTGCAGCTCTGGATTAATGAGGTAGAACTGTTTTGTTACAGAAGTAAAAGGTGACTTTGGTTTATTTTCAAATCCATGTAGAGCTCTCTTGTAGATTCTCCAATATTTTGGGTTTGACTCAGACTGTCTCGGACATATTAACACATTGATTCAGTTGATTTCCATTCAGTCAACAAATGTGAATCAGAATACTCTGCGGTCTGTGTGAATTGTATCTGCAGCAAGTCTGGCATTCCATGTTGATCAGATACCAATTTATTCCAGCCTCCCAGTGGCTGCCCAGCTCTGGGAAATGAAGACCATTCGTCATAAGAATGGCAGTATGAAATGAATTCATGTCTGGGGAATTTTCCCTCAATGCTCAGTGTCATATCTAAGGGACATGTCATTGTGCAACCCTGTCTCAACATGCCTGGTGCTCTCCTGTTGAGACTGTATGAGCCATTGTAGGCTCTCACTGGTTGTAAAACAACAAGCAATCAAGACTTGCAAACAAGGTCTGTAAAAGCAAGGATGGGAATGGGTCAGTAAAGGTTGCCAATGGAGAGGCAGGGTAGAGGGGGAGAAATGCAGCCTGTAAATGGGAGAATGGGCTGAGGGAACCATAACTCATTTGAGGTGGGGACTGTATTGGGAGGCGCTAATGTGTGAGAAAAATGAGCTGGCATTAGCATAGACACCCTTTCAGCCATCTCTTACAACCACGGAAAATCCAAAATATAAATGTGCAGTATAATTAATTGTTGGCAGACAACTCATTTGGCAGCTTGAACTCTACACTGAATTGCTGATGTAGATTGGGTAGTCTTTATAGTGTGTGACTAGAATATTGTGGTCACATCTAAAATGAAAAATGACTTGGTTTCTTTTTCGTTGGATGTCGGTAAATACATTATTTTTGAAGGAGTGGTTAGACCACTAGTAAATCAAAAATAAAAAAAAAGTTGAAAATGTTTTAAATGATGATGAAAATGGTTAGTATGGCTTGATAGTAATACCTGCATGCTAATCCCTAACAGTAAAGATTTGTAACTGCATTTACATTTAATATGACAACTATGTCACATTTGGAAAGCTAATGTTATACACGAGAAAGTGCTTTATTAGACCAAAATTCAACAGGATCAACGTGGCCTAGTCCTCAGGACGATTGTTCAAATGTGACATTAACCACAACACAAATGGTTCGGAGCGCAGCTGCCTGGTTTGCTCAAGTAAACAATGACTTTGGTAACAAATTTCAAAAAGATAAATATTGTTACAGGATTAAGGGCTAAAAATGCATGGTTGTTAGTTTTAGTTTTTAGTTAATCAGTTTTAACTTAGTGGTTAACAATAATAATGCCAAGGCTTATACTTAAAAAGATAGTGGTATGTGATTAATGACAAAATTTCATTTTGTTGTTGAGTAACTCTTAAAACAGGCTGCATCACCAGAGATACATTGGAAGCTGATGAGCCCCATTTTTTTAAAGCAGTCTACTGATCTAAAAACTGAATATTTACCTCCACTTGCTGCCTGCTAATACATATCACCTCATTCCATCAGGTATGTCTCTGACTTGACGTGATTGATGTCGACTGACAGAATGAGACGTGAACCGGGCCTGGTGTGCAGATGCATGGCCGAGGACTGGCCTGCTTAAACATAATCCCCAAAGCTGAGAAAGTGGCACATCCTTACCTCTGAGGCTGGGCTATATTTAGACAGGAGCCAAAATAAGGAAATGTAGCCTAGCACCAGCCAACATACACGCAGACATATACGCAGCCAAAAGTTTCCATCCGTATATGATTAGAGTGGAGGCCCATATTGCTTGCCTTGATTTGCCAAAACCTCACAGAGCATGAGAAGTCTCTCATATAGAAGGTGTTCCCACGGAATATGGTTGGTGTGTTTAACAATTTATTTTGCTACATTAAATTTCTTTAAAGTGAATAGTTTGGGTTGCCTAAACTAGACAGCATGACTAGGTGAATGCTTGGGCCAGTCTTACTGTCAAAATTAGTCACCACCAATAATTAAATAATTGGATTGTCTGTCTGAGTAATTGACCTATTGGGTAGAAAAGCTGTTTTTTGAGCATCATAAACACCTTTTGCTCTACTTAGAAGAGTGGTGTGACACTTCCCTGCGTGTAGCTCCAGTATTACTTCCTCTGTTGAGCTGTGCAGTAATGCTGTTTGAATTCAGTTGTCATTAACAATGCATGACTGGACCCCAGGGTTGATTGACAACTTGTATTTCACGCTTGGCAGACCAGTTAATTTAGGAAGCACTGGCAAAGCTCATTATTATTTTTACTCTGTTATGTATGAACACCGCCCCAGACTTTTAGAGGACAGTCAGGTGTTTTTGGACACATCAGACACTGTGTCATTAAATCAGCTTGCCTGCTGAGTGATATGATGGTAATCCCTTGGTTCTATTGTTGGTGGCTATTTAGACAGTTTCCTTGAGCCACACAAGCTTTTCTTCAGAATTAGATATGTATTTTGTTCAGATCAAGTGCCCTTTTAGCTGTGAACACTGTCGGCAACTAAATATTATGATTGTGCTCAGCTTGTTGTGTCTCTTATTACTGATTAGCAGTTTCTGTAACATCTCTCTGAATACTTTAAATGCTGATTCTGTAAGAGCAAGTTTTTTTGTTTTTTTTTTGATGGGGTATTTCTTACTTTATGGCAATGTTAAAGCAGGTTTTAGTCCCCTCCATTTCAAATTCCTAGTCATTTGTCTGTCATCTCTAAGCAAAAATATTATAATACAAAGAAACTCATAAAAAAATGGAGCTCAGCAAAGTGTCCTGTGAAATCCCATTGCTTATTTGGATAAAACATACAAGGAAGAGGTAGCTTATTATATTTGGTTGATTTATTGTGTTTTGGATTGTTAAGCTGGTTATAGTTTTAAAAAACAAATAAGAAAAATTGGAGAAATAAGACTGTAACGTGCGCGGTCCGCTTAGTGTGTGTGTGCTCGCGCTCTCAGCGGAGCAAATGAGCGGAAGGACACGGAGCTTCGGATTTAAAAATTTATTCAAGACAACACGGAGAAAACAAAGAGCTGATGAGGCAGCAACACACAACAAAACACGAGCGAACACAACGACATGTAACTTCAACATCGGACACCAGGTAACTGAACACAAGGGGTATAAATAC
>JAUMHI010000058.1:4909205-4936652 GCA_032359435.1 Enteromius unitaeniatus | reverse complement strand
GCACGCCAATATTCATTGGCCTTTAGTAAAAGCTCAAAACAGATAGGTCTCTCTGGCGAGTTCCCATATGTAACGTCGAAGTTATTCGACTGAAAGGGTAACCGCAGTTGCTGCTTCCCATAGAGATTAACCTCCCATTCACATTATTATTCACCCATTACAAACTCAGTCCAGGCCAGTTCGTGACTAAATCACAAAATTTATATTTAATCTATTTATTTGTGGCAGGGACACGTTTATTAAGTCCAGCACGTTCTTTAAACTAAGATTCCATTGGATGCATCCATTCGTGCTGGACTTACGAAAATAACAAAATAAACGTGTCCCTGCCATGAATAAATACTGTGAGACTGGGCTGCCTATCCGCCCCTGCCTTTGTGAAACCAAACCTTTACTCTTAATAAAATAAAAAAAAAAGCTATTTTAGAGTGAATAGCACCTACTTAAGTTGACGTATTGCCTATTCATTTATACATTTGTTTTTTATTCGGCTGTGCTCTTTTTTATTATATATTTGTGGCTAAATATTGTAAAGGCCAATGAACCAGTGAATATTTGGCAATTTTTAGATTATTTGTTTGTGTATAGATGACCAAAAGTGCCAGAAGTAAAAGTCATCATTGTGTCAGTTACAGAATACTGTAATATTAGTGTTGTCAAATGAATCACATTTATATTTAATCATAAAATCTTTCCTATATATACATGCATGTGCTTGTATTGGTCCCACTTTATTTTGTGTACCTAATACCTGTGTACTCAAATAGTAACTAGATGTGTATGTAGTAAGCGACCACATTGTAAGTAGTAAACATTGGTACATAGTATCTACAGCTATAATATTTCTGTAACTACACACATGTAACAACCCTCAGAATGGTATGAGTGCAAATATGTAACAGGGCATTGGTAACAACACTTTTTTCACTTCATGTAACATGAATTATAATAACTACATTTTGTAACAACAGTATGTATAAGAGTAATTGGAACAAAGGGTGAACAAAGGTTTGTTACATATGTGCAGTAACACAAACATTACATCTGTACATAATATGTACCAGTGTGGACTTATATTGTGGTTACATACTACGTACATACCTAGTTACTATGTAAGTGCACATGTATTAGGGACACTTATTATAAGGTGGTACTATACAGATATAAGTAATGATAATAATAATAATAATTGTATTCAGACACGATACAGTAAAATTATAAAAATTGACAGTAAAGTGACAGTTACAAAATATATGTATTTTAAGTGAATGCTGTTCTTTTGAATCTGGAAAAATAAAATGCATTGATAATAAGAATAAATGTTTGTTTAAGCACGAAATCAGCATATTACAATTATTTAAGAAAGATCATGTGGCACTGAAGTCTGGAGTAATGAATATTCAGCTTTGTTATCACAGAAATGGATAGCATTTTTAAATATACACTACCGTTCCAAAATTTGGGGTCAGTAAGATATTTATTGGTTTTTAATGTTTCTTATGCTCATCAAGGCTGCATTTATTAGATTAAAAATCCAGAAAAACACTGTAATATTGTGAAATATTATTTCAATTTAATTCAATTATTTCAATTTTCTGTGTGAATATATTTTTAAAAAACATACTAAATGGTGTTTTTTTGAAAATCTAACAATGCACACAGTTTCCTGTAAGGGGCAGGTTTAGGTGTAGGGTCAGTGTAGGGCAATACCACATACAGTTTGTACAGTATAAAAACCATTGTGCCTATGGAGAGTCCCCATAAATCACAAAAACCAACATGTGTGTGTGTGTGTGTGTGTGTGTGCATATAAAAGAATTATTTTAAAAGGGTTACACTTGTCTGAATAAAATATATGAATGTTCAACAAAATGTTTAAAGCAGAACACAATACTATAAGCACAAAATTCTGATTGACCTTTTTGTGCTCGCTGGGTACTGACATTTTGATCTTTTTTATAACCCAGTTATTCTTTCTTTTTTTATTCTATTCAGAAATTTTAATTGGCAAATTGGTTTAATGCAAGATGTTGACACTATTTGTTTTGAGGGAGATTGGTGTCAATGAGTGCACATTATCATGTCATATGCATTGGCAAAGCTGTTGATGAATTAAGATCTTGCCATCTGTTGAGTAGGCGGGGGGAGAGAGAGAATGAAGATCAGGGAGGAGAGGGTGGAATGGGCATGTATCTCTGACTCGGGAGGCCTTGACATACAGAACTAAATATGTTATTAACTGCACACCACATAATTAAACATATTTTAAACACATTGAAGTAAATCAAAAATATGAAAGGGTTAAATCTCTGCATGTTTTAGCTATTACCCTGCCATGTTTCTAGTGTGCTGTTTTATAAATGTAGGCTAATCAAGCTATGAATAAATGAATCAATGTGTTGCTTTTTCTGTTTACAAGTTGTGTGAATGTTTTTGTAATCATGTGCTGCGGAGACTAACTAGCTTTTTGAATCCTTCCAGGGTTCCACAGAAATGAAGACATGAAGGCTGTTGAAGTTCTTCCCATCCTTAAAGAAAAGGTGGCATTCTTATCAGGTGAGCCTATACTGTATTTTTTTCTTATTGTTGGGTTTCCTAATCTGGTTTTCTAATAAATATAGCAATGATTGTTGGCTTTAGGATTATTTTTTTAGCAGTTTCTTTTTTGTAAGTTGCTTTGGATAAAAATAAGCATAAATGAGCAATAAAGCATAAATGTAAATGTTCCAAAAGTAAGGAAAATAAATAAATAATAATAATAAGAAGAAGAAGTTACATTTTAAAATAAATTAAAATAATATTAACAATACATGTATTTCACATTGTGCAAATATTTCATAGTCCTTTTTAATAGTATTTAAGATCAAATTAATGCAACCCAGGTGAGCCCAATAGGCTTCTTTATGATATTTAAATCTTTTTCCGACACCAAAATGTATAAACCTTGGCCCCACTTCCAAAAAAACCTGTGGAAAAAGAACCTGTTGCTTCCTTCTCCATTCTAAGCCATTTATTTAGAAGTGTTCGCTCCTTATCCAAAGGCCCAGATTTCTATGAATATTAATGAGAGGAAACTTATTTGCAGTGACAGTCATTAACACTCTCAGATATGTGAGTTTAAAGGCAGAGCAGCATCGCTGGGGAAATGCATTGAGTGTTTAGCTGGCTGCTGACCCAGATAGCTTACGCACATCTTAATTTTTGGCAGGCCAACTTGCTTATCATCAGCTCAGCTTGTCTAAGTAGAGATATAACTCATTTCCAATTTTGCCCTTCTTCCACCTCTGCACTTCAAAGAAAGTGTAATGGAAGTTGGTTTGCAATAACTATATGAAGCAATCGTATTACCCTGATATGATATGAGACATCATATTCTGTATTAGACAAAAACTGAAGCTAGTTAAACACAACTTGGCATGGTTGGCTTTGATAAGTAGGCCATGGTGTTCTAAAGCATCACTATATACAGTAGGTAGGCTAGTTTCTTAAGATTAGCCATTGCCCTATTTTACTAATGCTTGAGTGGCACAGGTGTTGTTGTTCCAGACAAACATATAGTGTGTTGATTTGGCCTGCAGGTGGAAGAGATCGTCGTGGAGGGCCAGTCCTTACCTTTCCAGCCAGGAGTAACCATGACAGAATACGACAGGAGGACCTCAGACGACTTATTGCGTACCTTGCAGGCATTCCCAGGTATGCAGAGTGTGTGTATTTGTCTGTGTGTCAGTGTGAACATTATTATGCAACTAAATTAGTATTCATGATAGATCAGGTTCAGGCATTTGAGACGTTGAGGGATTGATCCCATGACAGCACAGGTGTGGAAGTCAGGCAGCTGCTTCAAATAAGTTACAGTTCACTGATCACTGTGGTCATCCTACAGTACCTGCTCAAGGAAATATAGACCAGTGGTTAATATATTTTGGCCATTTTGATTTGTAAGAAATCAAAACATTTCTTCAGCAAGGATGCAGTATTTTGATCAGTTAACAGTAAATGTATATTCCGTAGTAAAAAAAATTTGTAGACTTCAAGTATACCAGTTTAGTAAACCAAAAGTACAATTGCATAGTATTTGTATTAAGAGCATAATATGCAGATGCCTTAGTATACTTAGCATGAAGTAAATGCATTCCAAATACATTTCAGTATATATATTTTTGTTTTTTTATACAATAGATTTTGTTTTGAATACTATGTTCATCAAGGACTCCTGAAATAAGTATTATAGTTCTGACAAAGATATTAAGCAGTACAGTGGTTTTCTACACTGAAAATAATAAATCACCAAATTAGCATGTTGTAATAATTTCTGAAGGATCATGTGATACTAACTCATGTAAACACAGTTACTAAACTTTCTTGGAGATGTTATATACAGTGCCCTTCACTAATATTGGCACCCTTGGTAAATCCGAGAAAAGGTGACTGTGGAAATAATCTGCATTGTTTATCAATTGGATCTTTCATTTAAACAAAATCACAAAATTCTAACCTACCATTGAAGTAAAACAATTGAAAATGGGGAGAAAAAGTCATGACATGACTTGATGAAATACATGTTTTTCTCCAATACGTGTTGGCCACAATTATTAACACCCTGGAACTGGGAAAGCCATGACAAAAGCTTAATTTTGTGCTCAGTGACTAATTCTTGTGTTTATTTTGATGTTTGTTTTGGATTATTGTCCCAATGGAAGACCCATGGCCCATTATAAGATTTCTAACAGAGTCAGTGAATTATTGATTTTTATCTGTTGGCATGTGATAGAATCCATGATGTCATGTGTCTAAACAAGATGTCAAGGGCCTCCAGCTGAAATATAGACCCACAACATGAAAAACACAGAAGTATACTTCATTGTACACATGGAGTACTTTTTTATCCCTGTGTTCACCAAACCCATCTTGAGTGATTGCTACTAAAAAAAAAACATTTTTTTAGTTTCATCTGATCATTGAAGCCAGTCCTATTTGTAGTTCCAGTCGTGTCTGACAACTGAACATTCTGGAGATTGTTTTGGATGAGCGAGGATCATTTGCTGATGTAGGGTCTGTTTGACTATTTTTTTAAAGGTTTTCTGACCCTGAGACTTAGCTATTTTATGCAATTTTCCAGATGTGGTCCTTGAAGAGTCTTTAGCCACTTCTTACCACACATTAGGACGATAGAGACACACGTCCTCTTACAGGCAGTTTCCTAACATTGTTTGTTGATTGGAAATTCTTAATTTTTTCCGTGATGGTGAAAATGGAAATTTTACTCCACCTCATTTATCACATTAATCACTTACCCCCATGTTTTTGCTAACTCCAAAAAAAACCCAAACTGTTTTCATCTATGAAGCACAATTTAAGTTTATTAATTTAAGATGTTTTGGATTGAAACCCGGATGCTTGTGTCTGTCCCATTGATTGCCAAGTAAATAACACTGTATGAAAGACATCGTCAGAATAGTCCATCTGCCATCAGTTTTTCAATCTGCATTTTATGAAGCGACAAGAATTTTTTCAACAATTCATCTTCTTTACAGTATGTCCCTCCGTGTCACTGTAGATGCATTTTGGAGAGCATCCACTGCGGTTCTGTGTCAGCCATTTTCTACATGGATTTACACTTTGATTAGAAAGAAAACAGCATATCTGTGTTGCAACTGACACAGAACCATGTATGACAGTGTTCATTACTTGGCAGTCACTGAGACAGTCACAAGCCTCCCAGTTTTCATCCAAAATATCTTAAATTGTGTTCCTAAAGACGAATGAAGCTTTCAGCAGTTTATAGCGACATGAGGGTAAATGATTAATGACAAAATGTTTATTTTTGGGAGGTGTAACCTTTTAAGGTCGGTCATTACAATCCACAACAATCTTTGAAACTCCTCTCTCTGTAATTTTAAGGAAATTTCTGGTTGGGTGTTCTGGGTGGTTGCTGTAGCATTGAGAAAGTTGCTTGGGTGTTCTGGTGGGTTACTAACATGTTTCTAATGAAATGAAAACTGCTGCTCATAAAAGCATTTTCACAATCAAGTTTTCATTTTGTTTAATTTGCAGTTTAATTCTTTTCATGTCTATATTCATATACAAGTAATGCCTGTGGCGTTACATGTTTTTCCTTTCCCTTATCTTACACACGCTTAGAATAGCTTAACAACTGCATGCACTTTTAGCAACACACCAAAGAATTGCAGTGAACATCATTTGCATATTCTTCAGGAAACTTTCAAGTCTAGTTTATGTATTCTCATCAAAGTCCTGTTTGTATTTTTAAGCTCCCAGGTTTCTGGTTTGTTTCGACATCACATGGCCAATTTGTCTTTTCCCTGCTGTGTCCTTCTGTAGTTAGCATTGATTTGACTCAGTTTAACTCAACCAGCTCCACGTGAATCTCTGCTTTCAGCCAGAGGGTTCCAGCTCTGCACAGTTCAAAACTTTTTGTAGGTTATCATCTGCCGCAGGGTCCGCCCAAACTTTCTGTTGTCCACGATCATTTTGTTTGAGCCAAACTGAATAATACAAAAATTATAAACTACATTGTAAACACATTCTTCACTTCTGCACAGAATAAGGTGGCGGTTTGAAAATACATAATGCCTTTCTGACCCTTTGCTCGGAAACACAGATATTCAGTATTACAGTATGTTGGAGACCCAGATGTGGCCCCTGGCTAGGAAAACAAGTGGTTTAGTGAGGAAGTGTATAGACGCTTACGGCTGTTGGTTTTGGTGTCTGGTGTGTATCAGATAGCCAGGGGTGTAGATATGTTGTTTGGCCTAAAACTGCAGATTTTAGGCCACAATGGTTGTCCTCCTTCACTCTTGTATGTCTTTCTTTCTTCTGTTTCTTTACTCCTAAGAAGATTTCTCATTATTATCACATTTTAAAGAAATATTTCTGACTCAATCCAAGTCACATGGTGTCACACACCACATAAAATAATTATAACACATCTATCAGTCCTTGAAATCACACCCAACATGGGTGTATGTTAATACACTTACAATGCAATGAGGCAAGGCGTTGTGCAAGGATAAACATTTAAACACACAGTACACACAATACTTTTGTAATATTACTATTGTACCATGATCAAAATACTTAATTCTTTTAAAGTTTGTTTAAATTGTGTAATGCACAGGTAGCAGCCTTCATTTAAAGCAGACTTAACACACAACGACTGGAGATTGTGCTGAACCTGGTGTGTGCATAATGTTATATTCGTTTTGTGATTGGAAAAAGTGTCAAATTGTCTGTGGAATGATTTTTTCCGAAGATGTTTTAAATAATTAAATTATTTAAAATAAATAAGGCATAAGGTAACATAATATATGAACACTAAGCACTTAAAATCACAGGCTTATTCATTTATTTATCTGAGATCAGTTGATATTGGTGACATTACAGTAAAATGGTATTCATAATTCCTTTTCCTGGTTTTGCTTGTATTAAATTTGATACCTACACAACTGTTACAAATATTTTTATTTTTATTAAGTCTCTTATGTTCACAAAAGCTGCATTTATGTGTTTAAAAATACAGTAAAATAGTAACATTGTGAAATATTTCAATTTAAAATAATTATTTTAAACAATTCACAAATGATTCAAATATACTGATTTGGTGTTTAAGAAATATTTTATAATTATTATTATTAATTCTGAAAACAGTTGTTGCTTAATGTTTCTGTGGAAATTGTATCTTTGATTGTCTTTGAGTCATTACAGCTCTTTGAATGACAGCATTTATTTGAACTACAAATACGGTCACTTTTTAATGCATCCTTAAATAAGTAGACCTACTAACTCCAGACTTTTGAACTGTAGTCTACATTTAAATCGCCTCTCATTTTGTTATCCCTGCTCTTGTTTTCTTTCTCACTCATCTCATCCTTCATTCTGTGCTATCTCTCTCCCTCTCTCTCTTTCTCTCTCTCTCTCTCTCTCTCTCTCTCTCTCCCTCTCTTTCTTTCAGAGAGGGAGGTCAGAATGATTTAGAGATGTTCAGTGCTCATTCCTGCTTAAGAGTCAGACTAGAGAAGTGCAGCTGTGGATATGAAAACATTCTTGAGTTAACAGGCTGTTTTCCGAGCTAGAGAGCTCTCTAGTAGCTTTTTTTAATTGATTTTTTTACATTTATCTATTTATTTCTGTTTGACAATTTTCTCTATATTTACCAAGAAGGGTTTCTTTATCATTTACATGCTACATTTGGGTTAGTTTTTTTTTTTTTGTGTGTGTGTGCGTGGACCCTTTACATTATATATAATGCGCTAAAATGTATTTCAATTTGTAGAGATGTCTGAAAGCAGCAGCTTTCATTTACATCTCCCTAATGATGTGAGTGTCAGCGATGCAGAAGAGCTGATGCTGTGTTTTTATTTGTTTGTGTAGTGAGGAGGTGAGTAGACATGGCTTCACGGTCATCGTGGATATGCGAGGATCCAAATGGGACTCTATCAAACCTCTTCTGAAGATCCTACAGGAATCGTTTCCCTCCTGCATCCACGTCACTCTCATCATCAAGCCTGACAACTTCTGGCAGAAACAGAGGACAAATTTTGGCAGTTCCAAGTTTGAATTTGAGGTAAAGAATTTACCTTTAAAAATTTGACAGTGAATAAAAAGTCTTAGATTACATAATCTTTCAGCGAAATACACCAGAGCCTATATATGTTTTACTAGAACATTTCACATTGGTGGTGTAAAAGTAGAGCTATCAAAATTACTTCTGACCTATTTCATTAGAGCTGAGATGAAGACACATGCAGTAATGTTATATTTAATCAGGGGGATTAATCTCCCAAAGGAGGTTTCTTAAATTAACACATCTAGTGCAGCACAACATTTAGAAGTATTATTACATTGTACGTACTGTATGTGAAATTGACTTGCATTCAAGTGTTTGTAGCTGCATTGCAAATATTTTTTTTGACATAATCTTACACTGAAATACTGAATGGAAAATACTTGCACTGATTTAATGCAGACCAGTTTGTCTTTAAGTTCTGGTCTCTATCCACCACCAAGTCTCAAGTGTCCACTGTCCCCTCATGTGTCCACTGTTGTCTCTGATAACATGACCTTAGCTGCAATCTCTGGAATGTTTTTCTGGCTCCTTTAAGTAAAGTGTTCAATGTAACTGATCCAACAGGCTTTGTATTCATCATCCATTCAGTGTTTAATTGCATTGTTGTTTAAAATAACAATTTCAGCTTCTTGGAAACCTCCCACAGAGTCAGACAAAACTGAACTGCCAGAACTGCCAAAAAATTATCATACTTTGCAGCCTGTTTTGGTTGTTTGATGTTTTTATTTGCATAACAAGGCAGCAATCTGGTGTTGTGAAGTCAAATTAGATTTATATAGTGTTTCAAGCTTCAAAATCACAATGTTAATATTTGAGATATTAACTTAACTCTGCAGATCAGAGACATGTGGTGATACAGTTTAAATTTGACATCAATACAAACAATCAAGCCTTTGAAACTTTCTATATAATGTATGCCCTATTTGAATATGTCTTAATATGTAGGGCTGGGCGATATGTACTGTAGCTAAAATTGTATCAACATTATAATGTTTCACATCATTCTGTATCGATAATTATTATTATATCTTTTTTTTCCTTTTTTAAAAATGTTTTTACAGTCAAACACAAAAGAAAAATTAAATATAATTTCTAATGTTATATATATACATAAATTCTTAGCTAAGTCCTTTAATGTGAAGTCCAAGTTTTGTGACACACACAGTTACTGCATATGTAGATATGCATAGTGTTCCATTTCAATTAGGATGCAGTTAAACTAAATGAAAAATGTTCAATAGATGAGAATATAAGATGAGAATATAAACCTACTTTATAAACGAAATTTACGAATAAGTGTCCTACTTTCATCTTTCCAGACCATCATGGTGTCCCTCGAGGGTTTGACCAAAGTGGTTGATCCTTCCCAGCTGACTCCAGACTTCGAGGGAAGTCTGGATTATGACCACGAGGAGTGGATCGAAGTTCGAGTGGCCTTTGAAGACTTCACAAGCAATGCAGCTCGCATCCTCTCCCGTTTGGAAGAACTCCAGGACTTGGTGTGCCAGCGGGAGCTGCCCTCAGACCTGGACGGGTCTCGGCGTGCCATTGAGGAACACGCGTCCCTGAAGAAAAAAGTTACCAAAGCTCCTGTGGAGGAGTTAGATACTGAGGGTCAACGCCTGCTTCAGCGAATCCAGTGTGGGGAAAAAGGCAGAGGAGATATCCAAGGATTAGCTCCAAAAGTCCAGGCGCTCCTGGATAAACTTCATGCAACTCGCCAACATCTGCACCAATCCTGGCACATGCGCAAAGTTAAACTGGATCAGTGCTTCCAGCTGAGACTCTTTCAGCAGGATGCAGAGAAGGTGTGAACATTAATGATTTATGAAGTTTAATGGGGAGAAAACTGGATAGTTTTCAACATAATATACAATTGAGACCATAACATAATAGATAACACTTTAGTATAGGAACCAATTCTCACTGTTTTCTAGTCGCTTTCTGTATAAGCATGCCTATTATTAACATAGTAACTTTTTATTAGTACTTACGAAGCTCATGTACTGCATGACCAAATTATACATCACTAATCGTACCAAATACCTACGTACCAAGTTCCTTGCTAACTATTAATAAGCAGCAAAAAGTTTATTAAGGCAAAAGTCATAGATTTGGACCAGTGTGACCATATAATGTAGAAGATTATATCTGCAAGGATACTTTATGTTTAGAATTTATGTAAATTTGTGTAATTTTATAGAAGTTCTGTATTTTAAATTCCCAACAAAAATGTGTTGTATTAAAGTATACCTTAAAAACAATATTCAATTATATTTGACAGTTTATGCCTTCCATTTCTCCTCTCAACAGATGTTTGATTGGATTGTCCATAATAAAGGCCTGTTCCTGACAACCTACACAGAGATAGGGGCCAACCATCAGCATGTGCTCGAGCTGCAGACCCAGCACAACCACTTTGCAATGAACTGCATGGTAAGGTTGTGTCCAGTGGTCCTGCAGTAATGCATGTCACCACCTGAGGCATTATAACAGTGTAGCTTAATGTGTGTTACATCATTTAAATGATGTGCATTTGTACACATGCCCTGACTCACTTAGTCATGCAAGAATGAATTTTCTCTTGTCATATAATGGTCATGTTAATATATACTTGAAAGGTATGTAATGTCACGGAAGAACAGTCATACGCTGATACATCCTCCCTTTGTGTGTGTGTGTGCGCGTGACCCTGGCAGACATGTTAATAACCCCAAGTAGGTTTCAAAGGCAGAGAGTTTTACAAGAAAACGGCATGGCATCAATCACTGATTTTGATCTCCATGGTCTCATCTGCCATCTGCCCATCCATATCTAAATGTAACTGCTTTTCAGCCAAGAGGAAGAGTCTGCAGTATGTATCTTCTTCTGGTGTGTCCTTATACAAATGACCCATGTAGTTTTAAGTGCTTTCATATTTTGGGAATTCGCAGAGCATGTCCTTTCTCAAATTTAAAGGATATAAATTTAACACTTTTAACTTGCATCAATGAGTCATTAAACCGTAATAATGAGTAAATTTGATGTGTTTTTTATGTTAGATAATAGATGTAAAACATATATTTAATCTTTAAGTCATTAAGTTTAATGACTGTAAATTAGATTTTTTTTAGGCAAACTGATGCATTTGTATTTTTATAACATGATTTAGCATGATAATATATAATAAATTTAATTGGTTAACCAAAATAAAAGTGAAAAATATAAAGTTCAAAGTGAAAATAAATTTAATTGATAGACAACAATAAAATTACTTTCACTTTACTAATCAGGAGAGTTTTTGAATCCAATTTAACCCCAAATTGCCAACTTGAGTATAAACCAACTTGAGTATAAACTTACAAGTTAAATTAATATGTAATATTTCTTCTTTTTTTTTTATTAGATTCGTTTTTATTTGTTTTGTTTGAATAAAAACAGTTACAAAATAAAAATAAAATGTATAAAAAAATATTTTAAAACTGCACATGAAACTGTTTTAGATAATATAGATATGGAAACAAAACTGATAGATTGGATGAACAATAAAGAAACGTAACTACATATGGAGACAAAGCAGATGTTTATGAACATGTAAGAAAACAAACAATATAATTATAGAAGCTAAGTAAATGTAGATCGTAAAATGTAGTTACTGCAGCTAATTTCATTACTATTTTGTTACTATTTTCATGCATTCATGTTCTCCATGCTCGTGAATTTTTTGAAATGTTAAGGTTACAGCCCTTGCCAATTGCTGAGATGTTTTTATAGGTTTTCATTTGGCTCTTTGTTGCTCTTTTGTTAGTCTGTTAGGTTTGGCTGAGTGTGCTAAAATCACATGTCCTGCCTCAGCTGTGAGAACAGTCCACCCCCCTCTCCCGTTGCTATAACTTTGCACAACTTAACAGATGAAATGCTTTGTCAACTGTTTGCTTTGAGTTAGCCTAACTGCCAGGCAGTCAGGGGCACTGCAGCCACCTCCCCAGGAAGTTCTAGGATCCTTACTTCCCGTCTGATATGAGGCATGAATGGAACGTAAACACTTTTTGTGTTAACTTGGTTATATGGTTAGATTAACTGGATTGCTTGATAAGGTGATAATGCACGTTTTGTGTTTGTTTATCACAATCTAGTGTTTTGATTACTGAAAACAGACTTTTAAACATTTTAGCTTTGTAATAAACAATATTTGAGCGACAAACATTAACAGTTTCCCGATTTTATCATCTTAATAAAAAAAAAAATGGCTAAAATAACATTTTATTTGCAAAGCATGATGGGAAGGGGAAATCCACTTTGTAGTTACACAAGTAAAATCATTTATGTTCTTTCAAAATGAAAATATTGAGTTGAAACAAAACAGAAATGTATCAAGTCAGTTTAACACAACGCAACTTTGTTAAATGAAAAAATATATTTTTAAATAAACTAAACAGTGTTGGAGAATCATTTTTTTGAGTGTAGGCTTATGGTTAATAGCCTGCAGATTCTGTGGCATGTGCCGCATGTATTGGCAGTAATTCAATAGGCGATTTATGGAGATGTCAATGTTTATCACATGGCACACTGGGGGCCTTGTTGTACCTTTCGGAATGGACATGCTTAAGCGGCTATGTCATTGAGTTCCAGGGGTAATGTCACCTGAGCGGAACGTCACGCTTGTCAAGTAACTGAGCTCCCACTCTCTTATGAAAGACAATCTGGAGGACAACATGTAGAAAACACTCCTCTGGCTAAAGGCATTTTACACACGGCTGGATAATCTCCTATCATGCTGGTGTATTGATTAGTCACAGAGATATCCAGAGGGAGATATAATGTTCCAGGCACTCCTTTTCTAATCATCCTGTGTTTGAAAAAGGGTTTTACTGTAAAAGTATTAAACCTGGGAGTGAAGGGCAGACTGTCCTTGCATGACTTTCTCTGTTTAAGAAGACTGCATGGTGCAGTACTGTCATGAAGTGATTTTCTCATGTGAGGAAGGCTTTTGTTCTGCGGTATGTGTGTCTTGGCTGTGTTCAGGGTCTGTAACGTGATCTGTGTAAATGTAGGTAATGTAAAGCACTTCCTTCATACTCTGCTTTTTGTGCTCAAGTGACTTTGGTCTCTTTTTTATTATGGTTTCTATTTTGGGATTAGATAATGCTTTACGGTATTGCAAAAGTTATTTCTGTCCAAAATGTAGTTATTACAGGTGCTTGACCAGAATACTAATATGGTAAAAAAGTTTGTTTTTATGCTGAATTCTCTTCATTGGAGCAGTGTATGTGTGTGTTTGTAAATCGAATACTTTTCAAGAAATGCATATTTAATTAAAAAAAGGATGCATAAAAGTGACACTAAAAGCTATTAAATAAAGAAAGAAAGAAAGCAAATACTAAGCAACACAACAATTTCCAATTGTAATGTTTGTTACGTGATTTTAAGGACATATTCATGCTATTAGCTAGTTGCTTATTAGCATGCATATTACTTGCATATTGCCAGTTTATTAATATTTATAAACCGCACAGCAGTGCCTTATTCTGCAAGACTATATTTTAGATCCCTTAATTCTGCCCCATATATAACTTACTAACTAATAATAAGCAGCAAATTAGGAGTTCATCGAGGGAAAAGTCATAGTAAATATGTGTTCCCTGTTCTAGTGTTACCCACTTTACAAACACAATCAATTTGTTAGCTATAAATAACTAACGTTAATGTTAACTAACTATTTGATAACTAATATTAACAAATTGAATATTTTTGTAAAGTGTTAAAATGATTTTTTATGTAAAAAATAAAATCGAATAATACTACTATTTTACTATAATTTCGATAATGCAGCCTTGGTGAGCATATAAGACATCTTTCAAAAACATGACATATGTACAGTGTGTACATATACTTTGACACGTACACTTTGCCCAGTCTCATTTCTACAACAAACATGGTATTTGAGTAGTGTATGTTTATATAAATCACTCAAAATAATTTTTTTGAGGTGCCCTCCATGTAAAAATCAGTTTTGCTAATGAACCACATGCTGGTCATTGACATGAAAATAGCACCTATTATATTTAGCATATGTTTAGCCAGAGTTTGCTTTAAGCTGCTTTATATTTACATGAAAATGAGATACCAGACGCTCTTAATTGTTTCCATAATGCTATCCACAAGGACTGTGATACATAACTGAGGGATCTGATGAATTTGTGTTTACTGGTGCATGTCTATCTTCTCAGAGCAGCTCTGAAACCAAGCTTGGGGTGAGTGATATAGAGAGGTTAGTAACCCTATTTTCCTTCCTGACTTCATCTAGTGGAAATACATTTGCACATGTGGGAACCAGTGGCTTGTCTTATCTACATATGCAGGCTGGATTATTTAAAATGGGCATCTTAAAATGTTATTTTTTGGTAAAATTGACAACAGATTTACTGTGTGCACATCTTCCAGAGTTTATATAATTATCCACGGTTGAGTGTGTTTGTGTGTGTGTGTGTGTGTCATATGTTAATGTATAACAGATGGGTGCATATATTCACATCAGTACCAAAAGAATAAGATACATCTACTGACATAGTCACCTTAGTATTGTGTATCCATTGCATTATACTGGGACGTGGGTTTGAGTGTGTGTTTTCATATGTCCATGTGACTATGGTATTGCTCCAGGTTTACACGTGCATGGACACGACTGCTGCAGTTTATTGTTGCACACAGGCCAATACCAAACCCCCATCAGGTTTTCATCTGACAGCTCTCTGTGTATTGATCCTATTCTCTTTTGAATGCCTTTGGGCTGTGTAATTAGCCCCATGTGAGAAAACAGCATGGTAACCAGAGCTCGACGTTCTACCAGCACTCTCATGCACTAGACTTAATTCTTCCAAAAAAACACACATATAGACGCTCCCATTACGTCAGAGAGCACACTCTTGCTATCTCTGATTATGTGACGTGTTTCCAGGTGAAATTTTAAAGGGTTAGTTCTCCCAAAAATGGAAATTCTGTCATTAATTACTGGCCTTCTTGTCGTTACAAACCCGAAACACTATGGTTCATTTTTTAGATTAAATCCAAGAGCTCTCAGACCCTCCATAGACAGGAATGCAATTGCAATGTTCCCAGGTCCAGAAACATAGCAAGGAAATAAGTAAAAAAGTCTATTTGACATCAGGGGTTCAACCATAATTTTACGAACCGGCAAGAATACATTTTGTGCAAAAAAAAATGCACTATTTTGCCAATGTCTTTGCAACGTTTGAACAAAAGTCTTACTAACAAAAAGTTGTTAAATCACACTGGAACATTTATTTAATTGTCTGAAATGGGAAGACCTGAAGACCTTCCAAAGCTGTGTATGTGTGCATACTGAAGATCGAGAAGATCTGTCACACCCACTCAACATTTCTGTTTTATTCAGTAATATTAAAAGCAATCATATGTTTTGACTTATTTTATCTGTGCCCTTCCATGTTTCCCTTGTGCAGTGTCCATCTTAACCAGTGTTCATCAGTGTTTTTGTGGTCTCTTACAGAATGTGTATGTGAACATCAGTCGGATCATGTCCGTGGGGAACAGGCTGCTGGAGTCGGGTCACTATGCAACCCAGCAGATTCAGCAGATCTCAGGTCAGCTGGAACAGGAGTGGAAAGCCTTTGCAGCTGCACTGGATGAGAGGAGCAAGCTGCTGGAGATGTCTGCTAACTTCCACCAGAAAACCGACCAGGTGAGGCCTGAATGTGGAGACGCATACCAACAGATAAATTGAGTGGCCAAACAAACTGATGCATTGATTCAGTGTGTGTTTTAATTACAAATACATTTTAAAGCAGCATATCTTTTAGATGCTGAGATATTCAGCCAAGTTATCGAGTTACCAAGTATGTATACTGTATGCTAGAAGGGCTTTCAGATTTTAGAGAATAATGTTTTGTTCACAAAACTCCCTGCCTACTTTTTCATCCCCTTTCTGTTATTCAAAAAAAGCAAATTGTCAAGTTTTCTCAAATTCACTGGCCAAGGTTAGGTTTAGGAGCCACGTGTTGTCAGTCTGCCTGTTTACACATGCAGACCATGTTGTTGTTGTTTTTTTCCGGTGTAAAATCTTTTTTATTCCTTTTGTTAAGTGAATCATCAATTTCGATTTTTCAAAGACTCTTTAATTGAATACTTCTTGTATTTTACAGGCCTGTGCTGTAAAAAGGACAAATTTAATCTGTTCCTTTCATCTTTCATCGTCTTTTGTCTTTCTCTTTAGAGTTTAATATTTATTGTCAGCATCAATATTAGACTGACACTCTGTTCGTTCAGTTTATTTTTCTACAGTAGTCTTTACTTGTATAGACAAATTGCGGTTTATTTAATCTGTTCCTAAATAAGACACTATTGTAAATCACTCAGTGGTAGATGGCCCAAAGTTAGCCTCCTAACAACATATGTTAGTCCTGGTCATATTCTTGACTTGTTTTATAATCATTCCTGTATAATCATTCTAGAAGTGTATGTTTCTGGCTTAGCAACCAATATTATTTTTTTCTAGTATATGAGCAACATGGACTCTTGGTGTAAAGCATGTGGAGAGGGAGAACTTCCTTCTGAGCTACAGGACCTGGAAGACACCATCCACCACCACCAGGGTCTCTATGAACACATAACTGCTGCCTATTCTGAGGTACAAATCTCTATTTGAGTAAAGAACAGAGGCCAATTTAAGCTGCAGTACAGAGGCCAATGACCTTGTGCTATGTAGACTAGTAATTGATGTAATTGCATGTAAAGGAACATGGAGTTTCATGACTGAAATAGATTTTTAAATAAAGGTGTTTTTTTTTTTCTGTAAGTAACGTTTCTGGTGGTTGATGTGTATTATCTGTACATCCCCAGGTAAGTCAGGATGGCAAAGCCCTACTAGATAAGCTACAGCGGCCTTTGACCCCAGGAAGTGCAGATTCACTGACAGCCTCGGCTAACTACTCCAAGGCCGTGCACCATGTTCTGGATATTATTCACGAGGTTCTGCATCACCAGAGGCAGTTGGAGAACATCTGGCAACACCGCAAACTTCGTCTTCACCAACGGCTACAGCTCTGCGTCTTCCAGCAGGATGTTCAGCAGGTCAGATGCTTATTTTTAACTAACAATACTTTATACACAAGTTATTGTAAAGTTTTTTACTTCCCATGTAGATGTGGATTTAATTTATTTCATTTAATCACTGTTATTTATGAAGTGAGAGATGTGCAGGGTGGATGAAGTGTCAGAACGTTCCAGGAGACATCTGTGCGGGACAGATTTTTTCATTTCATTCTCGCCCACTTGCCACAAGTTTCTTCTTGCACATGCCTGTTTTCACTGAATTTCACTTCCTGCTCAAAGAGATTTTGATCTGCCTGCTTTCGCTGAATTTTCACTCAATTGAGGACATCTTTTCTTCTTTTAGGCTTTCTCTGCACACTTAAAAACAGAATATAAATTTATAAGCAAGGTACCACTCCATCCCAAAAGATTTAAATTCTGTTATCTTTTCAAAACAAAATCCAAATGTCATCTCTCTGTCTCTTTCACTTTCTCACACACGGTCTGTCCCACACTATGTTCCCACTTTTTTTTTACTTAGTCTTTTTTCCTCTCAGACGCATTCAATATGAGTTGTCATGGTAACTGTGTTCAGCAGCCTCATTATGTTGAGGGTTTGCCCCATAAAATGATGCAGGCATAGGGGACCTCTAAACCTTCCAGACATCAGAAAGCAGCCACATGAGCAGGAGACTCAACATCTGCACGACAAATGATTGCTTCTAATCACACACACACACACACATGTGCTGACAGATGAAACCACACAAACAGCTCTGAATGTTTCGGCGTGTGGCACATTCAGCCAGATCAAAGGTGGCATAATGAAATATGCATGAATAGAGGACTCGCAGTGTGCTCTGGCGTCTTTTGAGGCAGGTAGAAAGCTTCAGATACGAGATGTCTGACTTAGCGGCTCCACCTTGTAGATTTCAGATGGTTAAGAAATTATTTAATACTCACATTTTTATTAGGAAAATGTGTTCAGATGCTCATTCAAACCTGTGAGAAACAACAGATACTACCTCATTAGTCCAATATCCATATAAACACAGTTATTGTACTCTCCAATAGCTCCTTCAGAGCAGACACCAGAGTCTTCCTCGCTTAATCTGCAGGATGACCTCACTGCGTGTTTGGTGCTGATGTTTATAGTGGTGTCGAGCTGTCGCAGTGAATCCTGCTGCTTTGAGGTGCCCCCTGCTGGTTTTACATTGGAAATGCAGTATAATTCTTACATTTATGAATCGGATAAATGCGTTTAGTATCATTTAGTATCAAAGTATCATCTCTCTGCTAGAAATTGACTGAACATTTACAAGGTTCCCACTGCCATAGAAAGCCCAGGGAAAAAAATTAGTATATGCATTGTAGTTTTGTTTTGAATTACTAACAAACAAATGTTTTATTTTTTATAATTTTATGAATAAAAAAGAAATAATAATAATAATAATAAAAAAAATAATATATATATATATATATATATATATATATTGCGTCTCATTAAGTATTAGCTTTTTTTGTTTTGTTTTTTATGCAGGTGGGGTTTTTTTTTTTTGACCCTCTAAGCAACATTAGATTATGTCTTCTTAAAAAAAAGGAAAATTTTGGACACTACATTAAATTGTTAATAATACTTATTTTTCCAGAAAATAAATTTTATATATATATATATATTTTTTTTTTTTTTTTTTTTTTCTCCACATACAAAAAGAAAAAAAAGCACCATAAAAGTGTTCCATACTGAATTTGGACTTGGACTCACAATTACATGGGCTACTTTTTGGTTCTTTTATAGTGATTTGGTGGTTCTTTGGACCTTCTGAACCTTTGTTTATGTTGTTCTTTGTGAATATCTTCTCACACAGGTTCTAGATTGGATTGAAAACCATGGTGAGGCATTCCTGAGTAAGCACACAGGAGTAGGGAAATCTCTTCATAGGGCTCGAGCATTACAGAAACGTCATGAGGACTTTGAAGAAGTGGCTCAGGTAAGGAGAAACCTATGTAAGATCATCACTTTGGCTATTGTCCACCTGTTTCCCTCCCATAATCAACAATAGGCCATCACAAAATTAGTCAAATGCATATTAAATGCACTTAATTTCTAGTGATTATCGTTGATTTAACTGCACAGATACTAATTAAACTAAACCGAACTAGACGATAATGTCTCTGAATTTAATGTTTTTGTTTAATTTGAATTTATAGGAATTAATAATTGAATTTAATTTTATGTGTTTAATGTTTTTATTATACATTACTGACTCTCTATTCTCCAATTTGACATAATCTGTATTGTTAACAGTGCTATATAAATAAAGGTGACTTGACTTGACTATTAACTTTCACTTGTTTCTCAGAACACCTACACAAATGCAGACAAACTCCTGGAGGCGGCAGAGCAGCTGGCTCAGACGGGCGAGTGTGACCCTGAGGAAATCTATCAGGCCGCACACCAGCTGGAAGATCGTATCCAGGACTTTGTAAGACGGGTTGAACAACGCAAAGTCCTGCTTGACATGTCTGTAGCCTTCCACACTCACAGCAAAGAGGTAAGTTATGGGAAAGCAAGAACGGGTGTTGGTGGGTGTGGATATGTCAGGGTTTGTCAGTGTTTACATGTGTTCTACTTAACATAAAAGTGTTCCAGGATATGATGTTACAGGTAATTGTGTTTTTGTTTTGTTTTTTGTCTTCACTTTTAGAGATAAAAGTAAAATTATGATGTAATTATGTTTTTGAATATTAAATATTGTTTCTGAATATTAAAATGATATTTTCTGAAAATTACAGACACAATAAACACAAATGTATTATTATTAATTATCAATTATTATTATTATTATTATAAAATTATTATTAATAATAAAACTGTTATTGATTTCTTTATTTATGCATTTGTTTATATATAGTTACAATATAGCAATAGTTTGATTCCAGTGTTCCATTGATTCTGCACCATATTGTTACGCATGCGGTAATGTTTCTCTGATGTAGAGTGTGTTAGTGGAGATGATACCAGACTGGTGAGAAAAAAAACAGGAATTCTACTGCACATGGATACAACAATACATTGATCCATACTACTGTAGTTAATGTTAGCATTTAGATGACATAAAATGACATAAAATTTAGAAAACAAATTGTATGCCATCATGCAAAATAAGCTCAGGCCGTCTCAGATGTCTGCAGCACAAATCACAAAATGCTTCAATAACATAAAACCACTCTAGTTCTGGTAATTTTCACTTTCACATATTTCCAATAAGATTATAATACAAGTTTGTGGACAGGGATTTTTTCCTCCTTTTGTCGCTACATACAACAAGGACAACTGAAACTGTGTTTCACGACCAGTTGACAAACCCCACACATTCATTAGTGGTAGAACTAATTGACTAGTCAGTGTGAACTGTGTCCTACATGCTAAATAAATCCCATGCAGCCTCTCACTTTCAGAAACTGGTGGTTAGCTTTTTTTGGACCTAAATCTGTTCAATTTGGCTGCTTATAACCTCAAAGCTCTTTCCTTTTCGCCCATCTATATTCCACAAACTGTGAATGATAATTAGTAGTGTGTACATGATTCATAATATACTTAGTACAAGCAAACAATGCTCTCTTTAATGTCTCCATATGGCATAATGTTAGCCATCTGCTATCTGTAGTGGACTGGAGTGTTTAGACATCTTTGTTTCTTAGAGTGTATTTTATAACGGTGTAAGTATTGATAAAGGGTTAAAGGCTGGAGTTTTGGAAAAAGAGAAAGGTAGACAAAGGTGGAGGTGGAAAGAGACAATGGGGAGGTGTGGAAGGACAGGCATGGCCTGCTGTGGCAGGAGATACACTTTTTGACATGCCAACACAGGCAGATGGCTAATCCTGAGCTCACATAAGACGAAGCCATTCACAGGAAATAACAACACCAGCCGCTCAGTGGCAGCCAAAGTCCGTCTTGCTGTTTGTCTTGTTGTGTTTGTGCATTTTAGATTATAAACGAGTGGTATTTGTTTGAAGACACATGGATCTACATAGGTCACTGACTTGTTCATGATATTGTGAGGTTTCTGATTGGATGTTAATGGTGTTATTTCTCTGCAGCTTTGGACATGGTTGGAGGAGCTTCAGAAGGAGTTGCTGGATGATGTTTATGCCGAGTCAGTAGAGGCAGTGCAGGAGCTGATCAAACGTTTCGGCCAGCAGCAGCAAACCACACTGCAGGTCACCGTTAACGTCATTAAAGAAGGGGAGGATCTTATCCAGCAGCTCAGGTACTGCACAATGAGAAAGCATCTGTTTAGTGGAAAACTGTGACGCTGACCTGTTGTCGTGAGAATTTTTGGCCTTAGTATGGTCATCATGGTCATCTGTTGTAATAATTATAGTTACTTAACCCCAACCTCGCAGACACTTTTTGCCTTTTGTAAAATTATTTAGTCATTTTATGAAACTAGTGACTTTATGGGGAGCGAAATTCAATGCAAATTTTCAGGTTTTATTAATAGAGCAAATTTATGGGCTACAAAATTATGTACACCGCAAACACTTTAAAAATGTGTAATTACAAAAATCTTTACTGAAACATTTCTAAATCTGTGTTTCTCTCAATTCCATATTCCCTATTTAGTTATTTAGTTATTTTAAATTTAGTTATTTTATATATTCAGTCACTGTTGATATATGGCGTAATTTTACAGTATGTGGAGTTTATCTATGACTCATGTCCTAATTTGCAGAGACTAATTAAGAAAAGGCTTTATTGAAATTGTATGGTATACATTCCAGCGGATACTCTCATACTGTTGCATGCTCTTTTTTCTGACTGCAGAGACTCTGCAATTTCCAGCAATAAGACTCCTCATAACAGCTCTATGGCTCACATCGAGAGTGTCCTGCAGCAGCTGGATGAAGCTCAGGCTCAGATGGAGGAACTGTTTCAGGAACGAAAGATCAAACTGGAGCTCTTTCTCCAACTCAGGATCTTTGAACGAGATGCCATCGATGTGAGTCCACAATTTATGCCATGTATAACAGTTTAAACTCACTGGTTTTGTTGTAAACAGTGCATCATAACAAGGGGTTATTTTTCTACACAACCAGAGAATAAATAGCTCATATCAGTGTGAGCTGATTTTTATTAGTAGGGAAAAAACAGTATACATTTAGATGAGCATAAACATGAATGTACTACTTAGCTAGCTATAGATATACTGTGTATATATATATATATACAGTATATCTATAGCTAGCTAAGTAGTACATTCATGTTTATGCTCAGCCTTCATCATTTAAGTTTATTTTTTCCCCTCATTAATGCACTCACAGCACCCCATATTGACAGAAAAACACAGAATTGTTGACATTTTTGCAGATGTATTAAAAATGAAAAACTGAAATATCACATGGCCCTAAGTATTCAGACCCTTTGCTCAGTATTTAGTAGAAGCACCCTTTTGATCAGCCATGAGTCTTTTGGGGATGGATGCAACAAGTTTTTCACACCTGGATTTGGGGATCCTCTGCCATTCTTCCTTGCAAATCCTTTCCAGTTCTGTCACGTTAAATGGTAAACGTTGTTGAACAGCCGTTTTTAGGTCTCTCCAGAGATGCTCAATTGGGTTTAAGGCAGGGCTCTGGCTGGGCCATTCCAGAACAGTCACACAGTTGTTGTGAAGCCACTCCTTTTTTTTAGCTGTATGCTTAGGGTCATTGTGTTGTTGGAAGGTAAATCCAATGATATCCCTGTACTTGGCCCCATTTATCTTTCCCTCAATTGCTTAGAATTAAGGCCGAAAAGTTATCTCTTGGTCTCGTCAGACCAGAGAATCTTATTTCTCACCATCTTGGAGTCCTTCAGGTGTTTTTTTTAGCAAAGTTCATGCAGGCTTTCATGTGTCTTGCTGTCATGTTCCGTGTCTGTTTTGTCTTCTGTGTATATTTTGGTCTGGTCCGTGTTCCCCCCTGTCTTTGGTATATTGTTGGTCTAGTCCATGTCCTTGTTTGGTCTTTCCGGTTGTCTCGTAATCAGTTCATTCATTACACCTGTGTATCCTTAGCTGTCTCCACCCCCGTCATTAAGTTTCCCCTATTTAAAGCCTTTGTCTTTCAGTTGTCGGTGTCCTATGTTGAAGTTACATGTATTGTGTTTTTGCTCGTGTCATGTCGTGTGTTTGCTGCCTCGTCCGCTTTAGTTTTCTCCGTGTTTGCTCAATAAATGTTGAAAGCGCAACCTCCATGTCCTCCGCTCCTTGCCTGGCTGAGAAGCACAGCCACACGCCTCCACTAAGCGGACCCGTATGTGACACTTGCACTAAGGAGCAGCTTCCGTCGGGCAACTCTGCCATAAAGCCCTGACTGGTGGAGTACTGCAGTGATGGTTGACTTTCTACAACTTTCTCCCATCTCCCGACTGCATCTCTGGAGTTCAGCCACATATATACACAAACACACATGTTAGTCCTGTCAAACAATTAATCGCGATTAATCACATCCAAAATTTGATTACATAATATATTAGTGTGTACTGTGTATATTTACTATGTTAATATAAATACACATACAATGCATGTATATATATTTAAGAAAAATGTGTTGTTTAGATATGACATATATTTATATTATATATAAAATATATTAATATAAATATATAAATGTATATACATGTAAATATTTTCACATTATATGCTGTATGTGTGTGTGTGTGTGTATATATATATATATATATATATATATATATACACATCCATACTAAATAAATAAGTTATTTTATTTTATTTATTTATTTTTTTTGTCATAGCCATCCGACAGGCACCTCTTGATTACATGAAAGGTTTCAGTTCTGCGTCAGTTGTGTTATTGGTTCTATATTACTTGTCAGTTTTGATCTGTTCAAAGGAACAAAGTGCTAAAAGACAAAATCCACTGATCTCAGAGATTCTGAGCGGAAGCCTTGAGCAAAGATAAAGCCATCATGGATGCTCTTTTCACAGCCGGCACTATGAGTCATGGAGGATTGTGACTCTGGACATGTGAAAATGAGTCACGCTTTTGTCAAAAGGGTGTTTTGAGAAACTAACAGCTTTATCGAATAAATATCACATCCGTTGCTCTAAATTGAAGTTCTTAAAGTCAACATGAAACAACCTATTTAATATTTGTAATGTCACCAAAGGTTTAAGGTTTGTCTGATTAGCATGAACAGTTAGCCTCTGTTAGACACTGTAACTGCATAATTTTTCAGCCAAAAAGTTTGTTTTCCCATTGACTGTGTTTTTTATTTATATATATATATATATATATATATAGAAGAAATGTTTTACAGTTTTTGATGTTGAGTTTTTTGTGAAGAGATTTACAATGCATGATGATAATAGATACTTTATTGATCCCATATGCAAAATTAAAATGCATTTGTAGCAATACAAAGGAGTGTACTCACAGTTTGCACACTATAACTACAAACACAGGACAGTAGACAGGACAGGACAGTAGAACTTACAGCATGAACATAATAAAAATATAAATTATTGTATGTTATAAGTAATAAAAAAGAGAGAGGAATATGCCACTGATCCTTGAATTAATAGGTGAATGGTCCTAGTTTCCTAGGACAAAATATTGGGACACACCTCTTAATTATTGAATTTAGGTGTTTCGGTCAGCCCTATTGCCAAAAGTGTATATTAACTGTCTAGCCAAGTAGTCTAAATGTTTTCTAAAAATGTTTCTAAAAGTTTTGAAGAGCTCAGTAAATTCAAGCGTAGGAGCAGAAGACCATGTAGTCACAGAGTCATCAATATTCTACTGGGTCCATAGCTGAAGAGTTTCACACATCCAAATATCCACACAAAAACTTAATGAAATGGATTTCCGTGGCCTAGCAGCCTAACATGCAAACTTCACATCACCAAGTACAATGCCAAGCATTCGATGAAGTGATGTAAAGCACATTGTCGCTGACTCTGGAGCAATGAAACGAATCATGCATTTGGCCAATGCAAAGTGAACATTACCTGCCTGACTGCATAATGCATGAGGGATAACAGTATGGGGCTGTTTTTTCAGGGAGTTGGGCTAGACCCCTTGCTTCCAGTAAAGGGAAATCTTCATGCTTCAGAATGCCTAAACATTTTGCACAATGTGCTTGTGAGACGTTGGCAACACTTTGAAGAGGGGTCTTTTCTATTCCAGCATGACTATGTACCAGTCCTCAAAAGAAGGTCAATAAAGGCACGGTTAGATGAGTTTGGTGTGGAAGAATCTGACTGTCCCGGACAGAGCTCAGTCCTTAACCATATCCAACACTTTTAAGATAAACTGGAATGGAGCTTGTGAGCCAGGCTTTCTCATTCAGCATCAGTGCTTGGCATCGCAAATGCTCTACTGGATAAATGACCAAATGAAACACTCCAGATTCTTGAGGAAAGCTTTCACAGAAGAGTGTTACATTTGCAATGGAGTCAACTCTATATTAATAGCTATGAAAAAAGTCCCTTTTGGTGTAATGATCAGGTGTGCTGGTAGTTTGTCCATGTAGTATATGTTTTCTCTAACGGCCTAGATGATGTCACCCAAAAGTTATTTAAAAAGTGGAGCAAAGGCAAAAAACTGAAAAGTCATGCACAAGAATGCAATTTTTAAATACATATGGACAGTTTTTTGTTAAATGAGATGCCATTTTTTTGGTCATTTGCATAAACCTGCATAGAACCCATCATTCTGTGCAATTGACCTTCGGTGGCTGTTTTAAATGTTTTGTTTGTAGGAAACCCAATATGAAGTAATCAGAGTCCACAAAATGAGCTGGCTTTTGTAGTAAAAGTGATATCGCTCTCTGTAACATAATCCGATGCAGATCAAGCAGTATCACATTCCATAGGGAGTTTTGAAGGCGCTCACGTTCCACTGATACTTTGCTGATAGATAAGGTAAAACTGAGAAGACCTTGTACAGACAAAGAACAAACCTGAAAGAACAACCTGAAAACTGTACACAGATGTGTATAAGTTCCAGTATGGGTGGCGATTGTAGGTGAACTCCTACATGGGATGTAAGGTAGTTAGTTACTCAGCGTAGGGCGGGTCGGCACTGTCAGTCAATGCGGCAGGGTGCCAGAAGGTACAGCAGTGGGCGTGTGATTTCCAAAACGCTGCTCCCACACATTGAAGAACACATTTACTTCTTACAGAAAATGGTTGTGTTCCCGTTCTAGTCATCATCAGCTGTCCTAAGCAGTGCTTCACTCAGAAAAGCTTGGAAAAATGCTCATGTTCATTAGAGGAGGAATTCTCAACCACACATCAGTGCGGAGTGAGTGCTTTAGACTTTTGACGGGAGGATTATTTGCTGAAATCATGACTTTAAACTTTAAACCAATTGCTATATCAATGACAAATGTTTTCTGTAGTGATACTGAGGAATAATTTAGTGAGTTATGATTAGATTCTCTATGTTGTGTGATGTTAAACGTGGCTGAAGTGAACTGCTTGCTAAGTGCTTGTTCTCTGATTCATGTTTCCCCTGTTTTTACCCACCTATTCTCAGGGCAGTTTTTACAGCTTGTTAAGTCAAGTCACTTTTATTTATGTAGTGCTTTTAACAATACAGATTGTAGCAAAGCACTGAACATTATCAAATAAAAGAACAGAGTAATGGTAATGTATAATGATGAGAATTAAACGTTATTTGTCAAATGCAGAGACGGTCTCT
Source organism: Enteromius unitaeniatus (assembly GCA_032359435.1). NCBI lineage: Eukaryota > Metazoa > Chordata > Actinopteri > Cypriniformes > Cyprinidae > Enteromius > Enteromius unitaeniatus. Next base: position 4,909,306 of record JAUMHI010000058.1, on the reverse strand, counting down.
GTAGTCAAGACGACGGTAATCACGGGAAATCAGGTGTCCCCAACTAAGCAAGCCAGAGGCGACAGCAGCAAGGAACCAAAACCCCATCCATGAGAGAATGG
>JAUMHI010000058.1:4882327-4909105 GCA_032359435.1 Enteromius unitaeniatus | reverse complement strand
GCGCAAAGGAGCAACTGTATCTAAAGTGCTAGAAAAGAGAGAGTGTATGGTTTCTGTTGCATCATCAAGTTTTTCTGAACTATTAGACGTGCTAAATAATTGAGATGAATCAGGACATGTTCAACCTCAATTCTGTGCAAACTCATTTAATTCAACTAGTATGTGTGTTTGATAGCCAGTGCTTGTAGTGAGCAGACTGGCCACTGGCCAATTCAATATATAATAATACAAGTTAGGGACGATGAAATGAGACGTACAAAGGTAACACTTTATTTTGATAGTCTACTTTGTACATTCTACTAGAACAAGGTTAGTAGAACAAATTGACATGTACTTACAAAGTTAACTACAGTCAGCAGAATGTCTGTTGAGAGACCATCCAAATAAAGATATTAAGCAGACAGTCTTCTAATACCCGAACGACGGGTAGTTACTTATATTTAGTAGAAGGTTGAAATTGGACTATCAGAGTGTTACTCTGAAAAAAAAACTTCGTCAGAGTAGGAGTTTTTTTTACAAAATGAACAATGAATGAAATAAGGATTTTTTTGTACTTTGTATTTGCATACTTTATCTATTAATTAATATTATTATTTTCCACTGAAATTAAAAATGATTGGGCAAGTTACAGAATGTAAAAGTAATGTCATTAAACAAACTGTACCTAGTTCAAATTGTAATATACCTTCACTAAGGTCTATTTTCATAATGCAATATATATATATATATATATATTTTTTTTTTTTATATATATATACAATATCGTGTTTTTTTAAGTATAAAATTATATACAAATATATTATAGCAAATATACATTATTTGCATTTTCAGATTAATCATATCAATTTAATTCACAGATACGTGGTTAATAATGGTGTTGTTTGTGTGGATGTGTTGTGTAGGTCATCTCAGACCTGGAGTCATGGAATGAGGAGCTGTCTCAGCAGATGAATGAGTTTGACACTGAGGATCTGACACTAGCTGAGCAGAGACTGCAGCATCACGCAGATAAAGCTCTTACCATGAACAACCTCACTTTCCATGTCATACACCAGGGACAAGAACTCCTACAGTACGTCACAGAAGTTCAGGCCTCAGGTGAGCACAAAATCAAATATTTCTGTACTAGTTAAAGCGATTCTGTCTTTGCAGTTAAACGTAAAGCTACACATTCACTAATGAAAAAGTACCAGCAGGTGCTAATATAATTTACTGTTTTGTTTTGGGAAAGAGTTGAATGGAAATACTATGATTTTTGGAATACCATGGTATTTATTATTTATTATTTATTACAATTATTTGGGTATGCTTCATAGTAATACTATTTTCTGAAAAATATTGTACTACCATAAATTCTATGCGATATGCACGTGATAATCAATAATATATCCAACCGTGTACAGACATTACTGCAAAAAAGCACTTTTGCAAGAACAAAACTAAAACTACATCTGAAATAAAAACAAATTTAAGCTAAATAGCAATAATTTGAAAGAAAATAATAATATATAAAACACATTAAAATGTAAAAAAAAAATTTATTAATTAATTACTAAAATAAAAAAATTAAAAAATCCATTTGTGGTACATTAGAGGTGGTCAGGTGACTGCGTATTCAATCCGACATGCACACAAAAGTTGTATGGCACTAAATCAAGATCCATAACTTTTGTGTTTTTGTGAGCTAATAATGCATTTGAGATCTGTGCACAAGCTGCAGAGAAACAGAGTGCATGACTTCATATGATGCTTTTGTAAGCCAACCTTTGCGGTCACAGGATCACTGTCATGAGGCATCAGAGATGTGTGTGTGAGTGTGTGCACGTGTGTGTGTTAGTGTGTCAGTCCAGAACAGGCTTAAGGGGGGAGGAGTGGATGCAGCTAAACGCTAAACTCTAAAGCCAAACACATCAGGTCCATCCAGGCTCCCAGCAGCCCTCCCTTCCTCTCACCCGACCCTGTAATCCTATAGACTATCACTGCCTAGCAAAATCACTGGTCACACACACACGATTTGACATCTGACAGCACGCACAGAAAGCAGAGAGCAAAACGAATCCTCGTTTTACTAGCATCCCTTTGAGGAGGCACCAATACAAACGCAAAACTGGAGTACTCTCAGAGCTTTAGCCCAATGCAGCTCTGGGCTACAGGTATAAAATGTGAGTATGTTTGTGTGTGTGTGTGTGTGTATGTTATAACGTTTGTGCTAGCAATGCTAAAACCCAGGTACCTGCACATGCTATTTTTGTCCTCCTTTTGTTTGTTTGATTAAATTGGTTGGTATAGTTTAAACAAATCATGATACTTCTGGCAATATTGACTATAAATACTGTTTGAAATCAAAATTTTATCTATGAATATTGCAGGTTGTGCACAATTCATCAGCGCACATTATTCTAAAGAAAAAAAATGTAGAATTGTAGAAACATAATAGCTATGATACAAATTCCTATTTATTAAATAAACCATTCCATCCCAATATTGACAAACAAGTCCTGTCCTAAACTCATATTATTGCTTAAATGAATTTTGCTGTATCTGGATAGTCAGATGCTAAAACTAAACAATGTTTTGTGGCTGCTAAAGAGGTATTGTGCTACTTACTGTACTTCTAAACCTCTATGAGTTATGGTATGAATCGTGACATAAGATATTTTGAGAAATGTATTAGAATTTAGAATTTTTGAGACTAATTTCCACTTAGTTAGCATGCATAGTACTAGGATATTGGCTGTTTATTACTAATTATAAAGCACATATTAATGCCTTATTTTGTGTATCACATTTTAGATCCCTTAATCGTGATTGTTATTGTGAGTTGAAGAGACTTTCAGCCAGCATAATAAAAAAAATGTTTTGGGACAAAATCACCTACCATGTTTTTAATAACTATTAAAAAGCAGCAAATTAGGAATTTATTGAGAAAAAAGTCATAGTTAGTTAATAGTGAAAATTGAGTCAATGGAGAAATTTGCTCAAGAAGGAAAATCAAACAGATTTAGAAAGACATGAGGGGGAATAAATGATGACAGAATTTTAATTTATGGGTAAACTATCGCTTGAAGCTGGGATTGGAGGAAAAAAATTAAGTACTTCAACTGATTCTTTGTGAAATTCCCATAAATAGAGTTAAATTAAAATAAGACAAATATGTGTGATCCTCCACCTTTCTACTTTAATGTTTACTGTGACCTTTCTGATTCAGGTGTTTTGTAATCGGGTCTTGTCTTGTCTAATTGTTGTCTTGGCAAAAATCACAGGCTGAATAAAGTCTGCCTACTAAAGTCTTCTTACAGATTACCACCCTATCCTGCCTTTGCATGTGATGCCATTTCCTATTTGTCCAGTTTTCTTTTTTGTAAACGTTTATTCTCAAGTTTTTTCTTTAATCAATAAAAATGATTAAATGTTATATTATGTGTAAATGTGTTGCGATATTGAGATGAGTTATTTTTGCCACATTACCTTAATGTAAATGTGTTTTTGTTTGCTATGTTTGTTATTATGTTAATTAGAACTGAATCGGAACATATTCTTGATTGTCATGAAAATCACAGTGCAAAAGTAACAGTGCAAAAAAGGTACACATTCAATACTGTAAACATCCATTTTATATATATGTGTGTTTTTTAATAATGTGTTTTTGCTTTATAAAATATGACCTAGTATGTTTATGCCAGGCTTTCTATCTTTCTATTATGAAAAAGACTGGATTTATTTGTGTCGGGGAGATTATTTACGCCCTTACGTTACGCCACTACATTTCTCTGTGTTTCTCTTTCTCTGTCAAGGTGTGGAGTTGTTGTGCGATCGTGATGTTGACATGGCGACGCGGGTGCAGGACCTGCTGGATTTTCTGCATGAGAAACAGCAGGAGCTGGACGCAACCGCAGAGCAGCACAGGAGACACCTGGAGCAGTGTGTGCAGCTCCGTCACTTACAGGCTGAAGTCAAACAGGTAACGTCTGTCTGTCTCTCTGTCCACCTGTGCAAAAACTCATTCAGGCACATGCGTACATGCATGGACTTAAATTTCAGATCATGATAATGCTTTGTCAGCAAAGAACAAAACTACCTCTGTGTGATGGGTTCTTTCTAACGCACCTCCATATTTAATAAGTGTTATGATTAATTATGCAGGAGAGATTTTATATTAGCGGTGGGAATTTCCTCTGTCTGTACCTGAGCAGTGACTCATGCATTGTGAATGTAGGCTAAACTGAAGTTGAATCAGACATTACCTTGTACACTAATACCTCTGACGCCTTGCTACATATCTTGGGTTTATTACATTGCCACACAATGTAGCTCTATGTGATGTAACTATGATAGGTTCCAGTCTCCTTCCAGTAATCAATATTTAAGCTCATAATATTTTAGGCAGTACCATTCTTTCACAAAAAATTATACATGTAGATTTCAATGGGGTTAAAGGCACACATTAAAGAAAATGTGTACTTTTTTTAGTACAAAATATAATTTTGTATTGAACATTTATGGGACAACACATTTTGTGTGAAAAAAGAATCATAAAATTAGTTTGTTTTGTTAAAAAATGTGTATAGACTCTATAAGTATTTGAGATGGCAGGTATTTTTATCCCACAACCAGGGAAAATAAATTGTCCTAAATTGAAATATGACTGATTTTATTGTTAACATGACGATTATCTCTTAGGGAGACCATATTATTTTACCATAATAGCGATGTTAATAATAAAATCGTCATATTTATCAATTTCTCTACCCTGGTAATTTAATTAAATTTTTAATTGAATTTAATTACAACTTTATTAATTACATTAACAGACATTATTATATTTCAGACATTGAATGTAATGTTGAAATAACTAGAAACTTTATTTGTAATATGCATTTAAAATATTAAATTACTAAAAACTACTCTGTTAAGCATTATGTAATGTTTGTTAACAAGTTGTTAATGCAGGTATATTAATATTGAGTGACGTGCAGTGCTGAATAGTTTTTAATAGCGTCTCTGACTACATACAGGAGCAGATGGGAAACAGTTTTATAGCACTGGGCATGCTTAAATTCAGAAGGAAAAACTAGGCCAGGAGGAGCAGCTGGTAATCTCATTTTATCCTTTCGTTTATTTATTTTATTATTTATATATTTATTTTGTCTGGACTGCTCTAGAGGAAAAGAGTGATTAGAGATGTCGAGGAGCTGTACGCCCGTGCGGTTTAAGGCCTGACACGGCCACAGAGTATTTGAGGGGGTGTGTGGTGGTTAGTAGACGTGTAATCATCTATTTGACTTTACAGTGAAAATGTGTGTGTGTCAGTTTTCATTGTTTGTTTGTGTTTATGCAAGGAGCATAGTTGTGTTATCTGTCACTGGCAGTGTATCAGCAGCAAAGCAGGTGTGTAAAGTGTGAGTCAGTGTGTCAGGAGACGGTGTGGAATTTAGGCCTAAAGGTGGAGTCAAAAAACAAATCTGTCAGCATCAAATATGTTCACTTTCCCCACTGATGCAACCCAACATTTTACAGCACACTACAAGTTTGCATGTCTCATCCTTCATGAAACAGTGCTTTTCAATTTAGTGTAAAAGGCAGCGTTGTATGCTTTACCATTTTTTCAGTCAATATATAATGCTATTTGTGAAAAATCACAAATAGTTCGTTTTAAAATGAACCTTTACTAACTCTTCTGTTATTATTGTGTTATATTGTTATAGATGTAATTGGCTGTTTATTTTATATATATATATATATATATATATATATAAATATATATATACACACTGTATCAGGAATTAAGTTACGTGTAATAAAATAGAAAGACACAGGGAAAAAGTATTGAACAACTAAAATGCATTTAACACTTTTTTCAAAAGCCTTTGTTGGTAAATCCTCAAGACACCTAAGGATTTTAAAGTATTAAAATCCTGAAGGTTCTGTGGACATATTCTATTTATTCTGACCTTTATTATTACTTTATATTGGTTTCAAGTCAGGTGATTCTAGCAGCTTTATTTAGTTTTTCTGAAACCAATCGAGAGTTTTCATGGCTGTGGTTAGGATCTTTGTATAGCTAAAATGCCCACCTTTGTTTCATCTTCATCATACTGGTACTGTAGGTGTTGAGATTAAATAGCTAACATTAATTTCCACTGAGTAAGGTCCGAATTGCTTTCTGATAGTTTTAAGCTGGTGTCTTGACTTTCTAGGGCTGGTTTGAATACCATTTTTTGAGCTTCGGTAGTGATCAACATTGAATATTCAAAGCTTCGGTGGGAGGGGGCTGAATATATTCTTATCTCTAATAAAGGTAGAAATCTCTCTGTGCATGTCTGTTTGTTGCATTTTTATGTCGAGAACCGTTCATCCAACTGCTGCGGACTCAAGGGAGTGCAAAGTCACATTTTTGTGTAATATGGATACAGGCAAGTCCCGACACTTTCAGAATAAATAAAACTTTAATAAATTGAAGAACAGCAAGAGCCGAAAGCCAGGCGCTATATGTGGCCCGGGCAGTGGTTTATATTATTTATGAACGAACACTGCACTATAATACAAAACAATAGCAGTTCTTTTAGAGCAATACTTTAAATAAGGTTGCCCAACATTTATCAAACAAACAAATAACTCCCAAATTATCAGCACAGTAGGCTAATAACTGGCGCCGTAAAGGGTACACTGTTAAAAATTTGCTGTAATTATGCAGCTGATTGCCAGTAACTTACTATAGATTTATTACTTATCTCTTATCTTATCTTTACTGAATAAAACTATTAAAAACCGCCTCATAAAAAGCATTTTGGGAAACAGAAATCCTCATTAACCTTTTTCTGTTTTCTTCTGATATTGGTTCCCAGAAATGCTTGCATGAGGCTGTTATTTTGTTTATTTTGTCTGTAAGGACAAAGATTTGCTAATGTTTAATGTTAATTTATCTTTGAACAAACTGTCGCCAGTAAATAGCATAAATTTAAATCTACAGTAAGTTACTGGCAAACAGCTGCGAATAATACTGTTTTACCAATTATTTAATTTAATTTTTGTTAGTTTTTGTTTTCGTTTTTTTTATTTCGTTAAGTGGTAATTTAAAGCTTTCTATAGATATATTTATCATATTTTTTTCGCTGAGTTTCGGCTAATTTTGTGAAGCGCTCCCGTTCAAGACAAGAAGGCAGAACACGCTTGTATTCTTTATTTTATAAAATCAGGTTTACTGTCAGTGCACACAAATAAAAGTAGACCCTTAACAGTTTTGAATGACGTATTACTCTTAATTTTATCAGAGAAAATTAAGGAGAAGGCTATAAAATCTTTGAATAAAAAGTGCTGTCGGGTGCATTTACCTTATACAGAACGCGCTTTATAGCGTCATATCTACACAAACCATCATGTCGCACATTTATTCTTTTACTGTTAAATGCTTAAGCATTGTTTTATGTTTGAACTGTTTTAGAATGCCTATCGATTTTTTTAAGGCAAGTGGTGATGATTTGAGAATGCTAAGTTGATCAGTCATATTTTATGATCAGCTTTCTCTGTCTTCCGCTGGCCGCTTGGTACTTTAATTAAAATTACAAACTTATACTTAACGAACAAAAAATGTCTAAATTAGCTTAATAAAAAACGAAACAAAATATAATCATTCTGTAATTACACTCAAAATCGAACTATTTTAACAGCTGAAACAGCAGAATATGGGGAAAAGGGGGGGCTTGGCTTTGATTCTGATAAGCTGACGGACACAGGCCGGGCTCGGGCCTAAATTTGAGGCCCTTGCAGGGCTCTATAAACGAATTTCCTTATAGAATAAAACATTTTAATAGTCTAAATAAAATAAGGTAACGTTAGGCTGGCTTCATACTACTTACAGAACTCAGATGATTTTTCAAACTTGTTGTGCTACAGTGGTAGGCCAGTTTCTAATCGCATATTTGCATCGCATATCTAATTGTTAATTTTTTTTATTATTTTTTTCTCTCGAATATTCGAATCTCAAAATGAAAAATCGAATGCCATCCCTCCAAACGAATATTTGAATATTCTGGTCCAGCCCTATGACTTTCCAAGCCTTTTTGCACCTCCCTTTCTTCATGTGTTCAATATCTTTTCCCCTGTGTCATTCTATTTTATTTCACATATTTTAATCTAACTTATTTGTTTTGTTTTCTTTGTTTCAAGTCAGCAGCTTTAGAAATATATTTGCTGAAAAAAAGGCGACGTGTTTAATACTTATTTTACCAGCTGTGTATATATATATATACATATGTGTGTGTGTGTGTGTGGGGGTGAACTGGGGTGAACTGGGGTGAATAACAAGTCCTATTCGCCGAATCCAAATAACTCCCACACTGGCAAGCTAACGTTTTTGAAGTGTAGGTAGAATGTCTCGTCTGTCATATCCAATGACATGCTTTTGTCAGACAGCATAGCTACACTTGTGTTTTGTTCTCTTTTATGACAGGTGTCAAAAAGCGTAAAGATGCAATACTGCCATTTATATTGGGATGTCAACCATATAGTTCTTCATTTTACGAGTATATTGCAACAGCTCTAATTAACATAATAGCGAGTGTAACAGTACCACTATGCCTAAAAAGTAGAGTACAAAGAGGATAAAAAATTCTGTTTTCTATTATGAGCCCCTTTTTAATGCTTTGTGTATTTGTGTTTCAGGTGCTGGGTTGGATTCGTAATGGGGAGTCAATGCTTAATGCGGGTCTCATCACAGCCAGCTCTCTACAGGAAGCAGAACAATTGCAGCGGGAACATGAGCAATTCCAGCACGCTATTGAGGTACCAAACAATTTTTTCCAAACAACATACATTTGTTTGTATTTAAATGTAGATGTTTTATCAACATACCATTGTTATTTTGTTTAATAACGATGCCTTTTTTTTCCCTCCAAAAATAATTTAACTTTTACAATTTAAATTTATATGTAAATCATAAAATAAATGAAAAAAAATACATGTCCCCATTATGGCCACAGTGTTTCTTGTCAAATTACTCCACTTACTTTTTAAAGTGAAATAAAGTAAGGAAAATGGTTTTCCATGATCCTTAAATTCTGGTACTAAATTCTGGTCATTTTCATTTTTTCTTCTTATTTTTCACTTTCTCTATCATTTTCCTTATTTTAGAAAACCCATCAGAGTGCACTGCAGGTGCAGCAGAAGGCAGAGGCTCTGCTACAGGCCAATCACTACGACATGGACATGATCCGTGACTGCGCAGAGAAGGTGGCGTCTCACTGGCAGCAGCTTATGCTGAAGATGGAAGACCGCCTCAAACTGGTCAATGCCTCAGTGGCTTTCTACAAAACATCAGAGCAGGTCAATCAGCTTGTCTGGATAGTGATTCTGTCACTTTTGACCTCTTTTTCGTTTTTAACACAGACATGTTGAGTTTAAGTCTTAAATCATATTTATTTTGCCTTAGCAATTTGGTGTTTTCTAAATGTGATGTACATCCTTTTTTGTGGTTTGCATGTACAAAGGAAGCTAAAAATATATAGTTTTTATATATTTATATTTTCTATCAAATTCTACAGTCTAATTCGACAAATTAGTCGGACATGACATTCTTTGTATTAATTATGAGAGAAAACATTGCAAAAGATTGCATTTATGAAATACAAAGTCGTAACTATTGCAGAAAATGTTAAAATCATCATGAGAAGTTGAAGTTAAGAAAAAGTCATAATTATGACACATGTATTAATTGATTTGGTGTCTCATCATTTTTTTTTTTGTTTGTTTGTTTGATTTACGGTAATGTCTTTTTGTCATAATTTGTACTTTCTTTATCAATTCATACTTGCCACATAATTATGACTCAGTGTCTCATCATTTTTATTTTGTGTGTAATACGTATGACCTAGTATCTCATAGTTTTTTTATCTCATACTTTCAACTCTTATCTCATAATTATAGTAATGTATAAATTACTTACTCTTTTTCTGGAAATAGAATAGTGGAAATAGACTTCCAAAGAGCATTTTTTTTGGTATTTTGGTAACACTTAACTATATGGTTTATTAATTAAAATTGGTTTGAAACATTAATAAACATGAACTAAGAATTAACAATACTTTTCAATCTTAACTCACGTTAACAAATAACACATTATTGTAAAGCAGGGGTCACCAAGTTTGGTCCTGGAGGGCTGGTGTCCTGCCAGAGTTTAGCTCCAACCTTCCTTGACACAGCTGCCTTCAGGTGTGTTTGATTAGGGTTGGAGCTAAACTCTGCTGCACACCGGCCCTCCAGGACTGAACTTGGTGACCCCTGTTGTAAAACCCCTGTTGACCCCTGTTGTAAAACTTGGTGACCCCTGTTACCAATATTTTTGCGTATATTTGTTTGTTATATAACTACATGTGATTTTTCTGCAGGTGTGTAGTGTGCTGGAAAGTTTAGAGCAGGAATACAAAAGAGAGGAAGATTGGTGTGGAGGGACTGATAAACTGGGACCAAACTCAGAGTCTGATCACGTGACTCCCATGATCAGTAAACACCTGGAGCAGAAAGAGGCCTTCCTCAAGGTACCGAGCCAACACACTCATCTCAAATATCATTCTGATCATGACATTAAAAATTTAGTGCAAATTTATTCACTCTTTTTTTCTGTTTGAAGGCATGCACATTAGCAAGACGCAACGCTGATGTCTTCCTCAAGTACTTGCACAGAAACAGTGTGAATATGCCGGGAATGCTCGCACATGTCAAAGCCCCAGAACAACAAGTCAAAAGTAAGATTGCCCTTATTTCAAAAAGCCTGACTGGTTTAAAGAACCAAATTTACCATTGTCTGCTATTTGATTAGCGTTATTATTTTGTTATGACTCCAGGGTTTCCATATATTCTGTGTTTCTGATTCTGTCTCTGTGTCATGCAGACATCCTTAATGAGTTGCTGCAGCGGGAGAACCGAGTTCTGCACTTCTGGACCATGAGGAAGAGAAGGCTGGACCAGTGTCAGCAGTATGTGGTGTTTGAACGCAGTGCCAAACAGGTCAGTACTGGTTCAATCCTGAACTAGTAAAAAGAGAGCAGTGACTCAGTGTCTAGTCTGGATCTAATTGTGCCTTATTTTGGTCAAGTAAACTTAGACAAAAAGAGTCTGTTTGTGAGAAGGTGCACCTGAGATCAAAGCAAAGTGGCAACTTGATATGATAATTAAAATGCATCCTCTTCCTTTTACAGACAAAACCAAAACATAATGTAAAATGCGATTTCTGTGTAAGTATTGGTTTATAGAAGATGAGCAAATTAAAAAGAAGAGAAATATTTCCTAACAGGCCTTGCAAAACCAATTGCTTATTAGTTTGGGCAACGTATCAAAATGTGACTTATTAGGAAGGTAGTAACATTATATATTGTACATACAGACATGGAGAGCTAACTTTAACAGATGTAGTTTAGCCACACATCATTTATTCAATGTGATTCACAGTAAACTGAAATGATGAAATATGTCTATCATATGTTTTTTAATGCAGTGTAGTGGCATATTTGTGTGCAATGTTCATAATACAGTCCTTAGTGTCATCTCAGAAGTTTCTCAAAATTCAAAGAAAAGAGGGTAGGAATATATCATCTCCTTGCTTTCATCAAATGTTAGTTTCGCAGACAGAATTTTATTATTCAGACCCTGCCGTCTAATTAAGATCAAATTATATTATGTTATACGCAATTGACTGGAAGCCGCTGCAGACCAAAACAAGTATTTATGGAGTCTAAAATAACAGAACCATGTCAGGTTGAGAATTCAGTGGTTTGCTGTATAAACCCCGAAAGAAGTTCAACTGTCATGTCAAAAAGTGTATATATTTGTAGCTCTTACTAGCGCTTCATTTATACGTTGCCCTATTATGGTGAAAAAGCATCCGCTTAAAAAAAAATGGAAAATTTTCTCCTAATGTACATTTTGTGAAGTTATGTAAATTGTGTCTGTTGCATAATTACACTGTAGAGTTTCAGGAAGTCTGTGGTACTGGATGGAGTTTTCATTCTGCTTGGTAATTGAGAGGAAGGACTCTAGTTTGACCACACAGTGCTGCGGTACTCAGTCTTGTCCTGACATTTCCCAGGCCTTGTGATGAGGATGTCCCACAAAATTCCTCTTTAACACACAGTAACATTTTAAGATTAGTGGCAAACCTGCACACAACGCAAACTCTGATATTAGTTACTTTTAAGTTGATATGAGAAGTGTAAGATTGGGCACTTTTAGAGATCTCACTCCCTCTGGTGGATGAACGAGATTATAACACATACACAAATGCTTTCCCACATGCTGGCTTTTTAATACATGTATATATTGTCTGGATTTCCCTTTCATATCTATTGTTAATAAAAGGTGATTATAATTTCTATAAACTAAACCTAACCTTGAAGGTGTTGTTTTGTCCCTTGCTGTTCTTTTGAGGACATTTTAAAAGCTTTGCTCTCACAAGACAGAAAAAAACAACAAAAGATACGCATTTTCAAGTTTTATCCTCTAACCATCTTAAATTCCTTTTTTTTCTGCAGGCTTTGGAGTGGATCCATGATACAGGAGAGTTTTACCTGTCCACACACACCTCTACAGGCTCCACTATACATCACACACAGGAACTGCTGAAAGAACATGAAGAATTCCAGATTACAGCTAAGGTATGTCTTAGTATAGAGGCATTTGCTTTTTTATTTTTATTAGATGCCTGTAAACTGGATCAAAATGCTTGTACATCAATATGAACATGTTATACAAAATATTAATACTTTTTTATTTTATTTTGGGTAAACTATCCCTTTAATGTTACATCTTAGTTCGTCCTAAGTTAATGCAGGACTGTAACTCTCATGTTGCAGATTTATCATCTTGTTAGCAAATCACAACACACCTCTCAGATTATGTTTAAACTCTGATCCATGCCTCTGTGGAATCAGTGCAGCTCTCTCTATAGCTCAGTCTCTCTCTCTCTCTCTCACTCTCTTTCTCCCTAGCAAACCAAAGAGCGGGTAAAGTTGTTGATCCAGCTGGCTGATGGTTTTTGTGAGAAGGGCCACGCCCATGCAAGCGAGATTCAGAAATGGGTCGCCTCAGTGGACAAACGCTACCGTGACTTTTCCCTCCGCATGGACAAGTACCGTTCCTGCCTGGAGAAAGCGCTCGGCCTGTCCACTGACTCCAACAAAGCGGTGAGAGGGCTTGGAGAGTGGGTGTGTTGATGTGGCCTGCATGGCTGTAGTGTGGATGAACTGTGTATTTGCTGTAAGAATCGTTAACCATGTTCATGTATGAAAGAAAGGTGGTTTTCGACCATTGAAACATTTCTTTTGGGCTTTCAGAGTAAAGATCTCCAGTTGGACATCATTCCAGCCAGTGCTCCTGGTGCAGAGGTCAAGCTCAGAGATGTCAACCATGAACTCAATGAGGAGAAACGCAAATCGGCCCGCAGAAAAGAGTATATCTTTTAAACCTGATTATATGATATCGAGCCAGTGGCAGGAAGTGCCAAAAGGGAGGAGTTAATACTTAATCTAAAAAAAGTCCAGCTTTAGTTACTTTGTGTTTTGAGGAAACACCCAGAAATATTCATACTAAAGTTATTTTTGAGGTTTTTATACTAGAATGAAATCCCTCCCAGAGGTATTGTGCTTTTAAACAAATGTTGACAATAGGTCTCTTGTGCATTGCCCTGTTACATCTCTCTTTTCAGGTTTATAATGGCAGAGCTCATTCAGACCGAGAAGGCATATGTGAGAGACCTGCGGGAGTGTATGGATGTAAGTGCTGTTGTCACGGTTTGCTCCATACGGACCAACATTTAGAGGGTGTGGTGCACCAATGTCCACTTTGGACAGATCACAAAAGCTCTGTGCTATAAATGTATTCACTGCAGTACAGGCTAAGAACAATCCAGTTAATCCAGGAATAGCTACTGTTTGATCTCATGAAAAGATTGAGTGTCATTAAAACACTGACCATGTTTACATGCACCATTTTTGAATCCAAAAAAAGTGCTGCACGACTAATGAAATATTCATTAACTTTGGAATACACATGTAATCATATTCCGAAAATAATACATGCGCATTCTTTTTCTTTCATTCTCTGTCTGGGATTCATTTATTATGATGCATTTCCGTATTCTTGCACAATAATTTAATCAGATCATTTGTTTTCATTCATCTCCAGAACAATAGCACATGCAAACCGTAGGCCATCTCAAAGGGTGTTCCATCTGTTTATTGATTTATGTTTATTTTAATTAAGGTTTGTAACAGAAATCAATAGTCATCAATAGTTTAATCTGCTTGTTCTCTGGTAGAACCCAGAATTTCTTTTGTTATGATGTTAAAAGTAAATATTCCATTTCTGTTTATATTCTGGATAATATGGTTTATAACCCCAAATTCTGATTAATAATACCACAGGACTTTGTCAAACAGTCATTTTAAAAGAAAATTGAAAGTTAAAAATATAATCAAAGCTTTAAAAATGTACCCTTTTTAATTTTTTTAATTGTTGCTTCAGACGTACTTTCCATTTCCAAGATGCGTTTGAAGAAAAATTGCATTAACCAATCATATCAGAGTCAACTATCCACAATCTGGACACATCCAAATGGAAGTCTAACAGTGTAAACACTGAAATACAGAATTTGTCTTTGAAAGTGTAATAGTGTTAATCTCCTATCACATTGTTGGAAAAAAAATTCTAAGTGTGAGTGTGTGTGTGTTTCAGACATATCTGTGGGAGATGACCAGTGGTGTGGAGGAGATTCCCCCAGGGATTGTCAATAAAGAGCACATCATTTTCGGCAACATGCAAGACCTATACGAGTTCCATCACAAGTCAGTGTACCTTGTAAATTCTTAGAATTCTGTATTTCTAACCTTGTTTCCTTACCATTTCCATTTCCCTATGCTCTTCTCTGTCCTTTTCTCAGTATTTTCCTTAAAGAACTGGAAAAATATGAGCAGCTTCCAGAGGATGTGGGTCACTGTTTCGTCACATGGGTAAGTGTCAGTTTTCTAGAGATAATCTTATCAAGAAGTACACCAGATTCATGTACCATTATATTGATATCAAATCCATCTAGGTTGCACTTTATTTGACAATCCATGCACTTACAGTTTACATGCAGTGAAAGTACTGAGTAACATAAGGTGTAGAAATTATATAGCTTTTTATACTTAGGTAAATGGGTTTAGTTTTAGGTTTTGGGTTAGCACCTTGTTATTATACTACTACATGCATATTTTATTACAGTCAAAAGTTTCGGAATTGAATGTTAATCTCTTTGTACTTTCTATTAATCAAAAAAATCATTAAAAAAGTGTATCTTTTTCCACAAAAATATTAAGCAGCACCATCTTTTTCAACTGTGATGATAAAACTAAATGTTTTTCGAGCAACAAGATATAAAGGATGAAGCACTAAAGGCTAAAAATGCAACTTTGCCTCCAAATTAATAAAACATTTTATATTTAATAATAAAAATAAAATTATTTTCACAATTGTAATGTTTTTACTGTTTTTTTTCTTTATTTACTGTATTTTTTTAATATAGTTTCTGATAACAGCTTATTATTCTATAGGAGACACCAATTATTAAAACAGAGCACCGTCATGTTCAAAAAATGTTAAATATTTTGTATGTGTGTTTTATTTTTAGGCTGACAAGTTTCAGATGTATGTGAACTACTGTAAGAACAAGCCTGACTCCACTCAGCTGATTCTAGAACATGCGGGGGCTTATTTTGATGTGAGTATTAAGGAAGCCTGATAAAATTGATTTGATTGTGTGTAAGGACACCCAATTCTGTGAAAGTATTCCTCTAACACAATTCCATGTAATTATTCAGATTATGTAACACTTTTTGTGCGTATCTTACAGAGAATGTTGATGTATGTGCCTCAGTGTGTATATGTATTGGAATTCATGTGCGTATGTGTGTGTGTGTGTGTGTATGGCTCCTGTGGTCTGTTAATCAGTTTTGTTCTTGAGCTGGTAGGTGGAGGTCTTAGAGAGAGGGCACTTCCTGTGTGTCTAGGGGTGGGTGGGGGACCAGTGATGCCTCACTATTAAACTGTTGCCAGGCGATCAGAACAAACGGACTCTTCTTTATGGGCTGAGCACTGATGAATGACTTAAGCCTTGAGATCCGCTTTTGCAAAATTGCTTTCAGGAAACTATTAAGAATGAACAAGCTAATGTTTACTGGTTTTTTATATGAAAGATATTTTTTTTAAATGACTTTAAGTGTGCTTTACTGTTTTTGTATAGGAAATCCAACAGAGACACAGGCTGGCTAATTCCATTTCATCATACCTTATTAAACCAGTTCAGAGGATCACCAAGTATCAGCTTCTGTTGAAGGTATGTGTATTACAGTGCATTAAACTCAGTGCAGTTCAGATTCTTCATTATACAAAAGTCATGCAATAATCAGATTTTACCACAGGCTCCTTGGTCAAGGTTACGGTGAGAGAAAGAGCTGACAAAAAGGTTCTTTGGCATTTTAACCACCATCACACTCAAAGTTATGTCAGTTGTAAAGCGAAGTACAGTTAACTCAATAGCTGAAGAGTCACATTAAACAGTATGGTATTTGTTTTGCATGTAACTAATTAAAATGCTAAGCTGATAAACATAATTTAAAAAACACGGTCACGGTCCACTTTGGAGAGGTATTTCTCGAGAACAGTAATGTATATCAAAAATTTGTATATCAGACTAAACAAAGACCCAGCACAGACTAAACCTAAAACTATCCTAAACTCAACACAGACTAAACATAGACCTCGCACACACTAAACCTAGAACTATCACAAACTCAATACAAAATAAATATGGACCCAGCAAAGACTAAACCTAGAAATATCACAAATCCAACACTGACCTAGCACAGACTAAAATCAGAACTATCACAAACCTAGCACGGACCAAACAGAACTATTGCAAACACAGTATAAGATATCTTCTCTATCACAGATAACCAGCACAGAATGATCTTTGAACCATGACAAACCCAGCTAACATGAAACCATCGCAGACTAAACATAAAAAAACATCACAAACCCATAACAGACCAAACACTGAAATATCACAAACCTAACACAGACTAAACACAGAACTATCACAAACCCAGCAAAGACCCAACATCCAAGACAACCAATCAGTGGACTACAAGGGTCAGACACAAATTCAAGTAAACTAAACACACCTTAACAAAACCAAAATGCAAAAGGTAAATTAAGTTTTTATATGGTATTACAAATCTAAATTAAAGGATGAAATCTTCAATGTCTTTAACTGTAAAAGTGCAATTGTTATGTTTGTCTACAGGAACTATTGACGTGTTGTGAGGAAGGTAAAGGAGAAATTAAAGATGGCCTGGAGGTTATGCTTAGTGTACCCAAAAAAGCTAATGATGCTATGCACCTCAGCATGCTAGAGGGTGAGTGACAAATATTTACACACACAGACACAGCTAAACCAAACCCAGTCCTTCTTCTTTAATCTTTTATCAAACTCTCTTTCCTTTTTGCTCACTCTCAGGTTTTGATGAGAACATTGAGTCTCAGGGTGAGTTGATTCTGCAGGAGTCATTCCAGGTTTGGGATCCAAAGACTCTGATTCGTAAGGGCAGAGAGAGGCACCTCTTCCTCTTTGAGATGTCTCTTATCTTCAGTAAGGACGTTAAAGACTCCAATGGAAGGAGCAAGTACTTATACAAGAGCAAGCTCATGGTACGAATTTTACGGAAATTTTTGGGGGGTTGTTTAAATAAAGAAATGCTTGCTTAAGGGGTTACAGATGGCCATACTTAATAATAGACTGAATTGTTTCATGTGTGGTCTATGCATTTTTACTTTGCCTAGACGTCAGAACTAGGAGTTACTGAACATGTGGAAGGAGATCCATGTAAATTTGCACTCTGGGTTGGACGGACACCTACCTCAGACAACAAAATAGTCCTAAAGGTATGTTTTTTTTTTATTATTAATTTTTTTTGTACAGCTGTTACTTATTTTTGGCTTCAATTTTTATTAATTTATTTTTTTTGCTTTCAAGTTTATTTGTAAATTACTGATTTAATTTTTAGTTGGGGGCACCTAATTTCTAGTGATTATTGTTGTTTTGATTACAGAGACCATCTCTGCATTTAAAAAACAATGTGTTTAATCTCATATCTCTAATCATATTTTTTTGACATATGATATTTTTATCCAAACATTGCTAACTGGCACAGCATACAACATGTTTCATTCCTGAGAAGTTAAGTTTGATCTCAAACTTAATGGATTTTGCCAGTAATCTTTGTTATAAAATGATACATATACTGTGTATATATGCATATACATCATTCATCTGAAGATCCTTGAAATTGAAATAGATCACGAGTGGATTTGTTTTTAGGTTTTGAATTTTCTAGTGCTGTAGCTCTGTCTTGAATTTTTAAGCATGTGTAAACGTTTGAAAAAAAAGAAAAAACACTTGCGTAACTTGTGTCTCTGAATGGTTGCCCTTCATCTCTGAAGATGTAATTGAATCATGTAATGACTCATATGCCATTTGATATGTTCTCACATGTAAATTAACAGACACATGGATAAAAATTGAATGCACTCTGATACAACTGATTTCATTCATTTGTAATTCAATAATTAAATCAATTGTCAAAGTACATTAAGAAGCAGATATTTATTTTTAAGATTAGAAAAGCTTTTTTGTGTGTGCTTAATAATACCAGGGACACATTAAGTATGTGAATTGCTTTTTAGCTTAATTTAAGCTCTGATTGCAGGTTTCCGTTATTTTTGCAACAGATCTGTAAGGCTTTGACATGTCCAATTAATATTTATGTCTGTTGTGTAAACTGAGGTTCATTAATGTTTTGTTGTGTTCAATGCATCCCCAGGCTTCATGTATTGAAAACAAACAGGATTGGATTAAACACGTTCGTGAAGTTATCCAGGAGCGTACCATCCATTTACGGGGGGCACTCAAAGAGCCAATCCACATTCCCAAAGCCACTTCAACCAAACACAAGGGCAAACGGTACGTTAACAGCTCACATCAAGTGCAAATCAGAAAGCAAGTATGAATCTCTGGACCTCAGAATATGTTAAAATGGAAGAAACAAATTGTATGCATTTCAGTATCTTAGAGTTTGAGTTTGTACTTTTAAATTATGTATATTATGTTGAATAACAGAGATGGAGAGGACCTAGACAGTCAGGGTGATGCAAGCAGTCAGCCAGACACCATCTCCATCGCCTCCCGCACCTCCCAGAACACACTGGATAGCGACAAGGTGAGTGTCTGTCGACCTTAGTCTAAGTGCTATGCTACACCCGGTGTTCAGTTCTGGTGTTTAAATTACATGTTTAAACTTGCAGCATTTTAAGAACAAGGAAAATTGTTTAATGCCTGTACTGAATGGTTTAGCCTCCCCCTAAAAGCAGGAATTTATTTATTTATTTTAATGTGCTGTTGTGGTTAAAGCCCCTTTGTTTCATCACGTTCAAAGACCACTGTAGTAAAATTTGTTGTAGCATAATCTGAAAGTTCTTATCTTAAAGGGTAGGTCACTCAAAAATAAAAATCCTACCACAATATGGTAAAATCTTACCAAATTCTAGAAATAGTTATAGCCTTCAAACTGCTTATCCTACAATCAGTGGTGAGGATTCTATGTCTATACAAGTTTACATGCCATGTTTGGGCCATCAGTGTGGTTGGCCCCATTATTGCTGCTTGAAGCTATATTCCATAATAGGCATTTTATATTAGATGAATGAGATTACATCTTGTCCTAAACATAAGATATTATAGGAGCAAAATGTATGCTTTTTTTAGAGATGTACCTGTGCAAAAAAAAAAAGATTTGCTTCCTTCATCTCTGTCAAGGCTACCTCAGGCTTGTGTTCAGAAAACGTCTAGGTTACTAATTTAACCCACGTTAACCTGAAGGAGGGAACGGAAACATTACATATGGAACTCACCAGAGAGACCTATCTGCTCTGGCGAGTTCCCATATGTAACGTCAAAGTGATTTGACTGAAAGGGTAACTAAACCTAGAATAAAACTGATTTTAATTATGAATCAAATCCTGAAGGACAGTTGATTCCAGGCATTAGTTTTTAGAGACAATCACTGAATCTTTAAATTGGGCCGTTTTCACTACTTCTTGACAAAGGATTTTGGTATAATGTTTGATGGGAATTTTACATTTTAATGAATGAATAAATAAATGTTAAATGTTTTCGAATAATAACAAAAAATCAGAATAGAACTGGTGTCGATAAAGCTACTCATTATCATTATCTTAAAATGAATTAGATTTCTGTCACTATGCAGTTGTGAGAAAAAAAAATGACTCATCAGTGGCGAGGTGGTAATCACAGCATTATTGGGGACATTTTGTTGTCAAGTGACATTTATTCATACAGTATAATGCTTTATACAATACAGGCAGTGGCATCAGTGATAATGTTTAAAAAATGAATAAATTATAAAACAACTATAATTTGGGCCAGATCTGGGCCAACACTATGTTGCTGTCTGGGAAGAAGACAATAGTGACATTATTCAGCTCTATTTAGTTCAATGTTATTTAGTTCAATAGTATTGTTCATCAATTATTAAGGTCAGCTATTAGCAGCAAGGCGATTAGTGTCATATAAAATTGTTTAATATAAATACTCAGTTCACTAAACATTAAAAAACAGCTTTTTTAGTGTAAAGCAAAAAATTGTATGAAATTATTGTCCCTGGAACACAAAACTACAAATATTTGTGGCAATAGCCAGAAATACATCGTCAACTTTTTTTTTCTGTTGTGCCAAAATTAATTAGAATAATATGTAAAGATCATGATCCATGAAGATATTTTGTGAATTTCTTACCGTAAATATATAAAAAACGGGGTATTATGCAATGCTAAGTATTTCATGTGGACAACTTTAAAATGTATTTTTTCAGATTCTAGATTTTCAATTAGCTGTATCTCAGCCAAATATTGTCCTATTCTAGCAAACCATGCATCAGTGGAAAGCTTATTTATTATTCAGATGATGTCTAAATCTCAATTTCAGAAACTGACCCTTAGGACTGGTTTTGTGGTCCAGGGTCACATATAAGTGAATGTTAACAGTTCGTAAATAAAGCAGTAAAAGTTTCTCATTTAGAATGTTTTTTTGATTTTTATGAGATGTTTTATATATACAAAAATTTTAGGGAGCAGAAAATCCCTAATTGAATATAAAATCAGTCCAGTGGCGTCCAGTAGTTCCAACATTCAATTAACCTGATTACCAACAGACATAATGCAGGCTTCTCATTGGGGAATGTTTGTTGCTCCGGTTTCTTTGGATTTAGCAGCACAGACGCTTGTCTTCCCACTCACAGTCAGTGCTCTCCTCTCACACGCCTTCACACATGTGCGATATGTATTGCCTCCCACAGCAACAAACGCTACTTGCTGATACTCTCCAATCTAAACGCAATTGGACATCTTAGTCCTTCTCTGTCTTCTCTTCCATGCCGGTCCCTTCCCCGTCTCTTTGCGACATACACAAACATGTCAAGAGTCACTAAATTCACTCATGTACCCTGAGGACCCTGCACAAAAGCTCACTGTTTTAGACATCTTTACGCAGACAGAGCCCTCTCAGTTCACACTGAGGTGAAAAGGTGAAGCTCTCAGAAGTGGATGAGTCCCTGCATGTCACTTCTAATGAGCATTAATTTGCCTCCTGCTCCTTTAAATCTTGGCACATTGTGTCCGTCTCTGCCTCCTCTCCCTTCCTCCTGCTAGGCGTCACTCCTTCAGACTGATTCCATCTCCGTGGCAATGCGAGGATGTGTCAGCAGCCTTCAACCGCCTGCCACTTTACCTCACTGGAGTTCTGAATGCTTGAGCGTGAACTGTAGATGAGATTCATTTTCATAAGACACAGCTATTCAGTGCTCTATCTTCCAGATTGAAGGATATGGCATTGTTGGAAATGGGGTCTTTGGACGCAGACCATTCGTCTGTGTGATGTTTTCTGCGAGGGTGTTGTTTTGGTAGAAGCATGGCATGTAAAGGTTCAGGGTCAGTGGCTCACCTTTTGAGCTCATTGGCAATGCCACATTACCAGTGGGTGCGTTCGTTATGCCTGTTTTTGTTGCTTGGTTTGTTGTTTTTATCACATGTTTTTGAATATTTTAAATGTAATGTGACTATATGCATTCCTCCACAGTTGTCCGGTGGTTCAGAGTTGACGGTGGTCATCCACGATTTCATGGCCAGTAATGGATCAGAGTTGACTGTACGTAGAGGTCAAACGGTGGAGCTGGTCGAAAGGCCCCAGGACAAGCCCGACTGGTGTCTGGTTCGCACCACTGATCGTTCACCTGCCCAGGAGGGACTGGTTCCCAGCTCTGTGCTTTGCATCGCCCATTCCCGAAGCAGCATGGAGATGGAGGGCATTTTCAACCATAAAGGTAAGATTCGATTGGACTGAATTTACTTAAAAGATTTTTTGGGGGGGTTGGATGTTCATACTGGTCCTTCTTAGGTATGGGGTCAGATCAAGATGGCTTCAGGATTTAGAAATGTGTTTATTTAGGTTTACACTTCACAGAGGCTGCACTACTTGTATTTGTCAGTGTTTTGAGTTTGTGAGGTCCTGAGAATCTGGAATAGTGTTTGATGTTTCTCTCCAGTCATGGGAAGAGCTTCTGTAAATTATTGAGGGATTACTCAAAGACACGTTAACACACGAACCTGGGGTTTCCATCTGGTCCTTTGTGTAAGAGCTGTTAAGTAACCACCTCTGACAATAAGAATCTCAGCTTTTTAATTAATCTGTTTTGGTAGCATTTGAAAAATTATTAGATTTTTATTGAATACTTTGAAAATTGATTTTTAATTACAATAATAATGGACACAGATTTCTAGCTGTGTGCAAGCTTAAGCATGAAATATACAAACCCAAATAAAATCAGATTAACTTAATATGTTTTCCCTCAGAAGAGATTAATCAAAGTTGTGTACAGGTGTGTGTCTGCTCTTGACTCACCTTGAACCCAAATAAAATTTTAATTGCAATCCAGCTTTGCTCTTTCTTGTTAGGGTTGAAGTGTGTTGAGCATGCAGTAACCATGGTGATGGTCTTTATCAGGTGATGAACAGGGTTGCCAGGCTGCTGGGGATTTCCCTGCTAGGACCTTATCCATATACACAGGACAGTTAATGTGATCTTGTGATTTTGGTCATGCAATTAAAACCAGTAGTTTTGTAAACAATAATACATAAGTTTGGGGTCAGTACTTCGTCTTCAAAGAAATTAGTACTTTTATTTAGCAATTTGATCAAAAGTAACAGTAAAATGTATTTGAAATTAAAAAAGAAAATCTAATAAATTAAAATGCTGTTCTTATAAATTTCATATTTATCATAGAATTATATTAAAATAATAAAACAAGTTATTTTAGATTGTAATATTGTGTCACAATTCAATCCATTTTAATTTTAAAAAATGAATTTAAATATTATTGCCTTCAATTTTTATTATATATTTATTTTAGTGTAATGTAATATATTTTATGCAATTTATTATTAAATTATTTATAATAATAAAATATTTTTAAAGCATGGATAACATTTGTAATGTGATCTATTTCAAAAAGAAGATTTGCAGGAAAAGAGAGTTTTGTTTTGTTTTGTTTTGTCACACTCACGTACCGTAAGGAGAACGCAGGAGTCACGGAGTGAACAAATGAGAGTCTTTTAATTATCAAACTCTGGAACATAGGATACAACACAGACTTGAAGACATACGTATAAGGGCCGACAAGAGAGACTCGGAAACACAGGGTAATTAAACACAAGGAAATCATGGGAGAACTGAAAACACTTGGGGAACACGTTAACACAATGAACTAATCAGGGACAGGAACAACCAAATATGGGCATACAAGACTGATATTACTCCCCCCTCCCGGATGGTGCGTCCTCACACCTCAAAACATCCAGCGGGGAGGGAGGGTGGGTGCTAGGGAGGAGGCTAGGAGGGGCCAACAGAGCAGTCCACAGGGGTGATGAAGGAGGGAGGAGCCATGGAGGAAGAGGAGGGGCCACTGACCCCAGGAGCCCACCCACCTGTGGCGGAGCAGGTGGAGGAGGGGCCCAAGGTGGAGACAGAGAGCTAATGGGCCAGGCCGACGGCGAGGATCCGGTGGGCCAAACAGTGGTACTGGCGACCGACACAGAGATGGGAATCCGGAAGACCACGGCGGAGCTGGAATGACAGAGGGCCGAGGTAGAGCTGGAGGGAAGGAGGAGCCTGACAGAGCCGGAGGAACGAGGCGTAGCCAGAGGAGTGGAGTCCCGAGGCGGCGGATGGTAAACGACCGACCAAGGTGGAGCTGGTGAACTGGTGGGCCACATTGGAGAGGAGGGAGCTAGGGGATCTGGAACGGCTCTCCTGGCCGTAATGGCGGCATGAAATCCGCGGGGATCAGGGACAGCACTCCTGGCCGTGACTGCGGAACGGAATC
This sequence comes from Enteromius unitaeniatus, assembly GCA_032359435.1. Lineage (NCBI taxonomy): Eukaryota > Metazoa > Chordata > Actinopteri > Cypriniformes > Cyprinidae > Enteromius > Enteromius unitaeniatus. Next base: position 4,884,569 of record JAUMHI010000058.1, on the reverse strand, counting down.
CGTGAGGCACTGGAACGGCTCTCCTGGCCATGACTTGGAAAGGGGACTCTCGAACAGCTCTCCTGACCGTGACTGCAGAACAGAATCCACGGGGAACTGGAACAGCTCTCCTGGCAGTGGTTGTGGAACGGAATCTGCTGGAAACTGAGCAGGCTCTTGCGGGTGCTCTTGTGGTGCAGGCATGGGACGGCACTCTTGCGGCACGGGCATTAGACGGTGCTCCTCTAGTGGGTTTGTTGGCGAGTTAGTGGACGGTGAGCTGGCTCACGCCCCGATGCTTCCCACGGGGGCGATGATAACAGGCCCCAAACAGGAACAGATAGACGAGGACCGCATCGTCCAATGCGGCCACTTTGGCCAGCCGATAAAACTCTTCTGCAAGCCCATAGAGGGAGAGGTCTTTCTGGACCAGGGCACAGAGGTGGGTGCCGAACTCCATCGCTGTTTCTTGGTCGGTCCTTCTGTCACACTTACATGCTGTGAACAAACGAGTCTTTTAATTATCAACCTCAGGAACATAGGATACAACACAAACTTGAAGACATAAAAGGACTGACAAGGGAGACTCGGGAACACAGGGTAATGAAACACAAGGAAATGATAGGAGAACCGAAAACACCTGGGGAACACCGCTGGATACACCCATACACAATGAAGTAATCGGGACAAGAACAGTCAAATATGGGCATACAAGACTGACCAAATATCTTTGTTTTATCTGAACAGTAGAAACAATGGAAGTTTGTTTTTAACTACACTGTTCTATTTAAAAAAATGCATATGTTCCATTTTAATTTCATGCAATATTTAAGGTTTTAAAGATATTCTAGGAATCTTAGTGGTGAAATATATGTTTGCATATGAAGACTTGTAGCATAAGTCAGCTTATTGTTAACATGCATTAAATTTTTTTTCATTCAGCTGTAGTATGTACATCTAGAACTACATTTGTTTTTTAGTTCATCACGATCAAAGATGTGTAACATGGATTTCATGGTGGTTAGTCACTGCTTTTGAAAATTCTGAATGGACCATGATTTGTGACAAAGACTTGATTACAAAGGAAGAGCATGTGGTGAAACTAAGAAGGTCACCAGGCAAAGATTTTTGAGGTCACCCGCACTTGGATGACTGGGAAGCATCTGAAAGAAGATCATTAGTGTGTGCAGGGTGTGGTGTTCAATTTTGGGGAATTCTGGGAAGTTACTGAAACGTACTTATTTTTAACTTATGATGTAGTTAGAAAATGCTACTCAGATGTTCCGAAAAGTATGTATATATCTATATCTATCTGTTTGTCTATATTATTATTATGATAATCAATGAAAAGCTTATAAAGTAATATAACGTCATAAGTAATATAAAGTCATATTGAAATTAAAGTTGATATTTTTGTAACTACTAAGTTAAAAGGACACATACCTGTCATTTATGTCCATTTTATGACATCATTACAAGTAGACAAGCACCTTTCCTTTGGCAGAGGTCATGGGAAATGTCAAACAGCCGGTTCTCTTACAGCAAGGACAATCTGTATTTATAGAATGTGAAATAGGAACCATCATAACTCATGATGACCAGTGTATTCAGCCTCTTCAAACTGCTGGTCAGACTATTTTGTTCACCGAAATGTTCAAGGTATATTTAGGCTGCTATGTTGCAACGTGTCCAGAGGGGCTGAAAGGAATCAAACTTTTAGGCTACCATGAGACCAGAGCAGAATCTTCAGTAGAATTTTGATTAGTTCTGGCATAAGCAGTTAAGGATCTGCATACGTGTGTGTGTGTGTGCGCGTGTGTGTGTATAGCAAAGGAAGCAGTTCGACTGGCCACAGACCAGCTACTGTTAAGCAGCCAAAGACGCTTAAACAGGGAGATCTTTGTAGCCATTCGCCCCGGTGCAGCCTGTAAGAGAGGCAGCCATTTGTGTAGGTGATATAGAGGCAGTTGTTTGTATAGTTTACTTTATTTTCATGCTGTGACCTGATATTGGCCAAGCCTGCCAGTTGTACTGTACGCTTTAAAACTGTCATTTGCGACTGAGATGTATTATTACTGCATTCCCAATGAAAAATGCTGAAAATGTTAGAACAGGTCAAAGCTTGACTGTTTTGTTGAATGCCATCATCCACATGCCATGTTCAGGAATCTTCACATAAAAGAACCTAAATATCTGTAACTCCATTATTTAAAAAAAAAAAAAAAAAAAAAAATATATAAATATATATATATATATATAAATA
>JAUMHI010000058.1:4844205-4866421 GCA_032359435.1 Enteromius unitaeniatus | reverse complement strand
ATTCAGAGCATTAGAAACGGTAATTGGTGCTCCAGTATAATCGGTCCGCCGAAACTCATCCAGTGAGAAGCGTTCCGTGGTGCAAAAATAAGTGCGATTAAAATGCGTTAAAAAAAATTAACGCGTTATTTTTGTGTAATTAATTAATCTTAATTAACGCGTCAAAGTCCCGGCCCTAATCAAAACCAAATATAACAACAAGTTTTTCTCATTTTGTTAATAGAGTTTAGATGGCTGACAAAAAATATTCACAATCTGAGCAAATAAAACAGTGACCTTGCCTCCATTTAAAAACTGTGGGAACATCACTTTACAATATTTCAAAATCACCATGTACTTGTTGTGAATGTTCTTTTTAAGTGCAGTTTTTTTTTAAATTTTTTTGCACATATGCAAGGAAATTGTAACTGTTCTGAAGACTAAGCATTGTTTATTTTTTATTTCCACTTTTAGGGTAAAATTGTAGCCCAGGGAAGGCTGCTTCTCCAAGACACCTTTTTGGTCTCTGACCAGGATGGTGGTCTCCTTTCTCGCATGAAAGAGAGGCGTGTCTTTCTCTTCGAGCAGATAGTTATCTTCAGTGAACCTCTGGATAAAAAGAAGGGCTTCTCTATGCCAGGCTATCTGTTTAAGAACAGCATAAAGGTGTGTAGACAGTACCACTGCTGTAGAAAACATTTTGCTCAAGACACAGTATAGCAAGTAAAACATCTATTTCTTATGTATCTCTCTCTCTGTTCTGCAGGTCAGTTGGTTGGGTCTAGAAGAGAGTCCTGACAATGACCCTTGTAAGTTTATTTTGACCTCAAGGTCATCCACTGGCAGTACAGAGCACTATGTCCTCCATTCCTCCAACCGGGCAGTTTGCCTGGCCTGGATCCAGCAGATCAGCAGCATCCTGGAGAATCAGAGAAACTTCCTCAATGGTAACGCAATTGTAGAATGTCTAGTGTTTAGTGGTTAAATATCTGTTAGCCAGAATGTAATAGGTCTAAAGCCAAGCAATTGGCTTCTTTACATAATGGACTTATATGTGTACTATATTTTGTATTACATGAGTACTGTCCATTCAGCTCTTGGAGTGCCAAAAGTTTAGCTCCAACCTGCCCTAACATGTGCCAGGATGTTTTTTGTAATACTAGACATTGCTTGTTTAAATGTGTTTAACACAAGCTAAAAAGCAGAATGGTACCTCCCCCAGGACACCATAGGACATCTCTGATTTAAATAAAATGTTAAATGACACTAATTAATTCAGTAGTTATGGACTGGGATTTTAAGATAATACTGCAGGAATAGGGTAGCCAAGTTCAACTAGTCATCGAAAAACTGATAGCTGAGATCACTCGCCTCTTGTTTTCTTCACAGCACTGACTTCACCAATTGAATACCAACGGAATCATGTTGGGTCATCAAGTGGTCTGGGTGGACCCAGCAGCAGTGGACTTCCGGGTGGAAGCAGCAGCTCTGCCATGGGTCCCAGCTGTGGCTCTAGGTCCCGAGCTTCCCGAATCCCTCAACCTTCTTCTCGTCTCCCTCAACCCGTGCAGCACCATCACGTCCCCGCCCCAGATGACCGCACTTCAGGTACGTGTCCTTTTCCTGACCAGGACCTAAACGGTGAGGTCCCTAGGATGCGGGTCCTGGAGAGCCCCTTGAAGGAGCTACGCGAGGAAGCCCAATCAGGGACACCCATTCCAAGAGCCACAGTCGCACCCCTGTCTCTCACCCTAACAAAGCCCCGTCTCAGAGTCCCCTCGCCTATTCTCTCCCCCTTGAACCCTCAGAACTTTACAGTCCAGAAGGGCTCCCCATTTTGGGCCTCAATGCCAGTCTCATCTACTGGCAGGCCTGGCTCTTACACAGAGCAGAGTGACACTTTGAGTCGCAACCAGTGTCAGACTCGCAGGCACTCCACCCACAGTAAGGAGTTGGACCGCATCAGTACTTGCTCTTCCACCAGTGAGCAGTCCCTGCATTCCACTCACAGCAATGGGGTAAGAGCCAAACTCTAGCTCCTGGCTTCAGTGAGGCCTAATCCTGCTTCACCTCCACCTCCGGCTTCATACTAACCCGCTGGGGTATACTATGTGCGTTGACCTGGAACTAAGAAGATTCACACAGGCTTTTGTGTATATTAACTGGCCTGGTTTGACTGTGCTGAGCAACTAACAACGTACACTGTTAACCAGGATAACTCCTTGAGAGTTTCTCAGAAACTCTGTACATCCGTTGACTATTTCTGCTGATTCTATCTGCTCTAAACTGGCAGGATGTTCTTTCTCTAACTGCCTGAGAAGACCTAATATGCAAGCATTGGGAGCACGTAAACCACAGCCAACTAACAATTACTAACTCTTTTTCTGTTTAACCTGCTTACAGCTTTTTTTCCTTTTTTTTTCTTTTCTTTTTTTTTTTTTTTTACAGATTTTTAAAATGATTTTAGGGATAATACATTTACAAATATATTGTGGGGTTACTGTTGAGAATTTTGGAGTTTAAATTGCAAATAGATTGTATTTGCATCAGAAGCAAGTATAAAGCTTAGGGATATTAGGGTAGGGTATATTCTTATTTTTATAGAGCATTTTATTGGAATTATACACATATGAGTGGATCAAAATATTTCATATTAACACGTTTTCTGGAAGAAAAAGATTGTACAATGTCAGCTTATTTATTGTATATACACTAGCATATAGTTTGGAAAAGAAAAGATTACAAAACTCCAATGTTGATTTCATGGTATCTTTGAGGGTGTTAAATTTCCTCTTTTAACCAATAGTCTTAAGGGTAATCACACTGAAAGCAATTTGCAGCAACACAGAGGCCATAAGTTTTTCATTTCATTGACTGTTGATAATGCGATAAAGTTCAGCATGGTGTGGTGTTTGTCATCCACCTTACAGTACAGTGTTTAGACAACCATCAGCAATTTAACTGCGAACTGTCAGTGTGAACAACTCTTTGGTGGAAACATAAGAACGTAAATCTTTTCCTAGAACTGCTCTCGCTTGCTTTGTTCTTGCTTTCCGATCAGCTCACAAAATATCTTCAACATTCTTCATATGCAAACATATTTAAGTAAATACAAAATAATTTAACATATATAATATAAAAGTTGCTTCTCTGATGTTTTACTGTGTTTCTGATTTTAGAGTGAAAGCAGCAGCAGCAGCAGTGTGTCAACCATGTTGGTGACCCAGGATTACGTGGCTCTAAAAGAAGATGAGATCAGTGTGTATCAAGGAGAGGTTGTGCAGATATTGGCCTCTAACCAGCAAAACATGTTCTTAGTTTTCCGTGCCGCCACAGAACAAGGCCCAGCAGCCGAGGGCTGGATCCCCGGCTATGTTCTGGGTCACACCTCCACTTTCATTCCCGACTACCCCGATGGAACCCTCAAGTGAGAATTGGTTATTAATTGTCATTGATTATAGACTGGCTTTTATATTATTATTTTTGGTATTATATTATATCATGGCAATACATCCTGAGACTACAAAGCCTCAAAATCCACGATCCTATATATTTTAAAGGTTAAAGAGGATACTAAATGTCAAATGGGACTTATTTATTTATTTTTTAAGGAAATGATTGGGTTTTGAAAACCATATTTAAATATATCCTTAAATATATTTTAAAATATACAAAAATGTCCATAAAATGTGCTAAAATATGTTTTAATTATTTTTTTGCATAAATATATGTTCTATCAATATATTTTTGACCATTTTTGTGTTTTTTTTTATATATTTTAAAGATATAGGTATTTTTAAGAGAAAAATAAAAGTAAGTTTAAATTTTTTTTATTTGTAGTCTGTAACATATGAACATATAACACAATTATTTATATATATATTATAAATAAAATTATACAATTATAAAATAAGCTTATAATATAACACTAAAAATAATGGTAATGTAAATTGTCTTAATTATTAATGTTATTTGATCTATTCCATATACGTTTATCATTTACCTCAAAGGCAACATTTCATTTTGAAATATGTTTTAGGGTTAAAACTTATTATATTATATTTGTTCTATTTAAAAAATACATTTCACAGTTCAGTAACACTTTACAATAAGCTTCATTAGTTAATAAGAACAATACTTCTACAGCATATATTAGTCTTAGTTGATGCTAATTTAAGCATTAACTAAAGCATTATTAATATTATTAATAAGCATCTCATAAGTTGTATTTGTTAATATTAGTTAATGCAATGTGAGCTGACATGAACTTACAATGAATGATTGTATTTTTTATTAACTATTGTTAACAAAGATTAATATATACTGTAATAAATGTACTTTTCATGGTTTTATTCATGTTAGTTAATACATTAAATTGTGTTAACAAATGACTCTTTATTGTAGTGTTACCCATATTTCATTTTCACTGTTTACAACATATCAACATATATAAGATGTGTATTATGAAGGTGTTTTAAGTATGTAAGTAAATTAATTTCGAGTTTATGTTGACGTCAAATTTAGGTAATAGTCGTGAAAGCATCTGCTTATGATGCCATTGTTTTTAAAAAGAAAGTGACTTCTTGTTTGTCGTCTAACAATTATAGTGTGTGAATTAACGGTGAATATTCAATGCTATATTTGTCATTCAGGAAGTCTTCATCATGGCACACAGCTCTACGCATCAGACGAAAGTCCGAAAAGAGAGACAAAGAGGGCAGGAAAGAGAGCAAACCAGAGAATGGCTATCGCAAGTCTAGAGATGGATTAGCCAATAAGGTTTCTGTAAAGGTACTACTTTAACAGTCTAATCATTCATTATGTAAGCATTACTTGGACTATTTCTACATACAGTATGAACAATGAACATTATTGCTTGTTTAATTTTGCAGCTTTTGAATCCCAACTACATTTATGATGGTAAGTTATAATATTGTTCTTTCGTTCTTGGAAATCTCTCTGCATTTATTAAATGGTTCACGTGTCATACTGAAACAGCCAAATGACTGTACGTTTCTGATTTGCTGGCAGCAGTTCCTCCAGAGTTCGTGGTCCCCCTGAGTGAGGTGTTGTGCGACAGGGGCGACAGTGTAACTCTCCGCTGTAAGATCTGTGGGCAGCCCAAAGCCTCGGTCTGTTGGAGAGGGCCTGACCAGAGCACTCTCAGCAATGGTGGACGATACACACTCACACACAGGTAAAACCAGGACACAGACATTGCTTTACATGCCATGCACTCATACATACTGCAGGGGGCACTTTTGCTTTATGGTTTACGATTCTGTTTATTGCGATGGATGTACAGTCATTTTGCTAGTTTCATAACTGTTTACCGAAAGAAACATTTTCCATGCTAAATATTTCTTTGAAATTGTCTTTACGCTCTTCATTGACTGGACAAATTTAGCTGTACGAACAAATAAATGAGTTTAGTTCAATTTAGTTTCGGATTGACAGACATCTCTTCAATCTCTTCTATCTTTTGCACAATATCTGAACTTGAACTTGATAGCTGATTTCATTTGTGAGCAAATTCCTAATTACATTTTTAGATTGTATAAATAAGCAAAACAAAACAAAAAAAAAGGCAAACCTCCAAATTAGCTGAAGACAGCTGAAGAGCCACATGGCTCAAAACTTTACTTTTGGTGAGGAAGTGTAAATGTTTTAGGAAAACTTTATTTTAGCGTCATAGTTATATGTTAGATGAACTTACTATTATAATAGCAATACATTTTATTATGCATAATTAAATGCTAGTAACCTTAATGCTAACCCTAACCGTAAGTACATGTGGTTCATTAATATTACACAGTAATTTGATGTATAATTACACTGTAACAAGGACACCTTAAAATAATTTGTTTAAATATTTAATTTTTAATATATTGTTTATTATATTCAGCTGATTTTTTAAAATTTGTTTATGGTTGAGGACCCTCATTGTGCTTTCCTTTAACCTGCTGAATGTGCATACCTTCTGTTACATAAAAAAAAAAATGAAACTGCTGTAACAATTTAAGTAAAATTAAAGAAATGTTATTAAAAGACATATTGGTTTTATATATATATATATATAGCTTAGTGTAGAGAAAAGTTGTACAAATGTAAAGTAAAAATTCATATGAAGTAAACATCTAAAATATATAATAAAAATAGTAAAATATAAAAATAAAGTAAAACATAATTTTTTTTCACACACACACGCAAACACAAAAAAAACCCTGACAGTGCGATCAGTACCCAGATGTGATGCACCTCATATTTTCCAAAGGGGATTTATTTTCTGGTAATGACTAGCTGACTGTACGTTATGTTGCGTATAAATTAATATAGTTTTACAATCTGTCATTGCTATCAGTTTGACGAACTTAACCTCTCATGTTTGCACAGTACCTCATTTCTTTTGTGAGCAAAATTCCTAATTACATTTTTGAATTGTAAACATAAACATGGCACTAGGAGAAAAAAAAATTTTTTCACCACAAACACTGTTTTGAACCATATAGCTATTGATTATGCACTATGTTGCTTATTACATGATATCTAAATAAATTAATAAATGTGCATTAAATAATGAAACCCATTTTAAATAAATTAAATAATTTTAAAGATCATTTAATTTGCTTCTGAGATGTTTATTTGTTTTTGAAAAATTTTGACAGTTAACTCTGTTTTTTTAGTTTTTTTTGTTATGCTTTTAATTATGTTCTAATGTTTTCATTTTTATTGTGTTAGCTAGCTGTTTACAATTTTTTTATATTTTTTATAAAGTAATTTTTTACCTAGTTAAAATATCCCAACAGCAGTTTGACTGAGATTAATCAAAATGCACATTTCAAAATCAAGATTTTTGAGAATTATTAAAAATAGACATATCTATTTTTGCAAATGATGCATATGAAGTATATGACGCTTCATATGTGACCCTGGAACACAAAACCAGTCTTAAGTCTCAGGGGTATATTTTTAGCAATAGCCATGTATGGGTCAAAATTATTGATTTTTCTTTTTTACCAAAAATCCTTAGGATAGAAAGTAAAGGTCATGTTCCATGAAGGTATTAAGTCAATTTCTTAGCGAAAATATATTCAAACTTTTGATTTGTAATATGCATTGATAAGATCTTAATTTTCTCAGCATTTAGATTTTTCTGTACCCTCAGATTCCAGATTTTCGTATAGTTGTATCTCGGTCAAATATTGCCCTATCCATGAAAATCATACATTAATGGGAAACTTATTTATTCACCTTTCAGATCATCTATATATAAATCTTAATTTTAATGTTCACATATGTAGTTTATCAGTATAATTACACAACAATATTTGACCTCTGAACAGAGCAGTTGGTCAGTCCAGTATATTCTGGACTAACACATTTTTAATAGACTATGCTGTAAATTTTTGATTTCGTATATTACATTTTATAAATTTTGCCACCTAATTGTTTAATGTTTTGTTCAGTGAGACAGGGGAAGTTACCCTCCGTATCTCACCTGCCTCTCTGGACGACAGCGGCACCTACACCTGCATCGCCTTTAATGACGTGGGCTCAGTGACATCATCAACCTACCTCAGGGTGCTTGGTCAGTTGATTTTTAGTTAACACTGCTCAAAACAATAGTTTTAATAGTAGTTGATTGACAAGCATTGTATTTCGTAGGCACGTCCTGTGATGGGATCCTCTGGAAGGATAACTTTGAGTCCCTTTACACTGAAGTCATGGAGCTGGGGAGGTATTTTGTCCAAATGAAATGTTCTGACAAACTGAATTAATCAAATAATATTTTTATGCACAAAGCTAACATTGTAAACCACCGATGTTTGTTTTCTGTCTCTCTGTAGAGGCAGGTTTGCTGTCACTAAGTGGTGTGAGCAAAGAGGAAGCCGGCAATCAGTGGCCGCTAAGCTAGTAAATAAGAAGCTAATGCGTCGAGAGCAGGTGGTTCAAGAGCTGGGTGTCCTACAGTGTCTTCAGCATCCTCACCTGGTGGGCCTGCTGGACACCTACGAGACCCCAGCCAGTTATGTTCTCATCCTGGAGATGTACGTGGACTACTTTACTTTATTTGTAACATAAATGATAATGATAATAATGATAATAATAATACCATCAGTTCATTGTGTGCTTTTATTTTTTGCACATCAGCGCTGATCAAGGTCGTCTCCTGGACTATATTGTTAGCTGGGGGAACCTAACAGAAGAAAAGGTTTCTCTTTATCTACGGGACATTCTAGAAGCTTTACACTACCTTCACACATGCAGGATTGCTCATCTTGACTTGAAGGTGAGCCTTTCCATAGAATTATTCATAAAACACTCAACAAAAATATAAACGCAACACCTTTGTTTCTTTCATGAGATGGACATAAAGATCTAAAATTCATTCCAGAAACACAATATTACCATTTCTCTCAAACATTGTTCACAAATCAGTCTAAATGTGTGATAGTGAGCACTTCTGCTTTGCTGAGATAATCCATCCACCTCACAGGTGTGCCACATCAAGATGCTGATCTGACATCATGAGTAGTCGTAGCAGAAACAAAGGTGTTGCGTTTATATTTTTGTTGAGTGTAAATTAGTCAATACTCAGATGGTACTTGACTGGTGGATCTCAACTAGTGAACCTACTGTAAAAACAACTACACCTAAAAACAAAGGCTTATTTATTATTTAAATTTATTTCCTCAACAACTGTCAATTTTTTTAAGATCAAGGTGATCCCGAATGTCTTATTAAAAGTGTCATTTTTAGCATTGAAAAAAAATTATGTTTGTATTGAAATCTCTGAGAAATAAATTAGAATTTTCTGAATAAAAAACCTTACCTAAATGTAAAATGCCATAAATGTCATAAAAAGCATAACCCTAAAGAACATTCATTTTCTGAAATGTATGTTCAGTTTTTGCATTTAATTACATTTACATATTTTTTTTAATTGTTATATTTATTCATTTAGCATACAGTTTTATCCAAAGTCATACAAATGAGCAATACAAGTGAATGCTCTTAATGAGATGAGACGTGCTTACATTACAAAGTTTCATACATTGCCTGGAATAGCACAGAGGAGGGATTTAAGAGCTGTCTGAGAGTAAGCATGATGCTTATGTAACTCAAAACAAAAGAGAAACAGAGATTGCTCAAACAACTGCTGCAGGACAGCTCGGCTCTTCAAGTGAACATATATGTAATCTCCGAAAATAAAAATGCAAAAAGGGATGTAAGGATTTAATATGAATCAGTGCATGGATCAAATGAATAACAAAGTGTGTCAATACATAAATAAATTAAATTAAATACATAAATCTAAATATAAGTAATATATCAATAAGATATGCTAGAGTACTAGCCTGATTTATGAAAACAGGTCAGATTAATTCTTAATTATATCATATATATTTTTTAGATTATTATTATTTCATATATTGAATACCTTGTTTTGTTTGTATGTCAAAAAGGTTGAGATCCACTGATTTAGATGTCATTTAGAATGTAATATGCTGAGATGAACAGTATTATTTATGTGTTTACAATGTAGGAAATATATTTTAACATTTATCAGACATGTTTTGATTATAAGCAAACACTAATTGCTTCTATTTATAATACTTTGCCACTCTTAGAGATGTTGTGACGTCTGTGGTTAAAAAAATTATAATAATAAGGTGGTCATTTTATCCCATCTTCACTATAGTACTGAATAATGCAATTTTATATTTAATTTGTATTTTAAGAGAGACTACATTGCTCTTTTGAATAGTTGACCGGATTACATTACTATTTAATTTCTATTTTTACATTTTGAACCTGTCATGTGTTTTTTTTATCCCATACTTATTTCCATTATGTGATTTTTACAGCCTGAGAATCTATTAATCGAGCAAACATCAAGCCAGCCTCTAGTTAAACTGTCGGACTTCGGTGATGCGGCACATCTCTCCAACATCCCGTACATCCACCCTCTGCTGGGTAGCCCAGAGTTCTCTGCCCCTGAGCTGGTGCTGGGTGAGCCCGCGGCTCTGTCTTCTGACCTCTGGAGTCTAGGTGTGCTAGCATATGTGATGCTCAGCGGAGCGTCCCCTTTCCTGGACGAGAGTGTCGAGGAGACCTGCCTCAACATCTGCCGCCTCGACTTCAGCTTCCCAGAGGACTATTTCTGCGCAGTGAGTCCGGCGGCACGGGACTTGGTATGCATCCTGCTCCAAGGTGAGCCGTGCAGACGACCCTCTGCGCAGTTTTGTTTGCGTGAGCAACCGTGGCTGCAGCCCAACGCCGCTTCTGGAGCAGCTCGCCTCGACACTTCCAGACTCGTCTCTTTTATAGAGCGGAGGAAACATCAGAACGACCTGCGACCCGTGGCCAGTTTCCGAGCATTCCTGCACAGTCGCCTGCTTAGCCAGAGCTGAGAGAAACGTAAAAGTGTGAATCTTCTTCTCCTGCAGTTCTGAGTAGGATATTAAGAAAAGTATAGATTGCTGATGCTGAAATCTCCTTTTAGAGTCATTCTGAAACAGTTCTGGGTCTCTGTTACTGTAACTGCTGCTGACGAAACTCTGAAGTTACCTTTTCCGACCCTTCTAAACTCTACTGCTACATGTACATGTTCTCTCTTTGTATGGACAAAACTCAAAAGAAAAAAAAAAGTGAATAATGAGGATTCTTTTAAAGATTTTTTTCCCTAAGCCAGAAAGGTTTAGCCTCTTGTTCGGACAGTATTACAAATCAGGTTGTTTCAGTGGAGTACTGTAATTTGAATAGCTACATTCAGGAAAGATTACATTTTGTACAAACCATGTATAGAAGCACAGTAAAGAAGATATCTTTATCCTGAACGTTTTGGAAGAAAAAAAAAGCTTATTTAAAGGGAAGTAAAATCAGTTACACTATGGCATTCATCTCAATTCCCATGTTTGATAAACATACAGTCATACTGGACATCGATCATAACAAATAAATATGACTGCTGCAACTCTACTCAAGAAGTAAAAGATAAGCTTTTGGTTTCAACTCGCATCTGTCTATCAGCCTTATGTTGTAAATAAACTGGACCTGCCTTCATTCATGTTAATTTGCAGTGTTTGAAATGCTTTCTCATTGGCTGCTCATGACTTTCAACTGACCAGTTAGAATACAAGCTGGAAAGCCGCTTCAGGCAGGAAGTGTCGGCAACCACAGCAAATGTGCACTCTTTGTAACTTGTTGATATGTGCAATGTTGGGGCTTTAACATTTTTGCAGCTATTTATAATGATTCGTGTTAAATCAACATTGTTTAGTACATGTGTTAGCCACCGCGAGTTGAGATATGATGTGTCCGTGGCTCTTTTGCTGAGTTTTCTGTGTTCAGTATTATTTCGTAAGCTTAAGCCTCATCGGTGAAAAATAATTTTGTGTCTTTGTCACACTTTCGTTACGAATGTCGTTATTTTTATCGTTATACCAAAGTTAATCCTCATGTACCTAAATGCTTCTTCTTCTCCCTGTTTGGTGATTATAATTTGAAACAATAAGTTATGAATGCAGTTCTGACTCCTGGAGCAGGAGGTCACTTGTATTGATTGTTGATTTATTTATTGTGTCTTCGGTTTTTTGTTAATCAAAATTAATTTAAGTAGTGCTTCATATTGTCAGATTATTAGGAATTTTATTTCCATATCTGCTCATTGTAGCAGTAGTCTGTTATTATAAGTTTGCATGACTAAATGACAAGAATTATTCTTTGTTTTCAGTTCATGTTGTTTTATATACAATGAGATGGATCGATCCCCATGTACTGTTTCTGCTGTACAGGGAGAAAATCTAAAGTGAACTGCCTCCAAATTGTGGGTTGAAGTTTAAGAGGCAAGTTGCAGTGCTCTAATAATCCAAAATAACAACTGTCAACCCTTGTCACTAAAACCTATTGCAAGTATTGCTGAATATAAAGGAGGTAAATATGCTGGGTCAGTAATGTTAGTATGATTTTTCATATTTTATTTAAGTTAGTTTTCTCATAATGTATAGATGTACAGACACCATTAAAAAAACCTGGAAGTAGCGACACCCTGTTTTTTACATTTTGAATGTTTTTGACTCTATTAATTTTGCATGTGTACAGAAACCATACATGTTCGCACATTCTGTGCTGTACATAAGTTACTTTACCCTCGGTTATTTTTGAGATTAAACATCTGAAACATTTTATTCGTACAACTAGTCTCCAGTGTCTTTATCTATGTGTGTGGGATTGGAAGAATTAGCATTGTTACCGTACAGTAGGTTTAATGTTGCGAATATCTATGCTGATCTGAGGATTAGTATTTTTATATATTTCCTGTCTGTGTCTCTTGAGGCCTCAGGAAAGAGGCAGGTGTGAAAACTACATCTGCAGGTGCTGTGATCGTGGTAAAATCCCCAAAACAGATATATTACTGACTATACGCTCGCCCTGATTTTATCGCAGAGGTGTGGGCATGTGCACACAACTGTAAGTGACTAGTTTTAGAACAAAATGAATCGATCTTGAATTCGTATGTGCACATTGATTTGATTACACTGAATATGCAAAGTCACATTTTTATTATTTTATTTTTTGCAAGTAGGCCTATTATGTTAGGTTGGTTTCCGGTTTCGTTCTAAGAAATATCCAGTTAAGGTAGTTATTTGTGCGACGAAGAAAAGCAATGCTTTTATAGAAAAGTTGACTGTTTTTGCAACTTGCAGCGTCTGTGGTTGTTCGTCTGATTGTGCGAATATAACTACTTTGTTTTTAAAAGGTGTGAGAAGTTTGTTGTCGAGTTTAAACTGCGGGTAATGTTGTTCTGCAGTCACCCACACATGCAGTCAGAGAACCACTCAGTCGGTTTCAATCTCAAAAACATTCTGACGTTCAAATAATTCCATTTAGGCCCCCGACCCAGACAAGTGTAAGATAACCAGACGAATAAATTAAATGAGCTCTATGAACCTTTCATACTGAAAATAAAACTTTAAATTCAAACTTCCAGAAGTATGAATAAAAATTCCCCCTCTCACGTTGCTTTCTAAGAAATCGTGAAAACAGTTACCATGACTCATTTTTGTAATTTGCTAATTTACCTTTGAAATAGGTTGTGTGTTAACACGGTCGTATAATAACGGGGTATTCTACCACTAGGAGGCACACTTTAAATAGAAGAAGCGTAATAATTCAAGTTGTTTAATAACTCATGAAATATGGTGTCAGTGCTGGAGACATTTATCAGTATGATATATTTGTGGTTTGTAACTGTGGTGATGATTTGATCAGATATCTTCCTGTAAAACTGATATTACCTTAGATAAATTACAAAGTTATCAGTTCTTCTCTGTTACTGTAGTCTTTGATGCAGCATCAAAATAAAACAGTCATTGGGTTAGTTTATCTTAAAGCATAGAATAGGCTGCTTGAAATGCATCAATGTTTAAAAAGTTAAAGGTGTTTCTTGTGGTCTTAATGAATTCTATTCATGTGCAGAATATTGGAACAATATCTAATGTAGTTATACAGTAAAACAACTTTTTAAGGAGTATCCATTTTTATTTGAACAAAAATGAAGCATTGTTATTACATAGTCAGCATAGTCATGCTATTACATAGCATGCAAATTAAAAGCAATTAAACATTTTCACAACATTTGAGCTCATTTAAGTTTCCGACCAGCATGTTAGTAAGTGAAAACATTTCAGGTTGGATGGAGTTATTTAAATAAAATGTCAACTCGCTCAAGCAAAGTTCCCTATTTGTCTTGTACATTTCCCTATTTGTCTTGTACATTTCAAATAATCAAAAATCTCATTCCTCAAGAGACAGTGCAAAAGAGTGCAAAAGTGTATAGTGTGTGCATAGAAAATAATTGCATAGTAATTACTTAGGCTATACAAATTTGTTTTTAGTTGCTCTTAGAACACGTAAATTATCTTATTTCTAATTTCATCTAATTTCATATTTAGTTATTATTTTTAGTATTTTGTTCAAAATTGAATACTATGATTTCTATTGTTTAAATATTATTCACTTAAAATGATAAATGTAACATATTAAGCAGAACTAGATTTGTATAACTAATCCATTCATGTTAAATTATATAGCAAAGAAATACTGTAATATAAATTAACTTTGTTACTATGCAGTCTGCGTGCAATTAATTGTATGTAAAAGAAGACAATACAGTCTACTGACTTAAATATGCATCCTTTTGATGAACAGTAAAATGCTTAATGTGGTATAATATGTGATTTACTTAATATGAATGGATTCGATGTCCGTGTAGATTTGCTGACATACAGTATGTGTATGGAAATTGCCAAAAAAGGAAGCCTTTTTTTTTTTACTTTAGTGCTGGTTTCATGTTTCTATCTGTTATTGCAAAGAACACCAGGAGGCGACATTGCATATTAAATGCTTGCCTGTGCTGATGCTTTTCATTTAAAATTACTTACAATACTTCAACTGCAAAGAAAAATAGTCTTCCTGAATTCTTCAATATATATACATGCATGTTTTGTGAATCATTTGATTCAAAACGGAACTTCATAGTGCGTTTCGAGAATCATTATTTAAAATGAATTCAGGTAGGGATGCGTAGATCAGATGGGAGAATCCCCTCTAGCCCCCTACAAATCGCACCCTGCATATGGATGTTTCTTCAATGAATGAAATGAAATGACGTGACGTGACGTGACAAGGTATGGTTTCCCATACTAGGAATTAGTGCTCTGCATTTAACCCATCCAAGTACACACACACACACACACACACACAGAGCAGTGGGCAGCCATTTCCCTATCCATTAGGCCACACAACCAGGTGTACTTTTATGTTCTTTATGTCATATTTTTAAAAATACATATAATTTTGGAAAAAATTCCACTTTCTATGTCAAACTAACAATAAAACCACCTTAAAAACATTTTATTACCTTTCTATTTTTTTTTTATGTTTTTCAACCTCCTTATAGGTGTCAAAATCACCGTTTTGTGCTTGTCGCACACCCAGACCTTTAAACTTCAAGTATGAAAATACAGTTGAAAAATAATATGACTTATCTGGTGTCTGGGTCTCGCCCAGGGAGTAATTCAATGTAGAACCGCCACTGGTCTCCTCCCACTTCGTTTGACGCAATGGTTGTTCATTAGTTCCTCCTCCCCTTTGTCTCGTTATTTGGTGTATTTAAGGACCGGCCTTTGTGTTTACTGTTGCTGATCATTGTGGTGTTTTTCCCCTCTGTAAGCCTTCCATGTTCCCTGTGTTTTCTGTGTTGGATTTACTGTTGCTGACCCTGCCTGCCTTGGATATTTACTCTTGTCTTTGCCCTTCTGGATACTGTTCGCCCGACCTCTGCTCCGCTCTTTGGATTAATCTCTTGCCATTGCCTCCATTGCTCCTGTTTTTGGCCCTGCTTGTTTGTACACTGAGTTTTATAAATAGAGAAGCTTGCATTTGGATCCGCCTCTCCTCGTCATCCCTCAGAATCATTACAACCATGTATGAGATCATGCTCTACTTAATATAAAAATTCAAGTTTATTTTCTAATAAGCTCTTACCCAAACCAATATTAACTTATAGAGTGATAGGTGTACAGTTCAGCATTGGGTGCTTAGGGCAGTTAATTTATCTCATTGACAAATAGATAATTAGTGTACATTGTGGAAAAACTGGTAAAAATAGTTACAAAAATTATTTTGGACAATTCTTAAGTGGCATAAGTATATTTTAAAATAAAAACTGTATATTGAGATGTGGTGGAAATGACATTTGTTCATTACAGGTTGAAAAAACATGTAAAATATTAACAATTTCTCTGGTAATCTTAGTGTCACGCTGGCTCTCTAGCAGGTTGCACATGAAGCACAGATCTTGCAGTTGACAATGATTTAATGAAGACTTTGACAGAGGAACAGAGTACATAAGGTAGGACACTTGAGAATCGACAATGAGATACACAAGCACTTAAATATGCACTGATGAGGGCAGAACTCATAGCACATGGGGAACACTGCTGGATGCTAATTAACACAGATGAACTGGGCGAAAGACAGGAACAACCAAATATGGGCAAAGGCAGACACATAGGGAGACAATTGGGAGGCCATGGTGGATCCAAAGCCTTGGGAGGCTGTGGTGGATCAGGAGCCAGCTGTGGTGGATTTGGGATCGGCTCTTCTGGCCGAAATTCAGGAACTGGACTCAGGATTGGCTCTCCTGGCCGTAATTCAGGAACTAAACAGAGAAACTGCGAACTGGAAACTTGGTAATATTTACAGATGGATGTACAGTAATATGAACATAACACAAACAGTTTGTATTAACTATAATCAGAAATTGCAAGTAGATGAACAATGTACAGGTTGCTATAGTAGTTATGAATTTGCAGTATATATGAACATTATTTACAGGTTGTTATTTACTATATCAGTGCGTCCTGAATGAATGGAAGTGGAGTCCCTATGATGCATTGGGCAGTTTTCACCACCCGCTGCAGTGCCTTACACTCAACACCAGAGCAGCTCCCATACCACACTGTGACACAGTTAGTTAGAATGCTCTCAATTGTGCAGCGATAGAAGTTCACCAGGAGAGCTGAGGACAGCCAGTTCTTCTTTAGTGTTCTCAAGAAGAAGAGGTGTTGATGAGCCTTCCTGACCAGGCTTCCTTCCTGAAGTCCACAATAAGCTCCTTGGTATGGGTGGTATTAAGGAGCAGGTTATTGTCTGTACACCACGTGGCCAGATGCTGGACCTCCTCCCTGTAGGCAGTCTCATTGTTGTTGCTGTTGAGACCGATCATCGTGGTATCGTCTGCAAACTTTATGATAGAGTTGGATCCATATACAGGTCTGCAGTCATGGTTGGGAGTAGAGGAGTGGGCTCAGCACACAGCCCTGTAGTACACCAGTGTTGTGTAAGATATTAAAGGGGAATTAGTTAACAAATTTCTTTATTAATCAATTTTGGGGAAACAATCTTAAAT
The DNA here is from genome assembly GCA_032359435.1 of Enteromius unitaeniatus. Taxonomy (NCBI): domain Eukaryota; kingdom Metazoa; phylum Chordata; class Actinopteri; order Cypriniformes; family Cyprinidae; genus Enteromius; species Enteromius unitaeniatus. The sequence continues at coordinate 4,849,464 of JAUMHI010000058.1, read as the reverse complement.
TTAATTTCTTCCTTTTAATTAGCTCTATGTTTAGTCTATGCAAATGAGCTCAAAGAGTCATTTAACGCGGTTATCCTAAGTTTGAAATATGAAATACACCCAGTTGACTAACAAGACCAGCATTTTAATCAATAAGTGTATTTAAACAAAAACTTTAATCTGTTGCCAACAAACTAAAGAACTATAGGGTTTCTTTCTGTCTGAGCACGGTAGCTTGGATCTGGGCAATTGTTGACTTGTCCAAAACAATACACAAAACAATTGGTTCTTAATAAATGTTTAATTGTTGAAAACTAATCTACTGTATAAACACAACAACCTAGGATTATATACGCGAACACACTCATACACACACACTGTCTAACTTTCAGGCAACCTCTGAATGGAGTCTGTATTTTGTAATTGTAGTCTGTAATGTCCTGAATGCCCTGCCACAAGCGTCGAGGGTCAGAGTTGGAAAACTGCTCCTCTAACTTTAATTTGTAGCAGTGCTTGGGTTTTTGAATCCCCTCTTCAGATTAGCCCTGGAAGTGCTGTAGGCCTGTGTATCACCTGACCTGAAGGCAGTGTTGCATGCCTTCAGCAGGAGACACACCTCCTTGTTCATCCATGGCTTCTGATTTGGTTGTAACACTGTCTGTGGTGGTGTTAATAGTCCAGAACAGAAGAAGTGTAGCTGTCTATGTCCGTATGAGAGCTACAAGTGGCCTGGGAAGCAATCATACTCCAGTCTCCCCGCAACAATCAATGCAGCCTCCGGGTGAGCAGTCTGTTGTTTACTGATGGGTTGATTCAGAGTCGAATCTCATCCATTTTGTTCACCAGTGACGGTACATTGGAAAGAAAAATGCTGGGCAAAGAGAGCCAGTGTGGTGTTAGCCTTAGTTAGCTTTTAGCCCTCCGCACTTACCCCTCCTTTGTTTACGCCGCCTTCAAGTACTTCCGCCCTGTCGGGTAGGGCGCGCAGCCTCGGTTGTTCTGGTGATCTTAGGGACGAGTCGAAGGTTGCTAATAAAACTGTAAGAAATGCAAAAACCAATATCCAGAAGCTCTTTTCAGGTGTACGATGTAAACGCACAACTGTTCTGTATGAACAGCCCCGAAATGAGCAGGAAAAAAATCCCACAAAACTGCAGAAACTGGAGACACTCTGAGCCTCGCTTTTCCAACTTGACAAGACTAAAAGTGCACCTAGTTGGAGAAACACCCATATATATATGTGTGTAGGCTATTTATAGTAACTGCTTTAACTTGTTCCTCATATCATCTAAAAGGAACTAACTTTTTTTTGTTGCATGACAATTTTCTATTGAGAAATGTGTGTACAAAAAGTAAGTTGAGTGACAGTTTGTTGTATCTAAATGTGTGGTAACATGCTTTTCATTGTCATCATTCATTTTCCAAACCACTTGTCCTGTCACTGTTTAGGGTCCCAGGGATGCTGGTTCAAGAGTCAGGGAAACACCCATCCGATGGACACTTCTCTATCTAATGAGGCATCAGAAAGTGACATTGTAGGTCAATGAAGATGTTGCTTTTGTATTTTCTCATACATACTTTTTAACAGACACATGTTTTTTTTTTCAAATGCATTTCTGTACCCTTACATTTCACAGTTTCCTAAATGCAACTGTGTAGTGTCACACATGGTTCTCTCCATTGACTATTTGGAACATATTTAGTTCCCGATTTGCAAAAATAGAGGAAGTGGCTGGAAACAAGTCTATGTGTCACATAACTTTTTTTTTTTAACCTTTTGTTCTTGACCTTTGTTCTTAGCCCTGGCTTTCTTATAGTTCATGTTCCTTTTTTTTTCTTAGTTCAGTGCTTGGTCAATTCTTGGTTTCCTGCTTATGCATCTTCGTTATAGGTTTCCTCTGTCTGTGTATTCCCGTATAATCCTAAAATGTACCAAAACCACTCAAAGATTGTTTGCAGAATAAGTATTAAAAAAAAAAAGATCCTTTTCTAAATGTAAACCATAATTTTAGGTGTTGCATACACACATTTAGTAAGTGACACATAATAAATTTAGCTGCAAGCGGGATTCAAGCATTTTAAACCCTTTGAGGTTGTATAGGGCAAACTGTATGAAGCACAGTAAAGAACATCGAAACTGGGGAAATTCTAGTGGACCTATCACTACATCTACAGTGTAACGAATAGAGGCAAGGAAGCGTGCGAGTTCACGTGCAAAATGGTTTATTACCCTCAGGGTCAAGACAGACAAGATCAAAATCACCGGCAGACTAAATCAACGAGTAAACGTATTACAAAGCAAAGGGTCGATTACCATGTAAACAGAGTCCAAATCAGAAGGCAAAGCAAAGGTCCGTGGAGAAGCAGAGGTCGATAGCGAATAAATCCAAACATAGAAACATACAAAATCACAGGAACACGAATGGCAAGGACTGGGTTGCCAGTGTAAATGAACCATGACAGACAAACAAACAGAATGGTATATATACAGGTGGTACTGATTGAATGATTGAACCTAACTAGCAACAGCTGTGGGGAGAGTCCAGGTGTTACGGAACGCACCTCTGTGGCCCTCTCCAACGGGCAGCAACGGGAACCTTCGCCTGAGTACTAGTTCCTACACGGACCCATTTCAGCCACGTACCTTGGCGGTTTTCGCGCGCTTCCGCCTTCCCACTGACTATTTAAACAGTGACTGTTGCCTTAAGCAGACGCGAAGTTTCGATTTGCCTATTGCTATCGTCTCTGAGCATTTTTCCAAGTCTGGTCGTTTCTCTGTGTTTTGATCCCTTGCTCTGTTGTCTGACTACCGATTGATTCCTTACAGGAAACTTCGCTGCCTCAGGATCCAGCAGCCATGCAACAAGTCATTGCGGAAGTGACTCGTCAAGCTACTGAGTTGCAAACGCATTGCCAACAGCTGGATCAACTGCTCGCCATCACCACCGAGCTGGCTAACTCCGTCCACGCACTTACCACCGCAGCTGCGGCATCGAGTAGACCAGCCGATCCGCCCGCCGTGGCAGCTCCCCCGGCTCTCATCAGTACTCCAGCCCCCGGTCCCGCGCGCCTCGCGCTTCCGGAAAAGTTCGGCGGAACTCCAGGCAAGTGTAAAGGTTTCTTGCTCCAGTGTGATCTGTACATGAAATCGCAGGCCGCCAGCTATGAAGAGGATCATGCTAAGATCGCGCTGGTTACTTCGCTGTTGACGGACAAAGCCTTAGACTGGGCCACAGCTTTGTGGGATGGCAACCACATGGCCTTCCCCTCATTCCGCCACTTCATCAGGGAATTCCGCGAAGTATTTGAGCACACCGCTGACGCTCGGAGTGCACGCGAGGAACTACTCTCCCTGAAACAAGGTTCCTCCTCCGCGGCTGAGTTCACTATGCGGTTCCGCACGCTCGCGGCACAAACCGGCTGGGACAGCAACCCCCTTCTGGCTATCTACCAACGGGCTCTTAGGGAGGATTTACAGACAGAGCTGGCCTGCCGCGGTGAGGATTTATCACTCCACCGCTACATGGAACTCGCCATCCGGACCGACCAACTCCTCTCCTCCCGCCGAGGACGCCGCTACCTACCAGCCATTACCAGCGCTCCAGCCACTGCCAGCACCTCAGCTCAACCACCAGCGGAGCCCATGCAATTAGGAGCCACACGCTTGTCACTGGAGGAAAGAGAACGTCGAATGGCTAATGGTCTATGTTTGTATTGTGGCAAGGCTGGACATCTTCGTGCCACCTGTCCCGCGCGTCCTCCCAGACCATCGACTTACAGGGTGAGTGCCATTTCTCTTGATACCGCCATGAGAATTGAAGTAGAGTTAATTGTGGATAAAAGACGAATACGTGCGCAGGCCTTTCTTGATTCTGGGGCAGCGGGGAACTTCGTTGATGCTCAGTTTGCTACTAATCATGAACTTCCTGTTGTCTCTTGTGTCCCCAATGTCACGGTGGCAGCCCTAGACGGTCAACCCATCGGAACCGGACGCATCACCCACCAAACTACACCTATCACCCTCCATACCAACTCCATCCACCAGGAGGAGCTACAACTATTCGTCATCAATTCTCCTGAGCACCCCATAATCCTAGGACTACCATGGCTCAAGCTTCATGACCCCACTATCTCCTGGAAGGACCATCACATCCTCCGCTGGTCATCTTACTGCCACAAACACTGCCTCCACGACGCCCCACGTCCACTGAACCACCTGAACCTGACTCCCGAGGAAACCACTGACTCTCAGACCTACCGGCAGCCTACCACGACCTCCGCACAGTCTTTAGCAAGGAAAAGGCCACACAGCTACCTCCCCACCGTAGCATCGACTGCGCCATTGATCTTCTTCCTGGCGCCCCGCTTCCACACGGGCGCGTCTTCCCTCTGTCTCAACCAGAAACAGAGTGTATGGAGCAGTACATCAGGGAAGAACTGGCTAAGGGCTTTATACGGCCATCTACATCCCCTTCGTCGGCCGGCTTCTTCTTCGTCAAGAAGAAAGATGGTGGACTGAGACCATGCATAGATTACCGCGCCCTAAACGACATCACCATCAAGTACCGTTACCCTCTACCACTGGTACCCGCCGCGCTGGAACAGCTAAGGAAGGCGCGCTACTATACCAAATTGGACTTACGAAGCGCCTACAACCTTGTGCGCATCCGGGAGGGCGACGAGTGGAAGACGGCCTTTTCTACAACCACGGGCCATTATGAATACTTGGTCATGCCCTTTGGTCTCTCCAACAGCCCCTCGATCTTCCAGGCCTTGGTGAATGATATCTTCTGGGATATGTTGCATCGCTTTGTTATCATCTACATCGATGATATCCTCATCTATTCAGAGACCATGAACAGCCATGTCCAACACGTCCGGGCGGTGCTTCAGAGACTCATAGAGAACAATCTGTACGCTAAACTAGATAAATGTGAGTTTCATCAGACTCGGGTGGCTTTCCTAGGGTACATTATCAGCCAAGAGGGAGTGGCTATGGACGAAACCAAGGTCAGAGCAGTGGTAGAATGGCCCCGGCCACACACCCTGAAGAAGATTTAACCAAACTCTGAAGAATGGCATACGTGCACACCTTGCCCCAGGCTTTCCATTTAAGACTGCTCTCTCCTGGACCCTCTTGCACTATTGTGCCACCCAACATGCCACCACTGGGGTGTCCCCGGCCTGTCTCATGCTTGGCAGGGAACGTCTAGGTTACAACGGTAACCCTCGTTCCCTGAAGGAGGGAACGGAGACGTTACATATGGGATCTCGCATGAG
>JAUMHI010000058.1:4786478-4799694 GCA_032359435.1 Enteromius unitaeniatus | reverse complement strand
ATCTCAGTTGAGAAATACAGATTTCAGCATTATTAGTAATCTGTGTGTGCATTTTGCTTTATAACAAGCAAGTTGAGACAAACCACTTGTATATCATATCACAATCGCAATTTTGACCTTAATAATCGCAATTGCACATTTTTCCCAAATCGTGCAGCCCTACTATTAATGTAATTTCTTATTTTCAATTGGACATACATTGTGAAGACTGTAACACATTTTATTTTGTTTATTGTCCTAAAGGGGACTAATTTAGTTTTCAATATAAAATTATTTTCTTTAAACTACTGAAGTTGTTAATTAGCATCTCCACAGCCGGACCTACTGGCCTAGAATTCATATTAGCAGCAAGTGCTTATTAATTGACACATGTGCTACATATTCAAGAGTTTGTTATGGTCAATAGTGTCGAACGCAGCGCTGAGATCCAATAGCACTAATAATAAGGTACAACCATGATCAGATGATAGAAGCAGGTAATTTGTAACTCTAATTAGAGCAGTCTCAGTACAATGATATGGTTATCTTCTAAGAAGGAATATAATTGTGAGGATACTACCTTTTCTAGTATCTTTGACAGAAAAGGGAGATTTGAGATTGGTCTATAATTAGCTAAATCTGTAACACTTTGCAGTAAAGGTACATGCATTAATTTATGCATGAATTCAAAGTAATTCATGAATTATGCCTTACTTCATGCAGTAATATCTCATGAATTATCAGGAACTAACATGAGTTCAGAGTCTTTCTGTAACGTTCCGTGTCTGTCTGTGTTCAGTTTCATGTTGGTCTGTCCCGTTTCCCCCCTGTCATTGTAGTTATGTCCTTATTTGGTTGTTCCGGTTGTCATGTCTTGATTAGTTCATTCTTTCCACCTGTGTGTCCTCAGCTGTCCCCACCCCCGTCATTAAGTGTCATGTATTTAAAGCCTATGTTTTTCAGTTGTCGTTGTCGGATGTTAATGTTGCATGTCTGGCGTTCGCTCGTCTTTATGTTGTTTGCGCTGCCTCATCAGCTTTTGTTTCCGCTTGTTCCATGTTTAAATAAATGTTTAAATTCAGCTCCGCGTCCTCTGCTCCATGCCCAGCTGAGAAGCACAGCCACACACACATCAGCTAGCGGATCCGTTCGTGACAGTTACAGTGACATCTATTTAACTGAAAAATATATTTTTTTGTGCCTGTTTGAGAACAAAAGTATTTAACACTTATTTCAAGGTTCATGGTGCATCCCCTTTTCCTGCTGCCATCTTGAATATATTATTCAATGTCTTAAAACAAAAAATTAATAAAAATAAAACAATTAAATGCAATTTTAGACAACACTTTGGGAGTTGCCAGTGGGTGGTTGGGACTAAGAGGTTCAAACTGGCTACCAAATAGCTGTCCACTGTGCATTACAGGGTCTATTTTTAAAATATGCCTACATGTTGAAATGTATGTAAAAAACTAAGATCTTTCTTTATTCATTGACTGATCTGGGGTGTGGGGACCAGCTATTTTTCCGCTATAGAACTTATGCACAACTGCAGTCATGCACACCATGGAATTTTTACTCAATAACAATCAAAACATTTTAGATAACATGATGATTTCCATGCTGTTCGTACCTGCAGATGTTCAAGTTGGTTGAGTAGCCTACTTGTTTTTAATGCTGCTCCACAAATTTTAATAATAATAATCATAAACATAATTGTATACTATTTCTATATTATAATAATACATTTATTATATACAAACACATGCATGTATAAATAAATACATGTAAATATTTTTAAAATATATACTATGTGTGTGTGTATTTATATACATACAGAATAAATATACATATACAAATAGACAGAAATATGTGATGTTGTGATGTTGAGAAACCTCACATCTGATTAGGTACAATCACAGGATTAAAAACAAAGCCTGTAATGCACCTTGCCACAATAATCGAGTCCCCCCAAAGTGGTTGCCCACAATATTTTTTCCTTGTCTGCATGACAAAGAATGACATTTCATTACTGAAAATAAGAGATTTTACCTCAAACATTCTCTTTTGATAAAACATTTGTTTAGGCAAAAACACAAAAAGTGACTTTATAAAGTAAAGTATCTCAGAAAAGTATGCTTGAGATTGTGGCACCTACGTGGTTTGTAGTACTGACGCAGATGTGGTTTACAGCTATGCGTCAGACTTCTTCCTCTTTGTGACATAGTTAGACAGTTATAATATACACCTCCCTCCTACCACCACTTAACATAAACCCACCTGCTATAACATGTCATATCCCTAGCGTTTTCAGGAATTTGACTATATATATCGGTATCGGCCGATAACCACATTTTATGACTCGATCGGTACTCGTTAAACTTGGCCGATCTTAGGAACCGATCACAATTGATGACGTCAATGCGTGAGGACGTACACGATGAGTTGAGACATAAATGTTTTTGGCGCTGCAGTCATGTCACACTGCTGACTATGAAGAAAATATGGATAGTGAGAGGCTGTTCAGTACAGCGGCACACATTTTGGATGAAAAGAGGAATAGACTGTCTTCGCAAAATGCTGAAAAACTCATCTTTTTAAAGAAAAACATGCCTTACCTAATTAAGTAGGAAGAAGCCAAAGGACTGGTCTGACAGTCATTTTATTCCTGTTATTTATTTTATATCAGACTACTCACATTGTTCTTATTGGAGTTTAAATTATTAAATGTTTTTTTATTTTGCTCAGGCTTGTATTGGAAAATGTTTAAGTTAAATCAGACCTTTTAGGAGATGAAATGTCTATTTTGTCCTTTACCATTGACTGTAGTACTGGACAATGAATAAATAAACCTTGTGGGTTGCATCAGCCGGCTCCATTTTGTTTTTTTTTATACCAGCTTACATAGCTTACGTATCAGTTATATAAACTCGAAGCATCAGAATCGGCATTGGTATCGGCCGATCACCATGACAAAAAATCGGTACTTGGTATCGGTGGCAAAAATCCTGATTGGAGCATCCCTAGTAAAATGTATCAGGACAACCAGGACAATGAAATTTAATCCATCATATATTTTATTAAACAATGCTTAACATTAAAAACCATTAAAGCAACATTCAAAATAGACTACTGTAAATGCATTTCTTTAAGAAAGATGCCAAAAAGTAAATTGAATTTAATTCAGTTGAAATCCTTGATGCAAAAATTAACTTGTGATAAAAAAAAAAACTAAAAAAACAGGTTATCTAAATTATACTTCATCATTTACATATCTAAAATACGAGCAATATACATGCACAAAGAGGAGAACATTTGCAACAGTTTCAACTTCTGCATTCTCCTACTAATCATATACCATTATTGTATTATTTGTAACAAAATTATATACTAAAATAAAAAAAGAAAAGAAAACGGAAGTCAACTTTCAAGAACATTCATATACATTCATTAAAAAGAGGAACAACAAACCAAAACAAAAACCTAAAAAGTAAGTTACTCAGAACGAAAGAAAGTTTGCTCTATGCAATCTGTGTTGAGGAATATTCAGTAGATTTGCTGAAGACTGAACTTCTGCGTTCAGACAGCTGTCGAGACAAAGTGGTACACTGGCTAAAGCAAAATGGAAACTGCTCTTTTAGGACTTTAAGAACTGCTCTTCTGAACTTCTGCCCGGCAAAAGCATAGATGATAGGGTTGAGGCAACAGTGACTTAAGGCGATTGTTTCCACCCATTGCATGGCAAGGCTTAAACCAGTGTGCCACTCACAAGAAAGTAAGTGGCCTTTCCTCTGCAGGAACATAAGAAACATGACAATGTTGTATGGAGTCCAGAATAGAAAATAAACTGCCACCACAGCCAGGATGAGCCTAATGACTTTGTGCCTTTTTTGTGATTTAATGCTGAGCAGAGTAGGAATGATCTGGGAATAGCAAAAACTCATAATAATCAGAGGGAAAATCAAGCTCAGGAAGTTCATCTTAAGGTAAGTGAATGACATCCAGGCTGAATGTTTAGGAAAATCAGATCCACATAATGTTTTTTTCCCTTCCGTTTTCTCTTTGGAAAAAATAATATTAGGGAGCGATGCAAACAGACTGAGAATCCATATAAGTGAGGCCAGAATCAAACCCATTTTTCTAGACCGATTTCTGGAAAAGATGCTATGGGCATGGACGATGACAATGTAGCGATCCACTGTCATAAGGACCATGAAGAAGATGCTACCATACAAGCCCAACATGAAGAAACCTGTTATGGTATGACACATGAATTTGCCAAAAATCCAATCGTGCATGGCACTGTGAGCCCAGAAAGGGAGTGACATGAGAAAGAGTAGGTCAGATAGGGCCAGGTTGAAGAGGCACACATCTGTCATGTTGGATTTTTGACGGTATCTGATCAGGACCCACACGACCAGGCCATTTCCGATGAAGCCAAGAATGAAAACGATGCTGTACAGGGTGGGAAGGAAAACCTCGCTGAAAGCCTTTGTGTTGCCATTGTTGCATGGAATTCCAATTTCTGTTTCATTTTGGTCATAATAATCGGTGTAGTCTGTTGTTGTAGCTTGAAGGGCAGACAAAAACACATTGTAATATATTATATTAATATATAATAATATGTATATTTCTAATATATAAAGTATAATATGTTTGTAGTATATTATGAAATCGTATCAACATTGGTTTCTTTAGGTTTGAAAGTGGACAAAAATTAGATGATACTCCAAGCAGGAACTTGAATTTTAGTTTGTGCTCTCCTGACATCTACTGGTCAGACTCGGCGTGGTTTTCTTACATTTAAACGGACGATCTTAAAATATCTATATGACTTTTATCATGTTTATCTATCAAGGATAGGTCACACACAGAAAAATATCATTCTCATAATTTACTCAACCTCAAATTGTCAGATTTTATTTTATTTTTTTACAGAAAACTTTTTTCAATAAATGTTGAAAACCAAACAGTGCATGGTTCAACCTTCTTCAGATTATCTTCTTTTGTGCAGAACCGAAGAAACTAAAAACAGGTTTGGAACAATTTGAAGGTAAGTAAATAAATTAAATTAAATAAATAAATAAAAGGTTTGGTTGAATTTTCATAAGAAAAACAAATCATAATAATGCTGGTTTTCTATTAATTATTATTATTTTATTTTTTTTATAAAATATTTTTACTTAGTTTACTTGTTAACAAACGAGGATTTAAAAACACAATTAAAAAAAATGTCTAACAAATTTCTCAACAATAAAGTCCAACAATAAAAGGATATTTTTAAGCAGGAACGACTTTTAAATGTAGCAAAATTTAACTACACTAACTTAAATAACCTACCAGTCACAGTTCCTGGGTCCTCTGTCATGTCTCTCAGTTATGATAGCTGAATCTGTGAAATTTTTTGTAACCCTAAGTCAAAAGCTTTACAAACACAGGAGGAGTTATTTCCTGAACCTCCCAGAGGCGGGTCTTACTCACTTTAAGAAAAAAAAGTTAATCTGTATCATTAAATCCGTTCAAATTCAAATGATCCTTTTTTCTAAAAACCTATAAACTAGTTTAGAAGCATTTCAGTTCAGAATAGGCATAGAACTGTAATGGCAATGCATTCATTCGCACACATTTACACCTTAGTTTCAAATAAGCATTAACAACAGAAAATATTGTATATTCTAATATTATCTTGAAAAAAACAAATGTCAAATTAAACATTCCCCGTTCAAATGTCTTTTACAAATGTTGACCAGCTAAAAAGTGTTACAATGACCTCATGCAGCAGAATTTCCCATCCCTATTTTATTTAATTATTTTTATTTTTTTCTCCATGAGTTGACAAAGATTTTGACCAACGGATCCGAAGACCCTATTTAAATGAAATGGGCGGGGCATAAAAAAGGCGAGCCAATCAGACAGACCGCAAAAGAATAATAAACGCTAAGGACGCTGGGAACAAACACTATTTGAATGTTAAGGGATTGCATTTTTGTTGCAGCTTCACGTTTACCACGGTCAAATCTTGTGTTATTATAGCAATTCTATATTAATATAATAAGAATTTTCCTGGCAGTTAATGCACGTCTTGACCATTACGCTAATGTTAACTTTTCTAACCCTTTAGGTAGTGAGAGTCATTTAGTGACAGTTTACTGTAAAGCACTCACACTTCCAGCGGGCGCGTTCTCGCGCATAGAATTCCAGGGCGCGCGCTCGAGAAGCCGCGGGAACGGCGCTGCCTGGTGGAGGGATTAGAATAGAGTTGGGAACTCCTATGCCGCTGTTGTCTGTCTATGAAGCCGAATCCACGTAAGTATATCAGTGCTTTATACTATGATGATATTTCGACACTTTTTAAAATTTGACTCCGAACTTAGGACGTTATAGTAACTTAACGTTACGTTAGTTGTGTTAAACATTGACTGCATATGTTCGTAAGTTAGTCTCTTTTGTGATAAGTGAAACATTCAAATGCTTTTATGTTTTTTCATGTTTAAGAAGTGTGTACTTTAAACACTTGTCAACATGTCAACAAGTTGTTCTGATTAAAGTTCATGACCGTGACACCTTGGTGCTTGTCAGCTGTGGTTTCTTAGGGGAGTTCTCATTCTTGTTCAGTAGTAACGTTAACGTTCTATTTTTATGTTCTTTTTTTTTTAAGGTGACACTTTTATGAATAAGTGTGAATCTGAAGTCCAATGTCCCCGCCTGGACGTAGGAGTAATACATTGCGTTGATACTAAGCGGATTTAGTTCATGACAGATGAATTTTGGAGACGCTACAATCAGACCTGTAGGGTACGTGTATATAGAGCCTTTACTAAATGGTAATGTTCTCATGGATTTAAGTGTCCTTAAGTTATCTATCTATCTATCTATCTATCTATCTATCTATTTTTCAAGCTATCTCGTTTACTGTGTGTGATTAAGCCACACACCAATTACTTGTTGAACTATTTTAAGTTAATGTGAAGGCAACTGGAACATCAGAACATTCTGTATGGAATGAGAAAATCTAAATAATACACAATAAAACACAAAAAATCAAATTCTGATTTGGAAAATTCCTAACTTTCCTTTTATTTTAAAGAAGTTGACGTGTGATTTGACTTACTGGAATAAAAGCCCTGTTCTAGCAGCTACATGAGAGAAGAGTAACTATGAAATGAAAACAAATAACTGTTCAGTCTGCAGTGATGCTTTTGTATTCCACCTCTAACACCTTTTGTCACCTCCGCTATTGACTCAGTAGCTCATTATTCATTTTTTTTGGGAATGGAATGTTAGCTGAGCTTTTCTACCTCCAAATTAAGTACCTAAAATTGACTCTGTATTTGGTATTCAAGTCAGTCCTCATGAGGAGTAAACACAGGTGTGACAAATTCCTCTTTACCGGAATTGCTTTCTCACAGAAACAGAAACTTCTGACAATGGTAACGTATCTCAGCCATTTAAGCATTAGCCAGTGTCCCCTCTCTGAGAACACAACAGTCTGCTTTGTGGATCTTACCCATAGCCCCCCCTTTCCTTTTATGTAATCAGACCCCATTACATAGCTAAAGCAGCGGACGATTGTGGTTATTTAAAGCTTGAACAGTTGTTGAGCTTTCCCACTGCTATCTTCTCAAAATGTTTATGAGTATCCAATGAGATTCAGAATGAAGTAGCCTAATTTTGGAACATTCTTGGTCTCAGATTTAATATTATGCAAAAAGCAGACAGATCGAATGAAAACCAAATTTATTTAACATACACAATCATATATTAGGCAGAAATGTGATTTGTATCACCTGCTTTATCACCATTCACCTGCTGTCTTTTAAAAAGCCTCTAATATTTTTTTATAATGCTGTGTAAATCATAGTTTATATGGTCATTTTGGAGTTTGGAGTTTAGGATGTTACCATAGATATTTTGCTACCCAGACAACACCCTATTCTAATATAAAAATTTTGTCTGCAAAATTAGGGGTAGGAATCCTGATATCTGTTTATGAAGTGAGTTTAAATGTTAGCCCACGCACAAGATCTCTTGTATTGGAACACTTTGTTAGTAGATGAAAAACTAGTTGAATTAAGTTTTTAGAATTAAGTATATGTTAACTTGAAGATTATCAATAAGGTATTGTCCTTTAAAACAATAGCAAAATTCATTTTTATAAGATAAGCATTCAAAACTTATGGTCTCTCAATTCAGCAAATATGGATTAATGATTTTGATGACATCCCCCTGTACTTCTGCTTCATATTAAACTTTCTGTCCTATTAAATGATGAAGTGCCTGTCCCCTAAACTGTAAATACTGTAGATCCTGAAGCTGCTGCTGTAAGTGGTCACAGATTGTGCTCTATATAGGGGATATGAATTAATGATTGAGTGTAAATATGCTTTCCATTTGGGCAAAAGTAGTCTGGTCATGCGAACCACCACAGCGCGCAGAGTCTGGTCCATCACAGAGCCACATTACAGAGAATGCTATATTTTATAACAATATGGAATGAAATTGTGACTGTCAAATGCAGCTTTACCAAGCTCAACAGCTCTGGTCAAAATTGTGATTTAAACGAAATGCTATTTAAAAAAGTGGCCTGTCATCCAGTTTGTTTAATTGAGGTCAACACATAGAATAAAGCTGTGTGTTTCAAAGCCCTTCAGTAGACCATTAATTGGAAATAAAACGGTAAGGTATAATCTGCTGACTTCTAAGGGTTTAACATCCTTATTCATAAATGTTTTAAAGGGTTAGCTCACCCAAAAATTAAAATACTATGAATAAATAATAACCATCATTTCATTCCAAATCCATAAGACCTTTCTTCATCTTTAGAGCACAAATCAAGATATTTTTAATGAAATCAAAGAGAGCTTTCTGATCCTGTATTGACAGCAATGGAACTACCACATTCAAGGCCCAGAAACGTAAGAATATATTTAATATAGCCCACATGACAGCAGTGGTTTAACCAAAAAGGGCTTGTGAACTAAAACAAAACAAAATTAAACAGGTCTTTTACATATAAGAGGTCATTGTACTATAAAAACATTCTTATGGCTTGTTCAGACTGCACGATTTTCAAAGTAATCGCGTCACAGATCTTTTCACACTGCATGACTATCTGGGGTATCATTCAGTCGCTGCTGTGTTCACACTGCATGATAGATCGGTGAAAGGAATTTTCACACGGAATGAGTTTACAACAGGAAGAGTCACTGACAACTTTGTCTCACTGCCAAGCACACGCGAGAAGTGACATTGAAACAACGCGAGGTCACGTGTGCAATACCGTGAGTTCTAACATGAGACTGGGATTAATATTAAAAATGATAGCAAGAAAAAGGAGCTTGTCATACAAATTGCATGTGCGCTCATTTGCAAAGAAAAGAAGATTATGGACGAGGATAATTACCTTTTTTACCTCCTCCTTTTTAACTCCTCCCCCAACCTTTTACTGCCTTGGATGTTGCTCTCTCATTGGCTGTAGGTAATCGCCGATGTTATTCAGTCAGAACACATTTGACACATGATTTTGAATCGCTGACAGGTCCAGATATTTAGCATGCCAAATATCTCACGGGTGTAGGCTATCGAGTCAGATCGCGTCAAACGTACACAAGCGCCAATCACAAATACAAGTTTTACAAGAGTTTACAATCTGCCAAACCTATTCAAACAAAGCGTTCAAATGAGCGGGTTCAAAAACAGGACAGAATATAAGTTATTACTTTAAAATTATGATGATTATTTTTTGACCACAGAAAGCAGTGCAGAAAAAACAGATTTCTAATTAATAACTCATTAATTACAATAAATAAAAAAATTGACTTTTTGGGTTACTAACCCTTTAGAATATCCTTTATAGGCATAAGTAAAGCTTTAAAAATGTCTTAGGATTTTTCCCCATGCATATTTTCCAATTGCATGTGGGTGTCTCACTCTTAATTAGTTGCTAATTGTTTTCTTGCTCTATTAGGAATTCTTACTCCTGCTGGATCTCTCACTACAATTAATTGTTTTCCAGTACACAACGCATCAGAATACAATGTGCACACAGTACAACAAAACACACATTTTGAAGTCAAGGCACATTTAGTTGGGTACTTTTAAATTCCACTTGTCCTTGCGCTTATCTCTGTTTGGAGTTTCGTATATTCAGCCATGAAGGTCAAACAGTATTTAAACAAAAAATTGAAGGGCAAAAACTTTTATCAAACAAGATAAATCTGTTAAAGCTTAAGTTTCACTAAGTGTATTTCTCAGATAAAGAAAGACTGTAGTTCAAGAACCTGTGAAGAGTACAGTTGTTGTCTGAGTAGTGTTGAGTTGAGCATCGTTCTGATGAAGTCTTGAAATGTTGAAATGGAAGTTATTAGGAGATTTTAGTAGTTATTTGACCTGCAATCTAGTGGGAGTCATACACTGCATTACTGTTGTTTCTTTGCTGCAGATTTTATACAATGGTTCAATAAACATGCCTTAGAAAAAAAACTTTACTGGTGTGCATCTTAAAAACAAAGGCACTGACATGTTTTAAGAACAGTCAGGGCTAGTTTTACTATACTTGAAGCATAAAAAGTACACATACACACAAAAACATACATATACATACACACACACACTGTGACTGTGATTTTTTTATGCGTGGTTGGTCGTTTTGCATATTGGTAAGACGGTCTCTTCTGTCTAAGTAGGCGGTTCTTGGCCAGAATAATATGCTGCGTGTCAACCTTATGCAAGTAGTGAAAAGGCTGGCTATGCAAGATCCAGTTCCATGAGATCTGAAAACTCATTGTTGAACCCAAAGTCCAGAGTACTTCCATTGACACCACGGGCATAAACCTCATTTGTTTGCTTCAGTGCACTACGGCTCATATTTCTGCTTTCGAATGCCAACCTCCCTGTCCCCAGTGCCTAAAATAGAGCCCACAACAGATAATCCTGTCCATCAGCTGGACTAACCACTGCGTCTCTACACCCTTCTCCCTGTTCACACCCACCACAATCCTAGCTGGAGCTTGTAGACACACCCTGGCATATGAACCATAACTCCAGTGTGTCATTTTATGAAAAGTAGCCTAATGTTTAATTTTTTTGTTTAAAAATTATATTGCTTTTAAGACTCTTTTTAACAATTACACTATACTAGGTAATAATGCTAAAGCTCACAAATGAGCAGGTGTCATAGTTTGAAAGATGAGAGACAAGCTTTGCATATCTGGTAGCAGCACATGGTCTCTCTCTTAATATCAGCTCAACAAATATAACAACGTTCTTGGCACATGCATGTCTGTGTGGTCTGTTAGTGCCAGTTTCGAATTTGTTTATGTGAACTAATCCTTCACTTACACTAAATCTCACACTTTTTGTCAGGTCACACTGGAAACCCAGTATACTTTTAGATGGATATTGCAAGTGATTCTAACTCACTGAAGAGTTTAACCCTGATGAGAATGGGATATAGTAGTAGTTTCTATGTCTTCTTTGTACTTTGAACTTCATCATTCTTGTGTTATAGCTTGTAATGCCACAACTATTTTCGGAGTCTGCTGTCAGGCAGTGTTTTAAGAGATCTGTTCGGCACGCAATTAACCAGCCTTTATAGTGGAAGCTCTACCAGAGAGTTTGTCTGAGAGAGTTTAAAGTTACCCTATTGCCCAGTAACACTGTATGGTATTGGAAAACACAGCAAGTTTGGCGAAGGCTAAGATTTGTTGCAAATACCATAAATTCACCATTGTGAATATGCTGATTAGAGACTCAGGGTTTTGCCCTATAACCACATTTACGATTCCATAAATTTGTCTTATATAGTACTGTGGCCAAAATTATGAGGTATGCACTGCTTAACTTGATGTTATTAAGATAATGTTGTTTATCATAGAATCCATTTAACTTTGGACAAGCTTCAGATGACAAGGGGACATAAAAGGGGTGCTAGTTGTATCGTTGTTCCACACACACACACACACACACTATGCTTTTACTGTAAAATTCTGACAGCAGCACTGTGTTTATACCAGATGCAACATATGTGGTGTCAAATCGTGCAGCAAAAGCTTACAACTGTCCACACTGGACTCAAAATAGATTGAAGCATCAGTTTACCGTTGGGGACTTGACTCCAGTGTAGACAGAATCACTGATTAAAATTGGTTATGTTGTCCATTGCTGCGTCACATCATACCACTCCTGTCTGGTGTAGATACAGTGTAATGCACTGCACCTTTCAGCGTTCTCCTTCAAGTGTTCCACCCTCCAGAGTGAGCAGAGCATGATGTTTGCTTTTGAGTGGAATTCGGCCTTTACATATATCATTGTTGAGCTTTACTGTTAGTGATCTGCTGTAAAAACTTCTACAGATACAGTCTACAGTACATGAAAAATGAGGAACATTTAGAAGTGCAAAGGTGCTTATTGGGCTGTATATTATAAGGTGTGGGTTCACAGGTTAAAGAGCAACAATTAAAGATCTTCTAAATATCTAAGGCATGTTCCTAAATCAGTCAGTGGCTCAGGGTGTTTGGAACAAACTAATTATTGCTGCTCTCCACCCATCCTCCAATCCCACGGGATCCATTTCTCTCCCAGACTCGGTCTGAGCAAATGCTGTTTTTCTGCAGTTTTCCTAGACACCTGTTTTCCCTAACACCTGCACCTCTCCTCTGCTTCAGGTGCGGGAGTGTCTCCTGTTTAGGTTGGGCAGGATGTGTAATATTATCTGATAGTGCAGTTAGTCTTAAAGATCGCTGTTTGGAAGAATTATATAAATTTTCATTCTCACCTATAATACAGCCCTCTATGAACTACTAAGACGGTACTAAAAAATGTGAAATGTTACGGTACCAGGTTTTCTGAAGTACCGGTAGTACCGAGAAATGGGTAAATCCGGTTCTTGCTGCGCTACCCGAAAGGTGCGCAGTTGCGTCTGCTTCATAAAAGCACAGAGAGATGGCGATCGGCGGTGCTACTGATGAGGCGGCTTGATCGATGGAAAGAACTTTATGGTAGTACATGTTTTCTTTCAATTAAAAGCCATTTGCTGCAGCTTTCTACAACACATATTTTCTGTTTAATCCAATATGTTTTGATATGTCAGAATATTCTGCAGCAGTAACAGCTTTGCATGCTCTGGTGCTAAATTGAACTTGAAATTCCCGCTTATTTTTAGAAAAAGTTAATGCACATTATCAGAATAAAGTTTCTTTATTAACTATTTAATGCTCCTATAGCGTTTAAAACAGGACAT
>JAUMHI010000058.1:4765134-4783413 GCA_032359435.1 Enteromius unitaeniatus | reverse complement strand
CTCACTGTGCGGGAGACAGCGAGTGTAAAAATAAGGACAAGTGAATTAATTAAAACCAACAAATAGAAATATCATGCAGGTGCGATGACAAATCTTGGTTAGCCTAAAGCAAGACAATGTAGTAAAATGTAAATTTTTCAAGTAAAAAGAATATAGAAAAAAATAAACCTAGTGTTTTTTAAAAACCAGTAGATAGAATAGGTTATTATTATTACACTATTATCCTTAAAACAATAAAATATATGTAAGTATGTTAAAATAAGACAGTTTGTTTTTCATCCTCAGAAAACAAATGACGATATTTTTGATGAAATCCGAGAGCTCTCAGACTCTGCAAGGACAGCTATACATCAGAAACGTAGCAAAGTTGTTGGTAATTAGTCCATGGGACATCAGGGGTTCAACCATAACTTTAGAAAGCTGTGAGAATACTTGAATATGTGTGCAAAGAAAACACAAAATAACAATGTTTCTTCAGCAGTTCTTTACCTCTTCCCAGTATCTCGATTCATGCGTTTGCTTGTAAACAAAGGCATAAGCATCTGACGTGTGTGTGTTAACGTAAGCAACAGTTCCATGTGCGTGCATTGTATTTTATTCTTTCGTTATTTGTTTTTTTGATTATTCTCCAGCCCCCCCTAATATTCTTCTAAACTAAAAACTACTTATTTAATGTGTGTATATTTATTTATTTATTTATTTATGTATTTATTTATTTATTCACAGACCTTCTACATAACAGTGTTGCTAACTACAACAGCATTGTGCTATAAACAATTTTTCAGTACTGTGAAAATGGTTTCAGTAATGGTTTAGCTTTCCTGTAACAGGCTTTTTTCCTGCAAGCAGTGGTGTGACAAAATTTTGCTTCCCTTTTGGCACATTATAGGGTAGCATTTCGGTCCCACAAACAAGCTGCTATCTGCTTTTTTTGTGGTACACTCAACAAGCAGTTCTATTATGTTTTAGCAAATTGTATACACTATGCTGTACATTGAGATTCTAGTTGATTGTGTTTGTACCAGAAAAATAAGTGCTGTATTGTCTGTACACCGTAAATAAGTGTCATAGGAAAAAGTTACCATCTGGGTTTCTTCAGTGTAGTGTACTATTAGTTGGTAAGCTTTACTATAGCTTATTAGTGAATCGAGAAAAAAAAAAAATAGTAGTAAGAAAATAGCATAATGTACAAAAAGTACAAGACATTATGAGTAACATTGACTAGATGCAATTTCAAGCTGCTCCCTTAAATCTGATGTATACAGATACAACTGACTTTGAGTCATCACAGGCTGGAAGATGTGACTTCTTCCATTATAAACTTTCCATTGACTGTTTAACAGAGTCAGGTGGTCTTAATGCTAGTTTACTCATATTATAGAAATGTTAAATCCTAATGCTCTTGTTATTATTTTTGCCTTTTTGAAGACAGATTAGCACCATCTTTTCTCTCACCCTTTTTATTTCCATCACTGTTTTCTTCTCTCTGGAGAAAGTGAGTAATTGGCCCCAGAATCCCAGTGTGTGTTTGTACCAGAGGACCTGGTTTTCTGTCTCCCTGGAGAACGGACTGTGTTTGTTCCAGCAGCCATGGAACCTAAAGACTGACTGCTCTTTCTTTCCATCTGTGAGTGTTTGGGTTGAGAAAGAATGGCATTGTGGAGTAGACTGAGGGAGTGTTTTGTTGTGTTGTGGAATACCCTGCTGCTAAAGCATTTGTTTTGTATTTCAGGCAAGAATGTAGTTGTTTAAAAGTTTATTAAAAAAAGAAAGCGCCTATTTAAAGTTTGTTTTGCTGATTTTGGAGCCGTAACCTCCACGTGAACACGGGTGCTCAGTGCTCATGTATCTGCCGAGTGCAGCCTCACTGCAGCTAGTAATTCTGACACTTGCCGCTGCCTCCTGATGTCTCTGTTTTGGTTAAACAGGTAAAATTAGTTTTGGGTATATCTTATTGACAAACTTTGGTTCTATTATTTATTTCCTTTTTATTCCTGTTTCTATGAAAATACAAAGCTGTATCATACAGTGATGATAATTTTGTCCTCCATAGTTTAGTTTCCGCTTGCAACGTAGTAATCACTTCACTACTAGAGCAAGCTCCTGATTGGGTAACGTGACATGACTTTTCATCAAGGTTCAGATTTTTCAGCTTGAGCGAGTCGCACAAATCACTCATTACGTGCGTCAACCACCATTTGCGTCTAGTGTGAATGTACCATAAGGGAGGTGAGCTATACAAGAAGATATCAATACTTGCTTTGCTTTAATTGATAAGCCTTATTTTATTATAAGCCTCATGTGTGTTGCACACCGGATGAGAAGGGCACCTGTTTGGATCCATTTGCAAACGATTTTTTGACGTAGTTGCTTGTTATCAAGGAAAATGCACTCACAGATTACTAATAATGCTGAAATCTGTATTTCTCACCTGAGATACGGTATACATGTAATGTTCCTTGTCTGTCTGGTCCTGTTCTCTCCCCTGTCTTTGTATTTTTTGGTTTAGCCCTTATTATGTTCTGATTGGTTTGCTCGTCTCACCTGTTTTTCTCAGCTGCCCTCACTTTACCCTTTCAGTTTCTCTGTATATAATCCGTTGTCTTTTGAGTTCTAGTTATCCTTGGTTAAAGTCTTGCGAGTGCTCCACGTTGTGTTGTTGTTTGAATTGCTGCCTCGTCAGCTTTTGTTTTTGTGTCCTGGAAGTATTAAAAGTTGCATATCAAGCTCTTTGTGTCCTCTGCTCCTGGCCCTGCTGAGAGGCGCAACCATCACAGTTTTGGTATCTCTTGTCCAGTGTGCTAATCCTTTTCTGAAATCCCTCTTTGCTTAAAGTGCGCTCACACCTGAGGCGACTTGGGCGAATATATCTCACTATTCGTGTGTAGTTGGACGCTTAAACATGTCAAGTTTACTCCGGTTTCACACTGCACATATTTTTTCTGGCGCCCATGTTAACGGATGAGAGGCGGCGCAGAAGTGCGTAGCAGGTGCAGAGAAATAACATAAATCAAAGCACATGGCTCACTGTGTTCGGAGAAGAACGCTGGAAAATAAGACAGAAAGATGCTTGTCTACAGCCTACAGTACAAGCTGCCAGAATGAAAGCACAATCGGCGCGCTGCTCCTGATCTGAATACGCTCCGCTTTGCTTATGCGTGCAGTGTAAAGCCGGCGTGTTTAATGCCCCGCGTAATTTGTGCGAATCGCCTGCAGGATGTCTAATTACGTCTTTGCATTGACTTAACATGTAAATGAATCGCGCTTACCGCTTCAATCGAGTCTGGTGTGAGCGAGAATTAATGTCTTGTTACGTCCGCAAATACATTTATTTATTTAATATAATCGCAACATTTTCTGTAATGTAATCGCAAAGGCTGAAACCGCGATTGCGATTGCAATATGCACTAATTTAAACTATAGCAATTTATTAGTTCAATTAAGAATTTTGTTTTAAAGTAATAATTAAAAGATTTATATAGGCCTATATATATTAATAATATTTGTGAGTCAGTTCTGTGAGTTTTAGTTTATGAAGCGCTCCAGTTCTAGACAGAGACAGCAGAAACTGTATCCTCTGTTTCTTGTTTTTTTTTTAAAGCACAACGTTTTGTTGATATTGTAAATGTACAGAAATAAAGGTAGATCCTTTACCGTTCCGAATTATGTATTACTTTCACCTTTATGAGCAAAAATTGCAGCGTATTTAAGTTTCTACTGAAAAAATAATATGCAAGTGATCACAATGGCGCCTCCGTTAGGTGTCTAACAGCGCACATCTAATTATGTTAAACATTTAAACTAACATGTGATGTGGTTACCTTGAACTGTTTTATATCTATGGATTTTTAGCAAGTTGTGATGATCTGAGAAGGCAAAATTATTTAAACATCAGTGATGCGTGGGTCAATGTGTAAACAACTCGAACCCGACCGATGTTTTCAAGTAACCCGCCCGCAACTTGGACCGCAAACAAAAAAAAAAATACTGTACCCGACCCGCTTCCTGACCCGCATTTTTTTCAAATATTGCTCTTGCTGACGTGCTGCACTCAGAGCTTGTGGTGCGTGCGGCGAGAGCAGGCAATTCTTGAGGTGACCCATCATTTTCCATTTCAGCTGTCTAAATGCATATTACTGATGAATGTTTATGTTTCGACCCTGCTTGAAGAATTCATCAGCAGGTCAACTGAGAGAAAGCCCACTTTTGGAAAAGTGTGAAAGCCCTTAGGAGCGCAAACTGTTCTTTTTCTGAATGCTGATATATAATTAATAAATGTAATATGTAATAAAGGCTTAATGTATTCATTTATTTCATTTAATTTTTTTCATAGAAAATTGTGTCTAGTACTAAATAAATTACAAAGGTTTAATTGCCATCTTTATTTCAAACGGCCCGACCAACCGCGACCCATATATCATTAAAAATATTTTTTGATGACTCGTAACTGCGGGTGATCACGTGCACCTGCTCATTTTGGTTAAACATTGGCTGTGATCAACTCGCTGCCGCTGGCCGCAAAAATATTGTGATAGGTATATTGCCTGCCCTCAAAGAAAATCCTGCAGGCTCCCTGCTCAGTAGTTTTTTTAAAGGCCAACTCATCACATGCAGAAATGGCGTCTGCTTCTCGGGCATTTCACGTTGTTTGAGTCAACATGCCATTTGCACACACAATTCAAATTCATGTCTTTTTTGTCTTCTAAATTAATATAAGAAGAGAACAATAAAATAACATTTTTAACCGGTTAATTGCAATTTCAAATAAACGTTTCTGTTCAGAACGATTACAATAGTTTTTTTGTTTTTTTTCAGTCTGTCTAAACCCCGCCTCTCCACAAGCCCTCACTGCTGTGGTTGGTCAGATGGCGCAGTCCTTTATGATTGGTCTACCGCTACAGCGGTCCACAGAGCTTGTACCAAAGAAATAATTTCTGACATTACTAGAGATGCTTTCTGAGAGAATACGTTAACTACTGTAGTTGGCAAGGACTACCATGGAAAGCTCTCGCAATTTGCTTTTGTAAGCGAATCGGGCACACCTCTACGTTGTGAACTTCAGCTTTGTATAATGCATAACACTGTGTTAAACATCGTTTATCATTACTTAAACTAACAAGACAGGCAGACAGTCAAGCTGCATCAACCACAATGTTTAGACTACATTAGGCCTGCAGCTGAACAACAGAACTACAGAAACTCAAGTTAGCCGGTTACCAAGACATGTGTAGGGTTGTTACACAACATAACGTACACAAATACGTGTTTTGAACGAGTGCTGGAAAATACAATCATCAATTATTAATCATACTTACAGGTAGAAGTTCAGAGGAGCAAGCCGCTCAATAATAAATTGGGCACTGATCCATCTTTTAAGATCAAGCTTTTGGTGAATATCGCGTTGTACTCCAAGATTGTAAAAGCAGTCATCGGTAAAATGAGGCAAACACAGCACAAGATTGTACTGCTGAGGAGTTCTTGAAAAAATTTATGTTAACCACTCATTCTTTGTAGATTCATCTTTTGGAAGGGCATATAAAACTAATTTACTATCACAGGATACAGCGTCTTCATGACATGATGTAATCCAAGAAATTGTACTGTTTGTGGGTGGGCCAAGTTGTTCACGATGAATGTGGGCGGACATTATGCAAATATGTTATTTAGTGACGTGGATCCGTATCAGAAAAAGATTTGAATTGCTGACGACTCATTTAGACGAATGTGAGCCAACTCTTTTTTTTTTTTTATAGACAATAATGGCTTTTACGGAGGAGTGAAGCGGATAGAAAAGGGGCATAAAGCATTTCTATTAACAAAGAAGTTTGCATTATCTATTAAACAGTCCTGCGCTGACACTTCTCACTATTTTATTTTTTATTACAAATGCAATTAATCAATTACGTTACCTCGGACTGTATCTTAAACCACCCCTTAGTTGAGAGGACAAATACTCTAGTTTAGTCGACTTGCATCAAGTTAAGACAGTGAAAACTTTCAAAAACAAATTTAATGATCAAATTCAGTAACTAAAAGTTGTCAACATTAAAAAAATCATTGAAACAACTAAACTGCTAAATAATTTTTGACTAAATTATTTAAAAAAGTTCAGAGAACAAGGTTTTATGAGATAATATTTATTTTGACATTAATGAATGAACATGAATTTAGAAAATAGAGCAAATTTTCATTTTTGATGTTAACTTAAATGTTGGTGGCACCTACACTCTCAACAGGACAGCTTTTACAAGCGTTAGTGTCATCACTAACGCAGTAGCATTTCTGTGAGCTGTTTATAGCTTCTCAAAAGACAGTGAAGCTTTACCCTCAGCAGTAAAAGGGTGAGGCTTTCTGCCAGTGAAATGGCCCTGTAACCAGAGATCAAGGGCAGATGCAGTGCCAGCAGGCTTCATGCTTAGCAACGGCAAACAGACGCTGGTAAGGAGTTGAATGTCCCTCCAGATTCACCAGTCGTCTGGGTCATTCACTCTTTGCTTGAAGCTTCAATCATAAATTTGCAGCTGCTTGGGTTTGGGCTCTCGCGATCTCTTCTTGGGTGTAAAAATAGGTTGCTATGTGAACACCATGACTCCCTAGAGGCATTTGCCTGTTGTTACGCCCTGCTGATCTGCTGAGGGTGAGGGAACTCATTTCCTCAATGGAGCAATGCACTCCAAAACTCCAGGGGCAGGTGGTGAGATATAAAGATATGGTCCATGACTTGGAGATTTAAATCTGACAGAAAACTGAAACTGTGTTGTCAGCGGATATAACTCCTACAGAGCCATATTTGTTATGTAATAAGCATCACATTGTGACTGCCATTGCTTTTGCTTTCTTTTACTTTTGAAAGCCAGTAATCAACATCTTTAGTCACTGATCTCTGGAAATAATGATTTAAATAGATCTACACTCAAAGGCCTATTGTAAAAGAGAATGGCAGACTCTCTGGATCCTTCAGGTTAAGTCCCACTGTTTGCTCTGGGCTAAAACAGAAAAGCTCAAACAACAAAAGGATTAATGTGGACTAATAAAGGTCCTATTGTTTGCTGTACTGTTCAGTTCACTAGAGCATGAGCTCAGGTCAGATCTCATGTCCCACTTACACATACTGTTTTAACACTCATTCATCCATAGAATGTTTGCCAGATATCTTTTGCTAAGTACAGTAAATCTAATTCACAGTCCTTCTTTTTACTCTGACTTTTTATTCTACTGATTAATTTCATTTTCTTTTTTTGTTTTATACAAAAAAAAAACAAAAAACAGAACAATAATGCTTAGTGGCTTCTTTTTTTAAAGGGAAGTATCAAGATTAACACATAAGGAAACTCGAATTTACTCTAATTTGAGGCAGAAGGGCAGTTTTGTTTGGGTGATGGTTGAGTCACATTTATGAGAATTTGTGTGAATAGTTGATGTTGAAAAACCTCAGTTGTGGTTTGAAAAACGTTTAGCTTGCTTATCAGGAAAGTCTTTGCTTAAATTGGTTTGAACTGAGGATGATGGTGAATGATTTACAGACCCTGAGCGTCACTGACAAATGTCTGATCTTGTAAAATGTGTGGTAAGTACTGACACTCCATAGTATAAACAGAGTGAGTGTGTTCGCAAATCTCAAAAGGGAAGCTGAAAGTTGATCATGAATATTAATAGCGGATCCCTGATGCCTGCATTTTACATACAGGATAATTACTCAAGGATACAACTGCGAGAGAAGTATTGAAATTTCCTCCCTGTGTTTCTTTCCTGCTATGTGAGGCTATGAGCTATTGAAATTAGCTACTACGTGAAACAGCCAATCAGAGCAGAGCTCAATATTATTATTCATGATCCTTGCAAACCCTTTGCTAAAAACATTTTCTGAAAATATTTGAAAACAGGCCATGGTTTACTGGTTTATCATTTGTTTTCCTTATGTTTTTTATATTGTAAAAGATTGTACAAATACTCCTTGGGTGTAATATCACTAATTAAATTGGATGTTTTCATGAAAAGCTTAAAAAGAAACCACACCAACTGTTGAATAAAAAGAATGCTATGTCATTTAGCTGTTGTGTGTCCTTTGTGGAATGGATCTATATGCACTGAGCTGTGCTGAAACTTATTTAACCTTCAGCAGCCTACAGTCTGCATAACATAAAGCCCCCTACTGTGGACAAAAATACCCATTTCACTTTTTTTCTAAGAGGCGCCTAGAGAAACTTAGAAGTATATAAATAATACTGTGAGGTTTTCCTGTTTTCATAGACTGGCAGCTCTGAGTGGACAGAATCAGCATCAGAACACTTCCTTCTTTCTGGTGTAACAGTTGATATGTTAAATGATTTATTATACCAAACATTGTTTGACACCACTGAAAACAATATTATGTTTATTTAGGGCTGCAATGAATAAACAATGAAATCTTTGTAGAAGAAAAAAAGGGATGTTACAAAATGAACCACAGTGGGAAAAGTCATGCAATACATGGGTGTGAAAATTAAACTGAAGTTTTTTTTTTACATTTGTTTATCATTTTTACCATACTGAAATTCTTTAAATAAATAAATACAAATAAGAAGGAACTTGACAGCTGACAACTGATAACAAAATAATAATTAGTTGCAGCCTTATTCATTCATTCATTTCAGTTTCATTAGATTAATTTAACTAGTGAAAGCTGTATGTTGTTTTTCTTGCAGATGAGTATGTTAAGTGGAGCAGGGAGTGTAGTGTAAAGGAAGGGCGGTGATCTGGAACCGGTGGGAGTTTGTTTGAGTCCTGATTTGGGTCATGTAGACACTCACTTGTGTGGCGCTCCATTAGTGTGTTAAAAAGAAGAATTAGTGTGTTAAAAAGAAGAATTAGTGTGTTAAAAAGAAGAAATGGCGGCCGAAGAAGCGGACACCAATCCAACCTCGGGGATGCCAGCACCGCGCAAAACACCCGCGGTTTCTAGCCCGTCAGTGCGGTTGCCAGATCCACCTAAAAGCTCAGCGATTCACAAACCACGGAGAAACAATTTCAAACATGTGTCACGGCAAGAGGGGCCGTGTTTCGCTTAGAAGTATATAAATGAGTCAGTGCTAGTTTCACCACCAAACGCACTGTTTTTAACTCATTCAATGCCGGTCATACAGCCAGGAGTGCTGTAGTGCCAGTCGGTCCAGGTTTTACAGCTCGAGGAGCTGTCACCTGTACTAGCTATCACCGAGATGCTAGTGACAGGTTCCAACACCACAACACAGCGAGAGGGGCTGTGTGGTGGTCAGTCTGGCTCAATTAAACAGCCAGGAGAGCTGTGTAAAACCCAGTCGTTGCCGGTAACACCGCCAGGAGAGCGGTTGAGAGTCCTCGCGGTGCATAGTCCGCAGGTTATGGGTCCCACTCCCGGTACACGGTACAAGGAGCCGTGCCCAGTTATGTTGGCCTGCGATTTGGGTTTAGAGTAGCCAGACCCGGTTTGTGATCCAGAACCGTGGTGGCCGGATCCGCCAGATCAGGTTTGTGACCCGGTTTGCGATCAAGATCCATGGTGGCCGGAGCCGCCGGAGCCTGTGTGTGGCTTGGAGACTCCGTCGGGTCCGCCAGTGGCTGCATCTCCTCTTGAGATGTCGGTTCTTGCCATAGATTCTCCAGAGATACCATTGGTGGCTGCACAGCCCATGGAGGCCTCAGAGTCGCTGTCTGGTCGGTCTAAGAGGGCATTTTCACAGTCTGTCTGGTCTCAGAGGGCGTATTCACCGCTTAGTCGGTCTGGAAAGGTGCTATCACCAACTGTGTGTTGGTCACAGTAGGTCCTTGGTCTGCTCCGCCATCTGCACCACCCTGGAGAGCACATGAACTGTCAGGTCGGCTCAGGAGAGCATTACCGGTCCCCAGTAAGCCCAGGTGGGCTGCTTCTCCGTCTGATCCGCCTTGGAGGGTGGTTCTCCCGTCAGCTCCACCCAGGTGGAAGTCTCCGCCGCCTGCTCCACCATTGAGGGTATTTCCACCATCTGGCATTCCCGCCATCCCACCCCCTTTGTGTGAACTATTCCACCTCCTAGCTACCTCCCTCCTGTATGTGTCTTTTGCGTGTCTGGAAGCCGCGCCTTTGAGGGGGGGCTATGTCATGCCATAGGCGTTGCCTTGTGCCTTGTCTGTTGTCTTGTGCATGTGTTTTTGCTTATGTGTAGTTCCATGTGCTCTTATTTACCTTTTGTATCTTCATGTTGTCTCTCATTTGTAACTCCACCTTCTTCATTAGTGTTCACTCCCTGCCAGCCGTGTATGTCCAGGTGTTCCCCATTATCCTTTGATTGTGTTTTGTATTTAAACCGCGTCTTTTGGAATGTTCAGTGTCTGTTGTTAATATTATGTTGTTTAAGCTTTGTGGATGTTCGTTTGTTCAGCCCTCAGTTGTTAAATAAATGTTCATTTTGTGCATCTCCGTCTCCGAGTTTCCCTGCCTTCGCTGGAGAGCGTTCGTTGCCAGCTCATATACATAACAGCACATGCCCGCACGCCTGATTAAGCATGATCTTGAACTGAACTGCAGCAATCCGCCTGTGTTATAAACTACATTGTGTACATGTTTTTTTACGGATCTATATGCGAAGAAACGGGAGCCTGCAAGCTCATTTCAAACCCTCACGGGCGCATGATATGTTACCATTTTTATTTTAATTTAAGTATCGCTTCAGGTACTGTTTAGGCACGGGAACTGTTTTAAAATGATCGATTTTACACCGGTATCGAAAAAACCCTATATGATACCCAACCCAACCCCCACCCCCCTCTGTATGCGACGTACTGAAGTGTAAGTGAAAAGTGAGCGCTGCACTCACGTCATTTCCGTCTATCCCACACTCAATGTAGCGGTAGTTTCGTGCTAGTGGCGTCGGAAGCAGAAGGCCAGATTTCATGGACAGAGAAAACAAGGAGTCTGACTAGATCAGGTAGTTTGTTAAAAACATTTCAATGTAATAGACATTTCTAAGTTATAATAAAAAATCTAAAATGACCAAAAAGTTGTTTTTCTTATTGATGTTTTAATGTTGTCAATCCTCTCTCTCCGTTTTTTTTCACTAACAAAAATTATCTTACAATATAGATAGTATGTTATGTTATTTTTACACATTTATTCTTTCTGAGCATATTTGGATTGTCGTGTTCACTGTGGCAAATGTCTGTGGCAAAATGTCATCTGGAAACTTATATACTTATATATATATATATATATATATATATACAAACAATTTGCACACATAAATATTGTATACTGCAGAAATAGTTGAAAAGGGCAAATTACAGAGTGAAAATATATCAATTCAAAGAAAGCTACAGTAAGTCATCTCAAAAGGACAAAGTTGATCCATTAGTAACCTAGTCGCAATGAAGGCTGTGTGTTTGGTGCTGCCAGCTGAGAAGCTGAGAGTTTCCTGCTCTCCCAGGGAAGCTGGCTCAAGCCTAAAGGGCTCTTTGTTGGACAAGGTGTGCGATCTGAGCAGCCACTGAGCTCGGTACAAAACCACACTTTCAAAATGTCCTGTTCCTTTCAGCACCGGAGGTTGTGTTCTTCCACACTTAGTACCACACATACGCACATAAGAGCACTATCCCAGCAGGTGCCAAGGTTACAAAAATGCCATTCTTGGGCATAACTACTAAAAATGACTTCCATTTTATAGAACTGTTGGCAAAATTTAGTAAATCTTAATGCTGAATATTTCTTTTTTTATTATATAAATCTATATCCTGAATCCATTCATCTTTGTAAATAAGCAAATATTCATAAATATAATATACATTCATCTTATGCCGTTTAATAGATATTTAATAAATAATGGAATATTTTAATGGAATATATTTAAAAGAACAGGCAATTGTTCAAGACATTATCAAGGTATTACAATGCCTTAAAGTTACAGTTCACCCAAATATTAGAATTCTGTAATCAAATATGAAAGTTGACACAACCCCCGAAATTTCAAGTGGCACATTGCAAAGGTAATGGTTATTGGTACGGTTATGGACTATGGTTTAGTCTAGAGATTTAATTTCGATTTGTATTTAACTGTGAATGACATGAACAAACCTGACTGGCTTTTATCTGTCAAGAAAGCATGGCTGAACTTCTGTTTACTATATTTAATTTTAATATTTAATCTGAACAAAATTACATGGAGTGACATGAGGATGATAAATGATGATAGGGTTATTCGTTTTTGTCTCTTTGAAATCATTGTCATTGAAATCATCATCATTCATTTGTTCTGTTTTGGAGTAGCTGGTCATTCCACTGACAGTCCCGGGGCAGAGGGCAGTCTTGGTTGCGTAATCAGTAGAATGACACAACAGTGTGTCGATAGCAGGCATTTTGGCACAACTCTGTATAAATCATTAACTGGACATGCTCGAGGTCCAAGTAATTTTGCGTTTTCACATGCTCTACGCCTTTCAGTGTCTTCCAGGTTCATAGACGTTCGCCTTCTGTGTGGTTCCTGGACACGGACTACAGACAGACTCTCTCTCTCAGCTGCTTTGACAGTAGTATGATGGCTTTATCTACTGCTAATATTTGCACTGCGGAAAGGGAATTTGCTTGACTGATCAGTTAAAACGAAAAGAGCACTTATCTGTTCTCAGTATATTTGTGTGTTGGTGAGGCATTGAAAGTAAAAGAGGTTTTGTGGTATGATGTTTGAGGCCTAGTTTATGAAATATATATGTTTTTACTTCAAAGGAGGTTAATGGTTTACCAATTTTCTGCTTAAAGGTCTTGACAGAAATTGTTTTGATATGTATTGTCTGTTGCTTAGCAGTCTCATAGAGCAAATAATTGTTGGTTAGTTTGCTTCAATGCATTGTGTTTCTCATATTTCAACCATAATCTATTTTTCTCTCCAAATGTTTTTTAATAATGAATTAACATTGATTAATTTTAACCTGGCTATGGAAAGTGTGTTATGCATCTGCTATTTGTAAATGTAGAAATACAGATACTTCTTAAGATATTCTTAAGATATACTTTATTAACCATAATTAGATGTACATGTACATTGTTGATTATCCGAAGGTATTTTATTGTTGTTTATTTTGGATTACCTGTCCACTCTTCTACTTTGTTATGTAATGTCAGCTGATAGAGTGTTTAATGTTGTGTTTTATTTATGGTCAGAAAGGAGGAGTTCAGTCTAATCAACCAGCAATCTTGACTCAGGCTTGAAAAAGATAGGCCTTTGTTTTTTTACTGCAGTGTGACATGATACTATATTATCACATCGACCTTTTAAGCATGGCAACTCACTGATTATGTTTCCTTAAATGTACATTTGCTTGTTTATGACATCATGATGAGCCTACAGTACATTGTGATCTTAAGGATTCTGGAGGAATATTTTTTGGCCCAACCATTTTAAACATTGATCCAGTCCTTCTATAGTTACTAGTTGTCAACCATTCATATGGTTATATTAACTCAAAAGTGCAAACTCATTCATTTTGTTGAGTTAATATTTTTTTAGCCTTTTCAATACATTCTGCAGTTTTTTTAGTGTATTGTTTTGGCTAATAAGTGATTCTTTCATGTTCTGGCAATTGATATGCTGCTAAACCAAACATGTAATCCTATTAATGCCAGAACTATTGTTGTGATAAAACACATTCTCACTTCTAAGGCATCAACTATTGCGAGTTGGAAGGCGTCCTGCGCATCACCCTGTTTGTGCTACAGCAACCCACTGGTGTTGTTATAACACACAGCAGGGCTTGTAACATCACTATGCAACTTGCTCATATTGATTCTTTTAAAATAACAAAACATGCTCCTGCTTTTATGTTTTCATATTTGTCATAAAACTGCGCACACAGTATCTGTTGCCATTATTTTATTTTGGGTGGGGTTCAGTTGTTGGGTTGCAGCCTAGGTTTTTCCACCAAGCACTACACGTTTTTCAAAAATACTATACAAATACAATATTCAAATTTGATTTCGGTCTGATTGTATGATATAATCAACTGTTTTTTGATGGCTTCATCTAATTTCATCTAACTTCATTTTAAACATTAGGTTGAGGCAAAGAAATCACATAATTAAGAGTTTTCTTAGTGGGTTTTAAAAAGATATATCATAATGACACCTTTGCGTGATGCACCAGCACTAAACACTTTGAGAATTTACAAATGCTCTTTGATATGTGTGAATTTGTTTATCATCATTAAACAGTCTATTTAAGGGCATGATAGGCTCCCACTGTCTCATTAGATACATTCTGCTCATCGGTACCTATGGGTGACCTTGAATTTATAAGCGAGCAGTCTTTCAGTTATGATATCAGATTTATTCTTGTATAAGCCTCCAAGTACAACTTAAACATCAAAAAAAAAATCCTTACTTATTGCTCCTTTGATTTTTTATTTTTTATTTTTTTTCAACAGGAGGAGAATGAAGGCCAAGGCCCCCCCTCCACCTCAACCCCCTCAGCCTGCCCCCCGCAGGATCTTCCGTAATGCCGTTCCTGATGGAGGAGGATCTTCCGTAGAAGACAGCAGGGAAAACATGCTTCGACCCACTGTGGATCTTCATATCAGTCTGCCTACAGGGTATCAGACCACCATCAATGTGGATGGCAGGTGAATATGCTCATTGCACTGGCATTAGCTAAAACATTTAATCAAAACACTTTATTTTTCATATTGGTTAGTGGCTCAATGGCTTTACTTTTAATAAATAGAGCTGGGACAGGAAATGTTCACAGAAATCATACACAGTGACCTTCAAAAATATCTAAACAGAGTACAGCAACATAACATGGGTCTGGGGTTTTACTAGGGCCGGGAGGTACGATCTATCAGCATATTTTCATTCTGACAGATTCATGTTCTGCTGAGAAATAGTCTGCGTGCGTTCTTTAACGTTCTGAGGTTGGCTTTCCTGCCGGCGGAAGCACGCAGCTTTTTTTCAGATGTCAGAGAAACAAATATTCTGTGTTCAGTTATCAGTGTGAAAACAACACCATGTTCGTTTTCTTTGTTTGAGCTCATTATAGTTAATTCGACCACACTCCCGAGCTTCACGCACTATTGTTATTAAAATCATGAGTCACGCGACAGCAGTGTGAGCTCTGCTTGAAAACATGTCTTGAAGTTTACTTCGGCTGCGTTTCGTTGAGAACGCGCCGTGAGAAATAAGGTTTACTTTACTTCAGACAAAAAAGATTTGATTCGTGGCTCGATTCGGGAAGATATCATTAAAGCAATAACAGATGCATCGTGCAAGCTGACCCACGGAGCAGATCGTTATAATGAGTAAGTAATGTTTCTTTATTTTTTGCTTTAGTTTACATTGTATTGTGGCATAAACCTGAACACATGTACTAGTTGGGTTTTTCCCAAACTATAATTCCTGACTAAAATGCTTGATATTTGAGTGAAACGGTTTGAATATGACAGGCACTCCATTGACAGGCTTCTACATTTCTTACGGTGTATAATATAATACATTACAATATTTAAGTAATATGAGTGAATGGGGAATCCTGTGAGTCTAAAATGTTTAGTATTGATACTCTGTTCACAAATCTATTTTCTAGATATATATCTATAGATGTTTAATGTCTTACACAATAATAATAAAATCTCAGATATACTGTAAAATGCTCTTTTAAGATAATACAAAGCATCCGTCAGTCTATGACTACAAAATCATAAATATATACCCTACATATACTGATATTAGCATGCTCACAGATGTTTTGTTGTTTGTTTTTTAGTGATCAGACACCTGTACCACAGAGTCCTGTCTCCTCTCTGCAAGCTGTTTTCCTCTAGGAGCGCTGTTACCAACATCAGATGTTTAACTATCAATATAATAACAGGTATTATGTAGTCTGTTCACATCTCTGTAGTTAGATCAGTGTGTTCAATAATGTGTCTTTGACCTTCATTATGTATATTTTAATTATACTGTGTTGTATAAAATAAAAAAAATAATCATTTAAAAAAAACTGTTTTTTCTTACATCTCCTCACATTCTTTCTTACCTGCCTTACCTGTCACTAATGGGCCATTAGGGGAGGGGTCTTTGTCTCTTCAGGTGACAATCACTGAATATTACACTGTGCACAAAACGTGTCTTTTAAAATTTAAATCAATATATTGTTTTCTCAGAAAAAGTAAGTGGAATGATTTTCATATCATTCTGAAGTAAATATTCTAGCCTAATAGACTGCTTACTTACAGTACTGTGCATTAATATTAAGTTTGAGTTTCATGGCCTTATTTAGTTATTTAGTTAGTTTTATTTTCCCAAAACTTACTAACCACACATGATATTTTTTTCCTAAAAAATGCAAACATATACATTCATTTTGGTCACTTATTTTGTAGCACAGTTTGTGCTGATTACAAGAAAAATACATGTTGGTCAATAGTAAGTAGAAAAAAGAGCACAAATATCAGAGCATGTACAAACATCTCAAGGGCCCTAAAATCACCTCAGACTCCAGAGGGTTAATTAGAACAGCTTAGAAAAGAATGGCTTCTACGTTAATATTAGTCTGTCTCTCTCTTATTCTGTTCCTTAGTCCGTATCCAGATCAGATGGTGTATCAGCACAAAGATATGATCTTCATTGGAGACCAGAACACCTAGGTCCATGAGCTCTGTGGACAGATTGCCGGATCCAGATGCACATAAACAAAAACATACACTATAAGTCCTTACACAATCTGACATGCGTTTAAAATTGACCTGGAAATTAGGTGCAGGGCGTCCGGCCAGAGGAGAACTGACCCCAGCTAAGCCTGGTTCTCTCAAGGTTTTTTTCCCCATTCTCTCATGGATGGGATTTTGGTTCCTTGCCGCTGTCGCCTCTGGCTTGTTTAGTTGGGGACACCTGATTTCTAGAGATTATCATTGTCTTGACTACAGAGACCTCTGCATTTGATAAATAAATAGTTTAATTCTCGTCATTATACATTACCATCACTCTGTTCGAATAATTGATAATGTTCAGTGCTTTGCTACAATCTGTATTGTTAAAAGCACTATATAAATAATAAGTGACTTGACTTGAAAATTATATTTATCCACATGTTTTCCCCTGGATTTAAACAAGGCTAATTATGTCAAATATTTTAAAATGTGCATATAAGTTGTACTCTCCATAATGTTGTAAGATGTAACTCAGGGGAGAAGAATGGTTGAGTAAATTATTTTTTTCTTTGTGCAAAAATTACCATTTTTATTTTGTGGTGAATTGAACCCTTTAATAATTTAGCAATTATTTATAATTTTTCAAATAATTTATAATTCTAAGTCCACATATGCATGTAAAATTTTTATTAAGCAGTTTTCATAGAGACATTCATGGAGAACAAAATTACACATTATAGCCCAATTACAGGCCCTAGTTCTCTACTCCATAGTTGGACAGTTTGAAATTAAGTTTGTGATTTATAATTATTATTATTCATTAATTTATAAATGGCACACAAGTAAAGTATAGCATTGTTTTCAAAGGGCAATTCCAATCCAATTATTTGGTATTTTCAAAGCTAAACAGTCAGTTGCAGTTCCTTCCTTTAATAAATAAGAAAGTTCCAACAACAATTCCCACCACTCCCACAGTAACAGCCACTCCACAGAACACAACTGGACCAACACTTGGGAAGGCAACCTCAACATCAACATCTGAGGGATTAAAAAAAAAAATGCATATGACAATGCATTAATAAAATGACACCTGCAGACATATATGTAGTTAAAAAAACACTGATATCTAATATTAATTTTATAATATTCATCTAACACTCACCCCATATTCTGGTCTGGGTTTGGCCTTTGAGGGCTGCGTGGTTCACCGTGCAGCTGTAAAAGTCTCCTTCAGTAGGTGTAAATCGAAGAGTTGAAAAGATGTTGTAGGTGCCATCGTTCTTCAGATGGTACTGGCTTAATTTCATGCCCTCTGTCACATTGATATTATTCTTATTCCATGAGATTCTGACAGATGGAGGATAGAAGCCACTCACATAACAGATGAGGGTATTCTCAACACCCAGCTCTACATCATCCTTTGCATAGATGGATGCCATTGGTGCTTCTACAGATACAAATAAACAAAAATAAAAATAGGTAACATTTTCACTTTTTCATAAACCCCCTAGATATGTTCATTTACGTTTACCTTTAATGCACATTTACCATATATACTAAGGTTAATTGTTAAATCATAGTGAATAGCCCTACAGTTAATTTAACTTATTTCCACAATGATTAAATACTCAACATTGTGGTGAGATTTTATATTATTAT
>JAUMHI010000058.1:4721276-4740595 GCA_032359435.1 Enteromius unitaeniatus | reverse complement strand
CTATGAGGGCAAAAAAATAAATAAAATAATCGTTCATTAATCATAATCGAGTTAAAATGTTCAATTAATCGAGATTTAAATTTTAGGCCAAATCGCCCAGCCCTACATTGTTTATACTTTTGATCTGGACATAAAGAATGTATTCGGTACATACATTTGCATACATTGCTTACGTATGTGATATTCTCCAGAATGTCAATAGGGTGACGCAGGGAAGAAAATTGCTAAATAAAGTTGTTATTTTTGCTTCTTTGCACAAAAGTATCGTTATAACTTTGTAAAACTCGCTGTAGAACCACTGATATCACATGGATTATTTTAACAGTGTTCTTACTACTTTTCTGAGCCTTGATCGTGTAAGGGTCCTTGCTCTCCATCGCAGGGTCAGAGAGCCTGCATAATTCATTAAAAATATCCTAAGTTCTTCTCCTCCAGATCTGCTGCTTGAATGTAGTCCCATACTTTTTTAGATTGGTTCCTTCTTTCGATTTTTAAGCTTTCCAATCTGTTTATGGTTAGGATGTCCCTGTTCTCAGAGGTTTTCAACTATTATTTATTCTAGCACATATCATTTCCCTCTCTAAGAGACAGATAGCAAACCATTTTATCCAGCTTGTGTAAGAAGTCATATTATAAAGGTTGGACTTGTTTGGAGACAAATTAGTCATTGGATTGGATAGGTTTGCTACAAATATTTGGCATAGCTAAATCATTTGGCATGCTTTTATGCTGAGTTCTACTGACACTGGCAGTTGATGGGCTCTCTGTGGCCAATACATGGTGTTACATTCTCTTCAGTACTGTCTTAGATGAAAAAAACAAACAAAAATACAGTACCAGTAGTGCATCTGTTGTTGCAGAAATTGTAATGTATTTACATGTTATTAACAATCTTACTAAGTAGTTTTGTTTAGCAATTTACTTTGAATATTAAATAATATGCTTGCTATATCACATAGTGTAAGCACGAAATCAGTGCATTAACCCATTCTAGAAATAGATTAACTTACACAATACTTACACAAAACAGTACTTACATGCTTCTGATTTTAACAGAGAAATGTGTTAAATAAAAAATTAATTGTGGTTTTTAATGCAGTTATTATTTGTCTTCAAAACTAAAACTTTTAACTAAAACTTACCTGTTGTGTATATGCAGGATTCTTTCAGCCAAGAACACACTCCAAAAATAATTGTCACATAATTGACAACCACGTTCATATAACATCTGAATAATGTCAATCAATCAATCGTTCACTTTTATTTTTATAGTACTTGTAACAATACAGATTGTAAAAAAGCACTGGACATTATCAAATAGGGGAATATTTAATGTTTAATAAGGATGGAATTAAACTATTTATTTATTAAATGCAGAGACAGTCTGTCATCAAAACAACAATAATCACTAGAAATCGGGTGCCCCCAACTAAGCGAGAAAGAGGCGACAGCGGCAAGGAACCAAAACCCCATCCGTGAGAGAATGGAGAAAAAATAAAACCTTGGGAGAACCAGGTTTAGTTGGGGCCAGTTCTCCTCTAGCACCTAATTTCCAGTTCAATTTTAAGCGCATGTCAGATTGTGCAAAGAAGTTTTTTGTGTATTTGGTTTCGGTGATCTGTCCACAGGGCTCATGTAGGTGTTCTGGTCTGCGATGAATCTGGTCTGGATATGGACTGAGAAACAGAAAAAGAAAGAGACAGACTAATATTAGCATAGATGCCATTCGTTTTACGATGTAACGAGTGCATCGTGTGTTAAGGGGAGTGTTCCCGGTTCCAGCTGATCTAATTAATGCAGCCTAACAATCCTTTAACGTATTTGATTAATAAATGTGTATTAGTGTGTTATTTATAATGTGCACAAAATTTAACTGCTAGCTTTCAGTTAATCTCAGTGGCATCTCAGCTGTTTTGTAAAAACGTAGTACACACTGATGAAAAGAGTAATATACTTCAAAAGAATATTACACTTTACTGCATTGCAAGTTTTTTTTTATGTATAAATTTGTATGCATTATGTTGTAATTCAGTAAATTTGAAATACATTAACTACTTATACATTACCTAGTGTGCTAATTGAATATTAGATTCATAGTTAATGTATTTCAAATTTATCTAATACGTTCATATCTACATTCAAATGTACTTAATGCAAAGTACCTGAGGTTTATCTTATGTTAGTCAGCACACATTACAGTGTACTTCTTAAGAAAAGAACACAAGATTCTAAATCATATATAATTTATATAATATTATATAATAATTATAGAATTTGGCATTTTAACAAATCATGCCTTAAAATGTAGGATCTGTTGACATGGTTTAGTAGTAATTGTCAGAGAATAATGTCTCAGTGAATAAGTAAATGTTGGCATCCTTAATTTTGTTTTGTAGATCGTCTTATAGCAAGCGAAATGTTGTGGTTACTACTTTGCCAGTCATCACAATTTTTGGAGTAACTCCCAATGATAATTTTGCTGACTTATTCCTATGTGGTTGCCACTCCTAAACTTGTACTTGTTTAATGTGAGGGGGGGGTTTGGATGTAGCTGTTTATGTCTGGGAGTGGATTGTGCACACACATTTGATGTTTGACTATTATGATTTTATAAAAGCAATAAACTTCCCATGGCTTAATGTTCAGTGATTTTAAAACAATTACACACTAAATACTACTTTGTAATCGAGCATTTTTTTTCCCTCTCTCTTTTACCACTGCAGTCTATTGCTGTGCACCTATCTCGCTGCACTCTGGACGCCGGTGAACTGACGTCCATACTTTCTCCAACTTTTCCTCCTTTTATCACCTTCCTCTGCCTGATGGGTTTCTATTCACTTGCCTCTGTCTTCCACACAGTTCTTCTCATTGCTCCCCCTATGCTTAGTTTCCTAAAGCTTTTTTAATTCTATGTAAATATATGCAGTTTTCTATTGCATTTGATTAGCTTGAGGAGTCAGATGAAGGAATGGAAGCATACAGCATGGTCAGAGTTACATAGGCATCGGTCCTGGAGCGCTGCTCTTTATTTACATTTGTTAAAGGAGCTTAAACTGACATTCAGAAATGGTTTGAGGGATATTAAAGCATGTGATGTAATGTTCACAAGTCAATGACAGGTTTTGTTTTAGGAGGTTGCATGCTGGTTTTTCCAGAAGGAAAAAGTATGTGCTGTTTTGTTTAAAACATACATATACATATATGACCATGTTTATAATTATTAATAATTATAAACCACAGATTTATGAAGGGAAACAAGAACACAATCAAGAAAGAATGTCTTTGTTTACACTCTGCTTTTAATTAGCATGAATAAAGTGCTAAATGCTGTTTTAATTAATGCATTTGCCCCCAAGAGCAAGCTAAAACTTTTTCAGATTTTGTGCAATTTATGTTTGTCTGTGTGACTTATTAAATAAATTGAGGAGATGTGTATACCCTGTTTTTTTTCACTTACATTAAAGGTTTTTATTAATTTAAAACAGAATTATTTGGGAGGTGTATACCATTACATGATGCATGATATGCCTCATATGTGTAGATTAATATAGAGCTGACTTAATAATGAGGTAATTCCACATATAGTAAACAAACTATGGATATATCTCTTGGGGATGTGATTAAATGATATACTGGTTAATGACATTGCACTTTTTTGTCCAGCTCTATTATTTATTCCAAATACTAAATTTGGTTATGCCATTTATGTCCCTATGTTAAAATGAAGGGGTGCTAGAGGAGGAGTTAAAATTATTGTAGATTTTTTGTGGGCAAGCTTAAAATGGCAGGATAATACTCCCTTTTAAAAGAATAGAATTCTTGAGAAGCTGTTTGGTATACTATTTTATTATTACTTAAGAGAAAAAAAACTGTAGGTTTTGTTAAAATATTAACATCTGCAAAACTTTGACTTACAAATCAAAGTTCAACCAAGTTGGTCCATAGGTATTATAGGTAATAATGAATCCCTGCTTATTAGGTGATCAAAAAATGTGCTGATTCTGAATATTATATATTTTTTATTTTTTTAACAGTGGTCAGTGTGAGTCCTCACTGCTTGACATTACATAACTACTGTTTATAATAAGCCACTACTTATCACTATGTACTAGTCATTTGCTACTTACGGCTCCTGGTCCAATAAAAAATTGTTCTGGAAATTATCGAAAAGATTGTGTTCAGAGGAACACCACTATTGTGAAATGATTTGTCACCTGGGAGGATCTGCCTGTGTGCTTTGCCACAAAGTAAGATGACTTGTTTCATTATGCATGTTAGTTTGTTGATGAGATCTTTGCATGGTTGTGCATGCAGTCAAATCATTTAATCAAGATCAGACTTAGAAGTGTGGCTCTGATTTCAGGAGAATGGCTAATTTTGAGGATGTGATTCTGTTTGTTTACTCATGGCACAAAATGTCATGTGTCACTAATCGTGTGTGCATGCACATAAACTCTCTCTGTGGTTGTAGCTGGCGTATACATGAGCTCTGCTGGGAAAGGGTTGGGAAACAGCTTGTGAGTCACAATGAATCCAGGAACAGGCCTCTCGTCAGCTTAACTACCAAACCTGAAGACACACACACACACACACATTCACTCGCAACACACCCAGAGTTCATCCCGGGGTTCCTCCAGTAAATCCTCCTTCATCGCTTCTGTCTGATTTGAATAACCTGAAAAAGGCAGTTGCATTTATTATAATAACAGATGATTACGTGAGAGATCTTAGGGTTTAGAGAATGAGAGAGAAAGTTATGATGGAACAGCAGAAAAAGAGAGCAGTTCGAAGAATAGGCACAAGCAGTTTTTCAAGAACAAAGTGAGTTATGTTTGGCTTTAATACATGACCCACATTCCATTTGATTTTATTCATCTTTTTTCCATACACAACAAAACACAGACAACACAGTTCAGATTTGTTTAGGCCTAAAAAGAATCAATAAATTTTGACTTTGTGTTTGTCTTTTCAAAACATTTATGTGCTAAGTGGTCCTAAGCGTTTTTCCCCTAGATATAGTTAGAGATGTTTTTTCTCTCTACCTGGGCTCATAAGTTAGGTTTTTACAGCCTTGTTGCCAAAAGCCATGACATACTGGGCAACATCAGTTAATGATGGTAAATCTCCATAACTATAGTTTTTTTGTAGAAATAACAAAGCAAACACTGGACTGTACAGCATGATTGCAATAATTTTGAAAATAAATAGTGATTGACCTGAATCTTTTGTCTGTGTCTGTAGCTTTAACATTTTTTTTTTCATTTTATGCTTTTCTTTTCACATGCTCGCTTTAACAAGAGTGTGCGTACCAGACCGTATTGCACTTATTCTGTTGTTTTCTGGTGAATTGAAGAAGCATTTAATGTAATTGATCCTTTCTAAAATGCTGACCCATTATTGCAGGGTTCCTCAAATTTGGCCCTGGAGGACCACTGCCCTGTAAATTGCCTGTAAATTTCTAGTAACTCTGAATTGATTACCTTACTCTGGTTTCTTAAATCTTAAAGGCAGAGCCCCTCAAAGAGTTTTTTGCATTTTATGTAATAAATAACATTGACATTTTATCTCTATTCTCAGCCTGGCTGCATTCAACACATGAGTCTATGTCAGAGAAGATGGCAGAGCAGGAAGTGGAAACAACATCTGTTGCCAGCAATGAGAGTTTTGCAGACCAGGGCTATGCAGCATCAGAGGGCATGGCTGAGGAGTCCGTCCCAGTCTCTCCCTCAGAAAGGATGCAGTCTGTGTCACCCATGTCTTTAAACAGTGGCTCAGCTCTGCCTTGTAACCAGTCCAAAGACTCTTCCAGTGACAGTGATGAGGGTTGTGCGACCTGGGGCTCCAGACAAAGGTATGTACATGTACACACCACATTACTCTAGCTATAAAGCACCACAACAAACAAAAGCTTCTGGCCAGTCCTGGTCATGCTAACTTGATTGTTTGAAACAAAAAATTCTCAATAGGTTGTGCTTTGGCTGTTCTGGTATACGGAGTATAACAAAACATTGTTAATCTGACCTCCCTCAGTGTCTTTAGGGGTGCACTGAAACACTTCTTCCCATAACTAAGGTGCTACCATGTATTGGTTAGCATGGACAACACTACAGTGGCTTATTACATCAGTTACCTGGGTGGGCTGTGTTCTTGTCACTTTTTCAGTCAGACACAGCAGATCTTGCTTTGAAGAAAAATCGAAGTGGTCTCCCTGAGGACATTTGACATTCTGGGGCATGAAAACTTGAGAGCAGGTGCTGAGGGAATGACAACTCCAGTGGTAGTGGGTGGTGGAATCCATATGGTAGAGGTCATAAGAGTGAGAAGGTAGTGGATGTGAATTTACTTGCCTCTGAGTAAACCAACTGTCCCCTCTGGCTCCACTGGAGCTGGACACAGAGGCTACGTCTTTATCTCATTCCTCCAGTAGTTCTTTTAGTAATTCTAGCAAGGATTTGCCAAGACTGAACCTATATTATTGGTAGCTTCGTTCTGGCCAGCCTAAATCTGCTTGTCATATCTATTGTCTCTTTAGGAGATTTCTGTCCAGAGAGATTTTTCTGTTACAAGTGCTAGGGTCAATCTGGAAGCGTGCCAGATATCTGGAAGCATTGAGTCTGGTCTCTGAGGGGAACCAGCTTATAAATTCAACAACTGAGGTTGAGAAAAATTCTTTGTTCGAGAGCTCGGTCCCCAAGAAAACTGCCCTAAAATGGAAGACCTTTGAGTCATCGTCTGAACAGCAAAGTTTGGCACAGTTCCTCCAAGAGTGCCTCTTAGCAGGGTTATCCCTGCTATGCTTAAGGTATACTGTATGTGGCTGCTATTTCTCCTTCCAAGGTGCCAATGGCTGAGGCCTTTCTGTGGTCCTGGAAGGTTTATTATCAGAGGCTCCACTTGTGCTATTAGAGCCAGCAGACGTTATTGGCTACTGAAGTGGCTCTTCTAATAGCTTTGAATTCTCTTAAAAGAGTAGGAGATCTGCAGACCTTGTAATTAGCCTTCTCCTGCTTAGACTTTCCTCCTGTTATGGCCAAAACTATTTTGCACCCCAGATCGGACTACAGGTGTCTTTTGAGACCAACATTTTTGTGCTGTAATTTAACCCTAACGCTAACTACACATCAACTAATTCTCATTAATTAGCAAGGACATGTCTGCTAACTCAGAGTAGACTGTTATGGTGGATTTAGGGATGGTAGAATAAGTTGATACATACCTGCAAAGTTTCGGATAGTGCCTATCTTGTATGTTGTGAACTAATCAAAATAGTGTGTTAGCAGATATTAAGCAGACAGTCTACTAATACTCTAATGACTGCTAGTTTACATGTAGTTGCAAAATTACTTACTGTTAGTAGAATGTCTAAAGTGGATCATCAAAATACCATCGTTTAAAATTGACTACACTAAGTAAATACTAATCCACATTGTTTGAACTTCATGAGATCAATACATTTATTAGACTTTTATGTCTCATTTGGACCAGAATCAAAAACTCTTCCAGTGGAGACACCGCTGAGGATTTATCTCTCTCATTCTCTCTGTTTACCAGCATCAATTCATTCAGACAGTTCAGGCAGTCTTACGTTCATCCATTTGTAGCCAACTGGTGTACCTACAGGGCTGACTGAGGAGTCTGGCTTTTTAAAAGTTTGCTTTATGGAGCTGAAAGTGCTGACTGCTATCCAGATGTATGTGTGTGGAGTCTCTGCCAAAGACCGAAGCCTCACTTCCAGCTCTTCATTCTGGCTGCGTCTCCACTATAGGACTCTGTACTATCTTTTCATGCTTTTCCCTTTTTTTCAGAAAAGGGCTATAAGTTTTTCCACTTAGTCATCTTTAAAAGCAGCCTTTTCCAAAAGGTGTTAAAACACATTTTTCTAGGCTTGTGTTGTCAAAACATCAACTTACTCAATCATTTTGCAATGCATGG
Organism: Enteromius unitaeniatus; assembly: GCA_032359435.1. NCBI lineage: Eukaryota > Metazoa > Chordata > Actinopteri > Cypriniformes > Cyprinidae > Enteromius > Enteromius unitaeniatus. Next base: position 4,732,663 of record JAUMHI010000058.1, on the reverse strand, counting down.
TGAATTTATTATTATATTTAATTAATGGGAGTGTTTTTTGCCAGTGAAGAGAGAGTCCAGAAAAAGTTAAGAAATGGCAGGTGGAATCTTGTTGATAAATACAACTCTAACCCTCATTGATTACAGGACAAAGAGCAAACAGAAGTTCCTCCCCTGATCTAACGCTGTAGATCCTGTACTGTGATACAAAAAATAGTTTAGTTTGTTTTCTACATTTGATATTGGACCGTTACTTCAATCTTGTATGGGACACTGTGTTGCTACACTGATGGCACAAATAAATTCAATGATTAGACAACAGTCCTATTTCTTTAATTCTTATGTTGTAGTACTACTTTGAGAGTAATTATATACTAAGGACAGCTTTACTGAAGTTGATAACATTCTTTTATTTTCTCGTTAAAAATGCACAACCAAGTTGTTTTATTGATTTTTCAGTAGCGGAAATATTCAGCGAGGACATCAGTCAATCAAGAGACAAAATGGATATGAAGAAGACCCAGAGATTACTGCTCAGATTCAGCTCACCCTGGCTGATCTAGATGCAAATCTGACAGGTAAATTACTCTTAGATAAAGTTACTGATGGCGTTTAAACCACTTAGCTATACTTTCTCATGAATACTTTAAAAGGTCATGATAGTTCTCATCACAGTTGAAAAACATTACAAAAGTGGTTAAGGTAAACTGTGGAGTTGAGATAGATGAGTGGACTGAAAACACAATTGCACCTTCTGATTGAGACAGTTCTATTTCACTGTCATTGAGTAAAAAGCATCAAAGGTTCCTATAAATGTTCCTATGGTTTTGTTAGCTTAAACGTCCTGTGATGAATAAGTCACGTATCATGTGACACATTTATATAAGCAGTTTGATGGGTTTAATGAAATCTAAAGATGAGTAACGCTTACAGTGTGGATGAATTACATTTGTGTCAGAGACTTTGTGTATGAGAGAATTTATGAAACTTCAGGAACTTATCGAAAACATGTCTCCCAACTACTATGTGATTGTACAGTTTAAAGTGTCTTATATAGGACATCAGCATGTGCTTTAGTGAGTAATGTGAGTCAATGTATTATGGGTGAAAGAAAACATAACATCCTGTAAACAATTCAAATAAACAGGTGCTATCATTGTGTTCAACACAAATTATCAGTACAAACACCTCTGTTCAAATGAATTTGAGTGTTTCATGGCATTTAAAAAATCTTTTATTTTCTAATTAACTACATAATTGTGTTTTTTTTTTCCTGAATTTTAGATGTTAATAACTCAGAAGAAACATCTGTGTTTGTGCATGATGAAATACCTGTGTCCATTGTTGACTTGGATATTCCAGTGACCGCCATTGATGATGTTCTTGATGATGACCGGTGCAGCTTGAGTGAGTGCGAGGCAGCATTGTTACACAACTCTCGAAACATCAACGGCCAATTGTGTGCACCAAGTGAAGCTATCGAAAACAAAAACAACAATGCCTGCGGGACAGAGGAGAAACAGTCTATTCCTGAAAGAAGTCCATCCCCAGACATAAAGAAGCAGTCACAAGAGACTATACTCAAAGTTATTGAGAAAACCATGAATCCACCTCCAACCAGTGAGAAGCCATCACAAGAGACTAAGCTTGTAGAGCACAAATGGAATGATATGGAACAGAAGGCTGTCTTTAACTCTGACGCTAAGAGTAAAGCTGTAATTGAAGAACTGAAGAGTCAGAAAGACAAAGTATCACAGAAGTCCCAAAGTGTTGGGCGTCCTGCTGTTCAATGCATTCAAAAGCTTCCTGATGAGATACTGACGACAGCCCCTATGGTTCACAGGTTCAGTACAGAGACTTCTTATGAAGAAAGGACACCTATTACCAGAGTCCCGACATCTCAGGGTAAGATCACCCAGAGTTCTTTCTCTCGCTTTGGAATGAAAACCTTCACCGTCATCCCTCCCAAACCGACTGTGTCTCAGACCAAGCCTACAGGCTCTTTAGTCATAGGTGCCATTAAGATTGATGAACAAGGCAACATGGTTACACGCAAACAGATTTCCACTGGCCCAAAGAAAAATGGCAATTCCAGTGTTGAAACTAGTTCAGAAACATCCCCATTGGACAAAGCCAAAGCATTCTGGAGCACTGCGGAGAAGCAAGACCAATCAACTACGATCAACCGGGGACCCATAGTAAACAATAAAGACACTGATGTGTTCAAACCCTTGATTGTTTCTGGAATCTCTAAACTTTCAGCGGAAACACCTCCCGAAGAAACACACAAAGAGGTCATTATATTGGAAAGGAAGCCCGTATCTGTAGTGGCAAGTAAGCCTTCATTCACAGAGCCTGCAGAAAATCCCTCTTTAACAGCTGAAAGGCGAGATTTCTCTTTTCTTATACCCTCCAGAAGAACCTCCAGCCAATACGTAGCTTCTGCTATTGCTAAAAACAATAGCATTCCCAACACTAAGGTGCCATCAGAGTCCATTTTTGGTGTTCAAAAACCTGTAAATCAACAGTTTAATAGTGAGGTTAGACTTACAAACACACACAAACCCACTACTGCTTTTAAACCCCCTGAAAATTCTGTGCCTTCTTTTGGACACCCTAAACACGTGCAAAGTTACCTCAGTCATGTTTCAGAAAATCCAGAAAGCTTTGAGAGAAAAAGCAGTGTTGAAAAAGGCACTCTGCATGGCGAAGACAGAACCAAATCTTTGGAATCAATTATTTTAAATAACAAAATTCAGCCCTCTACACACATGTCTGCTCACATTAATCCCATGGAATCTTTTTCTGAAGAAGCCACATCAATCAATAATTTCCCAGACACCTCTGCCAGACAGACGCCAACAGACACCACACGTCCACCACTTACAAAGAAACCAGAGTTAGACAAATCTGAGATTCCATCTGAACCAAACCAGGGTAACTTGTTTGGACCGGTTAAGAAGTTCAAGCCTGTTATTTTTAAGCCTGTACAGAAGGAAATGTCTATTCATAGCTCGCTAATGGAGGCCATTCAATCTGGAGAGGGCATTGAACGGCTCAAAAAGGTAAACTGTGAATCACAGAATAGAGGTAAATGTATCAGCTTTTTGAAACATCTTAATGTATTAAATCTGTCTTGTCTTGCTTCTCACACTGTTCAGATGTCTGACTTGTCTACAAAGAGCATAGTTAGAAAGCCGTCTTACAATGATGCAGACAATGAGCGCTCAGCGCTTCTTTCAGCATTAAGAGCTCCAAGCAACTCTGCGAGACTGAAGAAGGTAAGCTTAATAATAGTGATACACTGGGTATGGTGAGGTTGAAAAGGGTCAGAACATTTCCAGAAGTTTTTCTAAAAGTGTTTTTAAAAACCTGGAAAGTTTCCTAAATTTTTAAAACGTTAATCAAAATTTCTGCCCCTTTGCAACTCTTAAGGTGTGGTCAAATTAGTAAAGGTTTTTGGGGGCAAAAAATGTCCAGTGTCAATAATCCATGCAGGGAATTTGCATAACCTCGAACCATATTCATACTGAAATAACTTGTGAAATTTTGCACAGCAACGGTAAGTGTGAGCAGCTAACAATGTGACACTTTTGCACAAAGACTTACAATTATCTTTGTACTGTGAAATTCTGAAGGCAAAAAAGAATGAACTGGATACTAAGTTCTTTTTTGTAGCACTTTATATTCCTGAACAGTGCTAATATAAAGAAGTAGCTGAGTAGTACTACTCAATGTTTGAATGCCTCATTCATGTTAAGTGAATGGCCACACAAATGTCACTGGCAAACCAACCAACCAACTTCTGTTGGTCAGTGCTGCAAATTCACATGTCATAGTGCATCAAACTTTAACCAATTGTTTAGGGTAAAAGTATGTAGTTTGCTTATGCAGCCTGGTTGTGGTTAACTATAAATGCGATTGTTGTACTTCTAGACCAAATCAGGGGCAGCTAAGGAGTTGGAGCAGCTCAGGAAGCTTGAGGAAGAGACAAATGTCTCACCTCCTCCCACTTCTTCTCCTGCTTTTGTACCACCCCCACCTCCAGCCTTTGGTCCTCCCCCACCTCCACCTCCACCTTCAGCTCCAGTCAAGCCCCCTACAGTGCTGCCTGCTGGAGGAAACCCAGAGGCAGCCCGAGAGGCCCTTCTGGAGGCCATTCGTTCAGGCTCTGGGGCACAACGACTGAAGAAGGTAAGAGTCTCATTACAGCTCTGGCACATAATCATTACAGAAGAAAAAAGCTTTTAGATCAATTTACTACTACTACTACTACCAGCTGAATAATTTTTTTTAATATTAGTTTCTGTGATGTTTCTTTGACAGTAAGTAGTACTAAAGACGGTAAAACACCAGATATACCATCATACAGATTTTCTTTAAAAAAAGACAAAAAACATTACAGTTTTTAATTTACACAGGTCCCTGTCACGCAGACAAGACGGCAAGTGAATGGAAGACTTGGAACCATCCAGGCAACATCACCACTTTCTTATGGACACTAGAAACCTTCACTGGATCACTGTTTGGGTTTTACCATCGCCAAATCTGGTGTTTAGGAATTTGTGCTAATGCTGTTGCAGATAATGCTAACACAATATTCACAGCCTTCTTTATTTATAGTGATATGCTGCTTCACATCAGTGCCAATACTAATTTGCCTAGTTTCAGGCAGTTTATTTGTCCTACTGACATCCTAATGACATTGAAGTTCTTATGTTAATGCTGCTTTGAGGTGTTTTTTTTTTTTTTTGTTCATATGTCTGCCTGACTTCTATATCTCTATCAGTATTATACCTGAATATATTATGCAGGTATTTGCTGTTGCATTACAGTATAGGTGGTGGGCTGCAACTGAATCCACCTGCCAATCACAGCAGTCTGTTTTTTGTTTTTTTTAAAGAAACACTAAGCGGTAAAAAAACACCGATTTTTATTTAATCGTTATTTTAAAGGTGTTTCTCTAAATGTTTTGTTATTTTACAAATATATACAGTACATAATGATAATTGCATCACAAATTTATTCTATTTTCATTAGAAATGTGGACTAGAAAGTATGTATCGACAATGAACCTTTCTTGACACTCTTTGAAGCATTGTGCAGTAGATACATTCGCTGTTTATTTGACCAATACTAATGCACTTTCTCTAAGACTAACTCATAGATTATTTTAAAAGCCTTATAGATAAGTATGATTTGTATGATTGGACATAAAGTAATCGCTTTCTTTTTTTCAGTCTGCTGAACAACTGTGATCTAGAGCTGTCATGGTAATTCAGCTTTAATTTATTCCGTTGAGAAAATCATACACTACTTTAATTAGAATAAATTGTTTAATTTACACAAGTTGGAAATGTATTTATGTTGTTGCAATTTAGCATTGTAGACTGTATGGCTGTACAGTGGTAATATTATTGAATAAATGACTTGGATATAAGTCAACAGGTGGATATTTTGTAAAAATAGGGATAATAGAGAATAGAGAAAGTTTAAAATCTCGCACTAAAGCATAGGTTTAATGATTTTATTTTTTTTAAATAATGCTTTTGTAATGTTATTTTTTTGATTGCAGCAGAAAATAAATCAAACTTGTAAATCAATAAAAAAATATTTCACAGTCTTTCCGTTTGCTTTGTTTACTTGAGTTATTTTGAGAAATTACAAATTATATGAATACACTATAAAAAGAAATGGCTGCAGAACTTTTTTTTTTACAATTTTATAAACGGATTAATGTCTGGAAACTGTGCACTTCATGTTATAGTTTTTTAGAGTATATGTTTGCAATGATCGTCACAGTGCTGAAAGTTTTTAAGCTTTGTAAAATAAAACATACGCACCATGCTGCAGGATTCAAAACAATACAAATGCTGCATAAACAGTAAAAAGTCTTAAAAATGCCAAAATACATGTATATTTGCATCTTGTTTTTGCTTCAAACAGTGTGGTACCCAATCCCAGTATGTCATAAAGTATGTTAGGTTTTCATTTGAAACAGCTTTCCAGCATACCTGACAGCATTTTAAAAGCACTAATACATGATTCTAAAGGTTTATCTTCTCTCAGGATATACTGGCTTGTCATGCAAGATTATATACCTCTTGCGCAATGTCTTTGTTTATAGCTCAACTTGTTCATCTTGTTCTCCTGCCTACATATATTTGGACAATTGACATCCAACCGTTGCATTCTCCATCTGATGATAAAAACTGGCTTACTGGTTTAGTAGCTTATGGTTGATTATATAGTCGATAATGGTGAGCAACTTTCCCTTGATCCTGGTTGAAATGATAAGATACACAAACGATTAGATGAGGATTGAAATAACAGTTTTGTTTAGTTTTTTTAAGGAAATTTGCAGACAACACAAGCCAAAATATCTGGGAACTTACAGTTACAAAATGTCCTCCTGTAACAGCATTATTGGTTCTTCAGCATTCTTTCTATAAAGGTGAACACTTCATCATGGCTTTAAGCCAATACACATAACCAGATGTTTTAGTTTTAGTTGTATTTAATTAGCTTCAAGTCTGCTTAGGCTTAGGTCTACATGTCCTGAAGCTAAGGGAACCCAAAACTGGAAAGTTTAGCTCAGTTTCTCATGGTCTTGTTAGGGCTTCAACTCAATACCCCCACAGACTTCTATCAAAAACCATACATAAATAAAATGCATAACAGTTGTGAGGTTACTCTATACCAAAGGTGCAGACTTTTTTACTGGCAATGATGGATGACCACATCAGTGAACTCTCTCATGATTTACAAAAACATCCTGTTAAGTCTGTATCTTGTAACTGGAATTGGTTTTATAAAACCTAGCAAGCTATTAATAGACCTTTAATTACAGTCAACCCATGACAGATAGACCCTCCCGTGTTATCATTTGCAGTTTCTCTTAATCCACATCATAAAAAGTGTTATCCATTATGCAAGTGTTTTCTGACTCGTATGCCTGACAAACGGCAATTTAGACCCACTAATTTGTTAGTATCTAAGTGTGTATTTAATAGTCTATTTATTTTGGGTGAATGCAAAAGTCCTCTTTCCAAAATATTCCTTGTATCCAAGAGAGGCTTATTGATATGCACTACCATGTCTCATTCAGCATCTTAAACCATCCTCTCTTTTCTATATTAATGTGTTATTACATATTTTGGCAGAGCCCATGTGCTCTGAGGGTTGTGGGCTGGAGGGTAGAGCACTGTCTGTCTATGGGCAGGCTCCTCCTCATCCTGATGGGGTAATCCCCTCTATGGCGGATGGCAGTAAATTCTTCCCCTCCCACAATCCCTCTGTTGGTCAGAATTCCGGCTCGTTTGTGGCCAATCTGATATGTGTTACGAAACTGCAAAATGACTGTTTGCTTCCAAACCAGGAAGCCATTAGTAAAGGAAAACAAACTCTGGAGAAATTAGATCAAAGGTCACAGTGATATATACTGTATATGCATCAATACTATAAAATCAATGATGGAAGTGGATCAGCAGGTACAGTATGCGAATCTGTTTGATGTTAATCAAATAGGTCTGAGCATAGACCTATATGTGTGTTTATATATATATATATCTTTGGGACTGAGTTTATTTGACATTTCATGGTTGAAAATATATTTGGTTGGATAACTACTGTAAACTTAAAAGGTCAACATTTTTGAGGTACAATCGAATAAGGAATAGGATTATTTGTATATAATCTTTTAAAATGAGCTTTCTGTTAAAACAGTTTTGTGTTGTCCCAAAGCAGTGTTTCTCAAATAGGGCTTCATGAGGAAACTGCCAACACAGTCTCACGACCAAATCATCCTTATTTGTACTGGGGGAGAAAAAATTGTGCCAATTCGTACAATGATCGCAAAAAACAAAATCGTATGATTTGTCTAAACCCCAGTGACCGGCAGGTTTAGGGGCGGGGTTAGGTGTAGGCCCTTTGTACAAATTCATACAAATTGGCAACTTGTAAAATATGCAGGATTTAGCAAAAAATCTTATGAATTCGTACAAGTGAGGTTGTTAGCCACCTTTTAAAATATTCACAAATTGCTGTAAAATCAGGTTGGACCTGCAGGGGGTTTGTAAGATGGTGAAGAGCCTAATAATGCATTATGTTAAATGTAAAATAAAATAATAAAAGTTTTTATTATTAATGATCAAATATTCATTTGACACACTACTACTTCTACTATTATAATCAACATCAGAGCACCATACACGTACAAATTATTAATATACTAACTTAAAATCTCAGGGGGTACTTCAAGTAAACATTTGACATCTGAGGCGTTTATCAGACAAAACGTTTCGGAACTCCTGCCCTCAAAAACATCTTGGGAGTAAACAAGGTGCAAGGATGGCATGTGGAGTTCCAAAGGAGGTTTGGTTTTTCTTAAACCGTTTCGTTTGTTTAGCTTGATGAACAATCTGGAGTACCTTTTTTCCTCTACAAAGCATCTTTAGTGCAACGGAAAGGTTCTTAATATTTACCCTTTGATGCCAACAAAAGCTTTAACTTTAAAGAGTAGATGCTACAATCAGAGAACTCAGTAGTCTAATATACAAAGGCTTGAAACACAGATGTTTGATTGGTTGAACAACCTAAAGGGCCAACATACATTATTAAATTCCAGGCTGTCTGTATGGTAACATACATACAAAACAAAAGTGTAGAACTATACTCTTGCGTGACAGTGATGTAAAGCAGAGGGACAAGCATGCCCCAATATCCAATTTCATTGCAAAATACATGTACTCGTCAACTCATTTTATTGGATCTTTAAAAAATAAAGCTAATTAGAACCGAACAGCTTACACCTTGATGCCATATAGAAACCACAGGCTTCACTGAAAACAATCACTGTCCTGTGGATTTGAAGAAAACAGAATACAATACACTGATCTGAACTACATGATTTCCTATAATCATGCAGCCAAGCAAAGAACATTTTTTACAGAAAAAAATAACATTTAACAACAACTTTTATTTCTAACTAAACAGTGCCCTTGTGTTATGTGCGTTATGAAGTGCAAAATCAGAGCTAGTAGATATTTAGATTTAAAGGGTTAGTTCACCCAAAAATGAAAATTCTGTCATTAATTACTAAACCTCATGTTGCTCCAAACCCGCAAGACGACACGAGGAGGTTGAGTAATTAATGACTTAATTTTCATTTTTGGGTGAATTAACTCTTTGATAACTACTCTTATCATTCACGTGGAATCAGCTTGTGCTAAAATATCTTCTTACCTACAAAACACAGGCAGACAAAGAAAATGATAAAGTCTACAGTTCGAAACTTGCGTGTGCTTTAATGGGCGAAATAAAATGGGGTATAATTTTCTTGATTACTCTTGCACTTGTAATTTTTTTTCTTCTCAAAAATATACTGTCTACAGTCTAAATAAAATAACTGTTCAGTGTTAAGCCAGTGAACAAATTCTCTTTAGCCCTGAGGCGGCTCCTTTAACAAGACTGTGAGTAACGATTGCGCATTCTGGATGCCTAAAAAGTGAAATCATCATACTCGCAATATCAGTGCATGACATGCAACGCTCGATCAATACAACTGTTCACATGGGACTCATTTTTAGATAATGTTTTGAGATTATATAAGGTTTTCAAATGCATATCATGCAGACGCAAAGCCGAGCTCAGTGTGACAACACTGCTGACGTCCCTCTGCTATTCACCTTTAAACTCATTTGGAAAAAGCTTTAGACAATCAACCATTTGGAAAATACACTCCAGGGCTTGTTGTTCCAGGGAAGGATCCAAGAGAGGATCGAGAACCCAAAGTTTTTATTAGAAATATTAGAAATTAACATCATAAGGGGGGAAAAGAGTCAACGGTCAACAATATTTAAAATGTGTAAATTATTTCCGATATTTTATATTAAGACATTATTTAATTTGCTGCATTTTAGGCAATACTATTTTATTGTTTTAATTCCTATTTATTTTTTCGCAGAAACTAATCTTACTGTGGTCATTTTTTTGTAAGTAGCCTCACTTGTAGTTTTACAGACGAAAAAAAAAATAAAAATAATAAAACGAGCCCAAGAAAAAGTAGCTCACTGTCCTTTTTAACACGGCACAACCCAAATCATTTATTTAACGGTTACCGTTAATGATTTAACGTTCAAACCCCTGATCCATGAGCTCGTGGGGACTATTTTATTCCCCAGAACATGATATAACTTCAGTGTTTAACCAGTAAAAGGGTAAGCAATAATGTGTTAAACGTGCTTGTGTGTGTACACAGCCATGTTGTCGGTAATGCTTAAACAGTGTGTGCTCCGAGCCGTGTCACGCGCTCGGCTTATTCAACGCACACATTGGGTCGCGTGGGGGTCTGGCCAGAACGCGGAACGCTAGTGGCTGATGACGGGGTGGTGTTGCCCTGGAGTGGGCGGGGTTTGGTTTGAGTGGGAGGAGACTTTGGGATCCTGACAGCGTCCAGCGCGCAGCAGCACACACATACATACACACTCACACATATACAGTGAATAAGACACGGTTGTTCTGCGCTATAGAGAGGTAAGCGATTAATTTGAACTCTTACTCCTATATTTTTTTCGAAACGAGCGTTCGCCCAAAAGTTTAACCTGTGAGTGTCCACTGGAAGGAAAAAAAACGGGTGTAGGGTGCCCTAAAGAAGTACTTGTGAGTAAATAAGACCAGTGGGCGAGAGAGGGCTGAGAGGTGTGGCTTCTGATCTAGAATCAAAGGAAACTTCAGTGTTGCGGCATTACAATCAAATACTGTAGAGCAATAATTCACAGCTTAATATTAAGGCTAAATGTTAGGTAAAATGTTTTGTCAGGTTCGGTTCACGTGGGTATGATCTGAAATACATTGTATTATTGGTTTTATTCATTCCATTCAAAACCTGAACAGTATAACTTACACCTTAACGTTACTACTAAAAAAACTGCTTCTTAAAGTAACGCTGCCTGTTACCTTTTTATCACATTGAACAAATGTAACTTGCAAAAAACAACGCACCAGCAAACAGAAAAATAGCAAAAGATCCTAGTAACTAGATAAGTCTGACATGTACAATCTGAACATTAAGGGGAGATATATTAACATTGTACAATAAATTGTACAATAAATGCTGTTCATTGGTCTTAGTGCATTTAGCCATCTGATGTATGTATTTTTGTGATAAAATTTTGTTTTAAACTGTATGATATTGCTTGCCCCTCCCTGTATGAAAATTATACCATATGTATTTATCATTGCATTTTACAATGACAAAGATATATTTAACAGCTTGGTTGGTATCTTAACATAATAATTTAATTGTATTGTAATTCCAAATTAATTTAATCACATTATACAGTATACATTTAGAAAATAAGTAGTCACTCAAATTTCATCCTCTAATACTTTAGAATCCACAGCTGCTA
>JAUMHI010000058.1:4696493-4708182 GCA_032359435.1 Enteromius unitaeniatus | reverse complement strand
CTAGCAGTCATTAGAGGAATAATAGACTGTCTGCCTAATATCTTCTGACACTTTATTTTGAGACCACAACATACTACATACTGACATACATCATATATACATCAGAAACTTTGCAAGTATATGTCAACTTACTCTACTAACCCTAAACCTACCCTTACTCTGAGAGTTAGAAGACATGTAGTTACTTATTAATGATAATTAGTTGACAAGTAGTTACATAGTTGCTTATAGGTAGTAGAATGTCTAAAAGTGGACGATCAAAAACAGTGTAACCTTTCTTTTTTCACAATCTTGATTAAAAGAGCAAATTAAAAATTTTTATGCACAGTTCCTTTTCCAGGTTATGACCTGATGATTTGTAAAGTAAAACATTTTGATGTTTGCTTCACATAACCATCTGCATAAGTATATAGTTTTAGACATACTAAACTTGCTCACTTGGTACAGTGTTGCACTCGCGATTCTGTACATCCAAAAGATGTATCATAAAAAGAAAATAAAATGTTGCCAGATTCACACTTATCTATTTTGGATAAAACCGAACATGCTCTCTGGGCATATCATAGTAACATAATACCACTTTAATTAATTTTTGCTAAGTATTCCATGGAACTTGAGTGCTATATTCCATTTGGTTGCTGTTATATTGTCTACAAGGTTAAGACAGTTAAGAGTTTTGACCTTTGACATTTTAAACAGGATTTTTTGAAAACACCAACAAACAAAGCAGCTTAATTCCTCCAACCCCCATGGTAAAAATACAAAAGATAACACAGCAGTCTTATAATTTTTTATTTTAAATGAATGTTCAGGCTGTTTGTCGGTTTACATGAATTTGGGACCAACTTCTTGGCTCCTCTTATTGTGCGATTTCAGTTCTCTTCTCATGCAAAACTGTGTTAGTGTAACTGTTTTCATGGAATGTAATTTATGATTGATCAGTGGTTATTTTAATTAAACTAAGCTAGGGATTGTGTTGGAGGTACAATGATTAATCCTATGATGAATAGAATTCATGAACAGTGCGTTTTATTGATATTTAAGAATATTTAGATACAAACAAAAGCCTAAATGAAATCTATTCATCATATAAATCAATCATCAGTGTCTTTATGAACACTTAGAAGCATCAACGTTTTGGTTAAGTGGGGTTTCAATGAAATAGCAGTTACTCAGGCTTAGTTGAAAATATTTTAATTCTGTTTAGAAGATGAATGAGAGTTTTATGGGTTTGGAATGATTTGAGGGTGATTATTTATTTATTTTTTAAGGTGTCCAAATATATGACTTTCCATGACCAAGCAAATTCACAAAACCTGAGTTCAACTTTTGTTTTGTTTTTTTATTTGTAGTTTTCACCTCATATTAAAAATGCTTTTTCTTTTTTTTGGTATAGAAATTAAAAGTCAGATTTAACCTGTGTTCCTCTTTTTCAGAACCCCCTAAAAAACACTAAAAAAGTGGGGCCCTTCATTTTCCCTTTAGAGACAGATGCCTGCTGAGGTGTTTCTGGCTCCCGAGTTCTTCTTTTTAACTCCATGGCTGACTGAACCAGACATTGAGAGATTGAGGAGTGTGATTCAGTGCTCAGCACGCTTGTGAATACTGATTCTGAGTCAGGCACATTGAATGAAATTAGATACCAAAAGAGGAGCTGTCAGACCTGCGTGGTCCGGAGGTCAATCACATGATTAACGGTGATGACATCACCCCTGGGGCTGCCCACTCTTTTGTTGCAGGATTGGACACTGTGAAACGTGCAGACCTGACTCCATTATGTAATTGCAGGGGCCAAGAATAGGGCCTCTAAAATCAGCCCAAGCCAACTTGAGAAAAAATTAGTGAAAAATGAGAAAACTTGAAATAATAAACAAGTACATCATAAATATGCCTTGAATTGCTAAGATAAGCCTTTAATAATGATCTATATCACGGAAGTCAAGTCACTTTTATTTATATAGCGCTTTTAACAATACAGATTGTAGCAAAGCACTGAACATTATCAAGGAAGACTATTTCCATATTTTGACAGTATGTGTATCATATCTGTAAATAAATAAAAAAGGAAAGAAGGTCTGGATACTACTATGCGGTTAATGCTGTCATAGTAGTTTGAAGCCACAAATGAACCTTAAACTAAAATTAAAAGGAAAGTAACAGTGTTAAACAGTACTAAAGTGTAAGTGCTCTGGAGTTGCTTTAAATATTTGAGCTCTTTAAAACCAGATTGGTTCTGATTGGTTGTGAATGTTTTTATGGTTTATCAGCTGAAAAAAATCCTGCTGAAAGTGTTTCCTATGATATTGTTGCTCTGTGTCTTTATCGTTATAGCTGTTATGTACTCTCATAGGACTAGAACAATTATTAAAAGGCTATCGTTATCATCCTTGGTGTGAATAGGCCTCAAAAGTGCAAAGTTTTCGGTGAACTCCAGTTGTGCCTTTTTATTTTTCTTTCAAAATGGTTAAGCAGCAAAATAAATATGTACGTTTAAGCTTGCTAGACTACATAATCTTACCCTCTGAAAATAAGGTACCATTATATGAGTGAAAATATATAATTTTGGTCTCAGTGGAAATGTTCACTATTTGGAGCTCCGTATGATCTGTTTGTTTAACATCTTCCTTCTCTCCTCACATTGCAAGAGAAGCTGCTTTCCAAGTGCCTTGAGTTTTAAGAAGACAATCTAGAGAGTGTTTCATACGCCATCTCTGCGTAGCTGTTGGTCAGCTCAGATTCTGTATTTCCCCCCTCTTATTCTTATGTTGTTTACTGACCCTGTGGAACTATTTGGGTTAAGAAGCACTCTGTGCTATATTGGTAGTAGCCACCTAGACTCAACTAAGACAGATTGCCTTTTTTTTACCTTGAAGAAACATTTGATATAACATTTTTTGTTTTGGTTTAATTTCAGACTCTTTCTTCATTTATCTGAGGTGGATGTGATATACTAGAGACACATTAAAAAGCGTGTGTCATGGCTGTGGCCGGATGCCCGGATTATTTTCTACACCATCCAAATTACCAGGTAATTCTTTTCCTATTACATTGTTTGCCCAGTCTCTACATTGTTATTGTGTTTGTAAGATATTTATGTTCCAAAACCACTATATAGTGTGTTTCTTCCTTTAAACACAAACTGGAAAAGCCAACCAGATTACATAGAGCCATGCTAAAAAATGTTCATGAAGTACTAGTCAGTTTTCCTTTAGGTTTTTTTTTTAAGGAATTAGTACTTACACTATTTTATAACAACTACAGAGTCAACCCTATATGCCGCAGCATTTTATAAAACTTCATACTTACTTCATACAATATATAATTTAATATTTATTTATTTGTTTATTTATATTTATTAAGTGTTATTATTCTGTCTTCTTCCTTTTTGTTTGTTTATTATTATTTTATTGTGTAATGTAGGGTAGGGTATTAATTAGATTAAGTTGACTGCAAAGTTACTTACAGACTTAATGTCTATTGGGAGACCATCACAATAAAGAGTTTGCAGATATTAAGCAGACAGGCTATACTTTAGTGAGAGAGTTACCTAAGTTTAGTATGGCTTCTGAGAGCATATAAGAGATAAAGTCAAGGGCTTCAGTGTACTCCAGTGTATTTTGAATGCATCTGACATGAGCAGTAGATTTAGAGTCTGAGCCTGAATGAAGATGGGGTTACAGTGAATGGCCATTGCATCAGTGTGCATTCCTTTGGGCTGAACGCATTGGATTCACATGGTGAAACCTGATGTAAGAGCATTTAAATTCTAGCCTTATTCTTTAGAAAAACTGGCCAGTTTTAAATGCTATCTTTAATTAGCATTGTTTACATCCACTTACAGCAATTCAAACCCAACTGGGAAGTATGAGACAGGCATATCACTTCGTGGAGTTCTGGAATTTGTACAAAATTGTACCTTCTTAGTCTAAAATTCTCAGCTACTCTGATGTGAAATTAGCCTCTACCATCAAATTATCCTTCTCCATCCCCAGTTCCTCCTTTTATCCACAATCAGGGCTAGGCCTTTTATCCCCTATTGAATCCGGTTTCTTTATCTTAAATTTTGTTGTTACATTAAATTATTATTAAGAACATAAATTGCATCTTCTATGCTGGATGGGCAGGAGTTTTTTTGCCCAGAACAGAACCATGCAGTTTTTGATGATGGTGATCTTGACAGAATTTCATTTATTTTTGTGGACTATTGTCTTGCATAAGCTTTACTTTACTGTTTTATCCTTGTCTCAGACATGGACCAGTCAATACTTAATATACAAAGAGACATGACTATGAATGCACCATGTTTAAAGTAATATACATTACATTAAAAATGTTTCCTCTAAAAAGTTTAGTTCAGTCCGTGTCAGTAATCCGTGTCACACCACTGTTCATCAACTTGCACTGGCTACCAATAGCTTCTCACATAAAATCCAAAACATTCATGTTTGGATACAAAACCACAACTGGCTCTGCACTCCTTTACAACTTTAGACGTACGTGCTCTCTAGAAGCTTGCATTCTGTAAGCAGACAACACATTATTGTGCTATCACAAAGATGCACAAAATCACTCTAGAATTCTCTCTAACTCACTCTAACTCTAGAATTCTCTATAATTATTGTATTTTATATATTTTTTTCTTTTTATATACAAAAATATGTTAATCAATCACTTGCACTCTCTATTTGTTTTCTAAATGTTTGTTTAAAGAAAAAGATTTGCTGTTGCATCCATAACATAACTGTTGTGAGCATGTAAGAAGTACTGCTGCTGCACATAACATAAATAACCCTGTAGCAGTGGAGGGTATACGCAGGTATACGGCATATACCCACTACATTTTTCACAATCATTAAGATGGCTGTGTAAATACAAATAAATGTCATTGACTTGTTTGTTGTTTTAAATGTATTTAAAGAGAATTTAAGAAAGCCTACTTGAAGAAACTTATATGCTAAAGACAATCTGACAGACTTCACCTCTAAGGTGAATGGTAGGAATGGTAGAGGCTTTTAGATAGTGGAAAATAAAATGAATCCTCCCGCAGCATCTGTCTGTGCCTGTGTAAGTCTTGTAAGTAAGTGGGATTCTGGGCCAGGCTCCAGGCTTGGCTAATGCAGGGGGACTGGAGGCTTGCCACAGCACTTTGAGGAGAGCTCCCTAACTACTGTTTTAAAGGAACTGCTGAACTGGCTTTTATTGAGCTGCTTCTCTCGCCTTTGTGCTCTCAATTAAGATGATGAGCTAATGTTTGAATTGCTCTGAAAGTATAAGCCCCTACTTTCAGATCTTCATTAAGTGTGCGCTTGAATTGAATAAAAATGTATAGCTAAGCGAGCGGTACGCAAATTTACTGACTTTTCCTGTGCGTCCATAATGAAAGGGGCCTTGATATAATAACCTAATTAATCCCATAGGCCAGTAAATCAAATTGATATGTTGAAAACCAAGCAAATTGTAAACTGGGTACATCTTTTGAATTTCGAGTGAGAACTCTATTTTCTGTGAATGGGAAAAGTATGCAAGTTAACAAACGTTTCTTAGCTTAGTCTAAGAGGATGTTATTGGTCAGAGGAACACAGCGATTGCCAGTTGAAGATGAACTGTTTCAGAAATGTGGGTTTGTCATTAGCTTATCAGCCATATTGGCTTTTTTCTCATACTGCTTTAGCCATTAAAGTGCCTGTTGTTGGATCGCATTGGTATTTTCAGAGCTGTAAATGTTTCGCCTTGAGTTTTATAGCAGTTTTGAGATTGAATCAAGACAACATATGGTTCCTTGTTCCTGGAAGTCAATTTTCCTTGTATTTCTAAAAACTTGAGGATTCTATATCAAGGTCTTTTATGTTGTTATCTTCCAGACGATTTTTCTCTGAATTGAAGAGTGCTTTGAGGATCTAGTGTAACTTAACAACTACTCAACTAACTATTAATTAGAAGCAAATTAGGAGTTTGAGGCAAAAGTTGTAGTTAATAATTCGTTAATAGCAAGAATTAGTCTTTCTTCACCAAAGAATCTTTAAAAAATAATATAGCACAGTTTCCAAAAACAAAACAATAAATAAATAAATGAAGCAGAACATTTATTTTAATCATTGATCTTTTATCATTGAAATAATAAAAAATAAAATAAAATAAAATAAAATAATGAATAATGTTGAATTGTGTTCATCTGTATGACTCTAACATGCCTGTTTCTTTTCAGTGTTTATTCAATATATGCCACAATTTACACCTAACAGTCCAATTTACAGTTGCTGTAAGTAAAGAGAAAAGTCCTTTATGAATGTGGCTCTGTTTTCACAGTGTAATCTGTCCTGCCAGAGGAATTCACAGTAGCCTGACCATCTGAGTATAATCAGGACTGCAATGTCACCTTTTGTACCTTAAGCATTATATTAGTACAGCTGATCTGAAGGATAAACAAGCCAGCACACAAAACGCTTGACGTAGTCATGTTTATTGACTATTTTGTTAGGAACCCTGTGTTTTAGAGTATACCGCAGCAGAAGAATGTTAAGTCATGTCTGGTTTGTATAGTAGGAGATTTATGAACCTTAATAAACACCTCATGGATATATATTGCATCCACCTGTTAGCAGAAACTTGATCTATGTACGACAGCATGTGGAGGGTTATGACTTTACATCACATGCGTGTTTGGGGATAAATTACCCAGAGCCCCCTTGAATAGTTCCCTTAAAACACTTCTTGAAAGATGTATGTGATTGCAGGTTTATTTAGTCAAAGTATAGTTTTGAAATCAAAAGGTTATATTTTCGTAGTAGGCTACTGTATTTAATTCATTCATTCATTCATTTATACTTCATACATCACTCACCTCTTCACTGAAAATTGTTGCTTGTGGTGGATAGTTACAATGTAAAAACTGATATACTGTAATAATTACGTTACTTAACTATTTTAGTAGATATCATACAAATCGCAATAATAATAATAATTATTATTATATGTATGATGTTCTTATTTTAAAATATGAAATCTGTGACAAGATTTAAGTAAAAAAAGCATAACTTAATTAATAAGTTATTAAATAAAAAAAAATACCCTCTGCGGTCGGCCGTCACGCCGGCGTGATTTGGGTCTTTTTTTTCTTATCAATGCAAAATACACTAATATAACTGTCACGATCAGCTGATGTGCCAGTCCAGCTCTGGATGGCACTTCAGCTATTCATGAAGTTTATATGTCTTTTCGCCCTGTCTTACGTGCCCTTGTGATCTTTGTTGTGTTTTGTTGTGCCATGTGCTCTGTTTATTTACCTGTCAGCTTCCTCATGTCTCTCATTTGTAACTCCACCCTCGTCATTAGCGTTCACTCTCTTCCAGCCGTGTTTTGTCCAGGTGTGTTTGATTAGTCACTGTATAAATTCACTCCCCATGTCTTGATTGTTTGTCGGATGTTAACGTTACATGTTGGTGAGTCTTGCTCTGCGTTGCTCGTGCATATTCCTCGTTTTCTTTGTCGAAGCAGAGAACACCAATCCGGCCTCTGGGGGTACTAGTACCGCCGAAATTACTTGCGGTTCCCAACACAGAAATAGGGTTGCCAGTTACAGCAAAATCCCCCTCGGTTCCCAAACCGCAAAAGACTGTTTTTTTATCCTGTTTCATAGCGAGAGAGATCGTGTACCCTCCAACCAGTGCGGTTGCCAAAGCCGTCAAAAAGACTTGCAGTCTCTAAACCGCAGTTTACAGGTTCTAGTCCCGTTTCACGGTCTAGCGAGCTATACAGAGCTCAGTTGGTCCCGGTTTTACAGCCAATGAGGCTGTTTCATGCTCAGTCAGTCCCGGTTATACAGCCTGGAATGCTGTTTCATGCCCAGTCGGTTCGCGTTTTACAGCTGGAAGAGCTGTCACTCCCTGATCCACTAGTGATGGGTTCCACTATCACTTCACAGCGAGAGGGGCTGTGTGGTGTCCAGTTTGACCTGGTTAAGCAGCCTGAAAAGCTGCAGAAGGCCCTCATTGTTCCCAGCCAAGTTTTAACGTGTCCTACTACCCAGTCAGTCCTGGTTTCGCAGCCAGTCGAGCTGCAGAAGGTCCTCGCGGTGCATAGTCTGCCTATTACGGGTCCTACTCCCCAATCACGGTATGAGGAGCCGTGTCAAGAATTGATGGTCTGCTATTTGGGTGTTGTATGGCCGGATCCGCCAGATGCTGCCTGCAATCCAGAGCCAGAGTGGCCGGATCCTCCAGACGCTGTCTGTGATCCGGAACCTGCGTGGCTGGATCTGCCAGACCCGGTCTATGATCCAAATTCACTGAATTCATCCAAGCTCCACGAGGCCTGTGAGGCCCCATGACCTGAACCTCCGGAACCAGTGTGTGGCACAGAGACTCCATCGGGTCCGCCACAGGCTACACTACCTCTGGAGATGTCGGTTTCGGCCGTAGAATCCCCAGAGGCCTCATTGGTGGCTGCACAGCCCTTGGTCTCAGTCTCAGAGGCAAATGTCAGTGTCAGTCTGGTCTAAGAGGGCTCTGTCGCTGTCTGTCCGGTCCAGGAGGGCTGTGCCACCATTTCGCTCCACCCTGGAGGAAAAGGCCGCTGTCTGCTCAGCCCAGGAGGGCATTATTAAGGACCGTTCGGACCAGGAGGTCATCATTATGGACTGTTCAGCTCAGGAGGGCATTATGGTTGCCTGTTCGGCCCAGGAGGGCATTTCTATGGACTGTTCAGCCCAGGAGGACATTTCTATGGACTGTTCGGCCTAGGAGGGCATTATTGTGGACTGTCCGTTCTAGGAGGACACCGTCACTGATGGATCCATCTCAGAGGGTACTACAGTCGTCTGCTCTGCCCTGGAGGGCTCTCGAAATGTCTGGTCGGCCCTGGAGGGCATGGTCGTGGTCTGGTCGGCCTAGGTGATCTTCCCCGCCATCTGCACCGTCCCCCTGGAGGAGGACTGCGACGTCACGGAGGGCGTTTCCGCCGACAGGTCTGTCTAAGTGGTCATCCCCACTGTCTTTTCCACCCCTGGAGGGCGCTCCCGCTGTCTGGTCTGCCCCAATGGTCGTCTCCACCGTCTGCACCGCCCTGGAGGCCACATGAACTGTTTGGTCGTTCGTTGAACCGTTCATTATCGCTATACCCCAGATGGGCTTCTCCTCCATCTGTGCCACCTTGGAGGGTGTTTCCCCCGTCTGTTCTGCCCAAGTGGACTTCTCCACCATCTGCCCCACCCTGGTGGGCATTTCCGCTGGCTCCAAAGTCTTGATTCCTGCCTTCGTGTCCTCTCTGCTCGCGAGGAAGTGTGAGCACAAGCTTTACAAGCTCTCAGCGTGACAATAACTCTGTTGATTTTGGTCACACAAGTAAGTGTAATATACCATTCGAATCTGTAACAACAAAAGTGTGTGCTTTTGCAAAATAAGGAAAATAAAAAGTATGCATGATTTTTCATTGTTCTCTCCGTGAACTGTTTGTAAAAACCCATCACTAAAATGAACTGAAACTCTGTGAAAACATGACACACAGACATGAAAAATATATATATATAGAAAGATTGAAGTGTCTGCTTTTAAATGCAGTAAGTGCATGTTGAAAACGAATATTCTTTGTTAAAGTAATGAGTAAGTAACCAACACTATACTGAGTTTCTCAATCTGATCTCATTAATTTTAATGTGACCACGCCCACGAGCTACAATCGCTTTGTCATTACAATCTCCACGGTGAGATGTGCGCGACATGAACATGCCCACAACATATATATATATACACACATTTATATATATAAAATAAATATCTAAATGCTATATATGTAAATAATAATAACAAAGTGTTTGTATTTTAAATTGCTGGTCTGGGACATGAATTAACAAATAAAATGTATAAACAAATTATGCCATAATAGTAAAAAGTTGGTAAGACCATTATTTTATCTTCATATGATGGTTCGATAAAATACATAAAATGTAATTTTACGAAATGGTTGTTGTTATAAAATGGTTTGTATAAAATATAACATTGCTTGGATTTTCGTTTCTTGTTTAAACTAATCAACTTTTCCAAGATCTCTGAAAAACTTCTGTAAAGTCAGCAAAGAGGCAACACAGACCTATAGATTATGGTCCCAGACAAATCTTAAAGCGTGATATTAGAGGTCTTAGCTCTGTCTTCAGTCAGACAGAACCGCTGTGGCTTCCCTCAGTACAAGTATGGGTTGAACTTAGAATGGATCAGTCACACTCGGCTAGCTAGAGCCCCCACACATGCTCGCATACACACAAATACAGACAGTCTTTCTGCCCTTAAGAATGTTTCAGACTTTTAATGCTAATTTCCAGACGTATTGCTTTAGTATTAACCATCGGACTGCAGGAGTCCACAAGAAGAGACTAAGAAGTCCTTTCTGGATCAAAACTCCATCTAATCATATCATACAGCAATATATGAATAAACACCATGATCATTCTTAGAGAACAGACAAGTTAGGCTGTTTGCTCCAATCTGAAAAATCAGTGCTGAATTCCAACTAGAAATTAAAAATGCACATTCATACACATTCTGTTGAAGCATCAGAAATAAGAAAAAAAAGGTGCATGAATAAATTTGAAGAACAAAGACTTTGCATAGCTGTGGTGTACATGGGAATATAAAAATAATTCTTTTTCAATGAGCATTAACTAAAGGTATTTGGCATTAATTTAAAAGTACTCAAAAAAAATCATACAATTATTATAATTAGTGGTGATTGGCAAGCATCATTATTTGCTCATGCTTTAAAAAAAAAGTTTTAAACTGACATATTGTCCTATGGATATCAATGATGATGGGTATGATGTTCATCAAATTGTATAGATTATTATAATGCAATACAATGCATACATTACATTTATACAACTCTATTATACTGTATGTGTAAGCCATGTTAAACAGTCTGTTTAAATACACATACATGCCATATCAGATAGCTTCTGTTCCACTTTTGTAGTGTAAAGATGACCTTGGAAAAAGTTTATTACATACCACGTCAAGTCAAGTCAAGAAGTCAAGTGTTTGTTTTTTTTTACAATACAGATTACAGTGGGTACGGAAAGTATTTAGACCCCTTTAAATTTTTCACTCTTTGTTATATTGCAGCCATTTGCTAAAATCATTTAAGTTCTTTTTTTTTTCATTCATTTTTCTCATTACTGTACACACAGCACTCCACATTGACAGATTTATTTAAAAAGAAAAACTGAAATATCACATGGTCCTAAGTATTCAGACCCTTTGCTCATTAGAAGCACCCTTTTGATCTAATACAGCCACGAGTCTTTTTGGGAAAGATGCAACAAGGTTTTCACACCTGGATTTGGGGATCCTCTGACATTCCTCATTGCAGATTCTCTCCATTTGGGTTTAAGTCAGGGCTCTGGCTGGGCCATTCAAGAACAGTCACAGAGTTGTTGTGAAGCCACTCCTTAGTTATTTTAGCTGTGTGCTTTGGGTCATTGTCTTATAAGGTAAACCTTCGGCCCAGTCTGAGGTCCTGAGCTCTCTGGACAAAGTTTTGGTCCAGGATATCCTTGTACTTTGCAGCATTCATCTTTCCCTTGATTGCAACCAGTCGTCCTGTCCCTGCAGCTGAAAAACACACCAACAGCATGATGCTGCCACCACCATGCTTCACTGATGGGACTGTATTGGACAGGTGATGAGCAGTGCCTGGTTTTCTC